>OX637863.1:4250920-4781047 GCA_951802705.1 Netelia virgata | reverse complement strand
AACAGGCCATTGTGGCAAGAGAGAGAGAGAGAGAGAGAGATGTGGAGAAAGAGGGACAAATCCCCGGACGCGTTTAACGCGATCAACTCGAAAATCGGATTTGGTCCCATTGTGAAGACTGAAAGGGGATGACACCGTCGTACAGGGTGCTCTCCATGTTCTCTCGTCCCGGGGATCTAAGCTACTTAGTAATGCATACCGACGAGCACGAAAACAACCGCCGACCGTGCATCAGCCCCTGAACAAGTTGGGAACGTATGTTGTCTAGAGAGAAACATATGTAGTCGATGAGATCGTAGGGGCGTCATCAGAAGGGTGAGAACAGTTTGTATGATCAATGAATTTTTCGACAGTCAAATTAGAAGGCTTCCATTTCGACCGTCCTCGCCTTATATCCATGTTGTCTTCACGATGATCTCTTTCCTTGGACAAAGTCCTGTCGACGTTTGAACAACCCCTGTTATCTCGAAACACCCTGCTTTCAGAATCCACCATTTTGTCCACTCTAGCCAGCCCCTGGAGTCATCTTGCAGTCTTGCCCGACTATCGGCTGGTGCTGCCGAGTTTTCTATATACGCGAGCCAAAGTACCGCGAGGCATAGACGAGTGCTTCGATGCTTTTTATTTCACGAGATGCACCAGAGGAGAAGAAGAAGAAGAAGAAGAGGAAGAGTGGAGAGAGAGAGAGAGAGAGAAGGCAACGTGATCGAGAGTAGAGGAAGGGAGAATGAAGAATGGAAAAAAGGAACGGCTTCCGACGTGCACTGTGGAGCGAGAAGAAAGTATGAGAGAAAGACAGGGAGAGTGGAAGGGGAAAAAAGGAATCGGGAGGGTGAGACGGAGCGTGGCCATTTTGTCTGCTTATTTCCACGCGGAGACACCCGATGTATGGATGCCGTGGCGCGTGTAATCGCTAATGCCCAAAAACCCCCCTTATGTACTCCACGGTACGATTATATACCATGCCTATGTTCCAGAAAGAGAAGGCCACACAGTAGCAACAGAAACAGAACGGTGAGAGGGTGGATCGTTGATCCTCCACCACGATCCACTCCATTCCTTCTTCGCGACATCGTTCCGACCACTGACGGATGCCGTGACATTTTCAAACTGGATACCGTGATTCGGACTACTTTTTCATCGGCCAGACTGAACCATCCCCAACTGGCCTGGAAAGTGGAAAGCCCTCTTGGGAATCTTAGTTTTGAAAGGCCCTGGACCTGGAACAGGCGATATTTTTCGAAAGTAGCAGGAGGATTCTGCATGATCGCTTTAAAAACAATCCCTAGGAACTCTTAATTCATAAAACCACCCGCGCAAGGACATTTGATTCATCCGTTTCAATCGCAGCTCGCTACACGACAAATCATAGGTACGGTGATGTAAAATAGAGGAAGAGATCGAACGGTCGAAGCTGCCGGTAAATCCGCTCTATCCATGTCACCGGTTTTACGCTCGAGCAGATCGAGGACGGGCCCCGCTCTCGCACAAGGTCGGGCTCGAAGAATGCGAGCACGTCGATTGGCTCTTTTCCATCTCTTTTTTTTGCGGATAAAAATTTGTCCGTACCGACATCACGTATGCATGCCACTTCCAGTCCGCTCTCAGACCCATCAGCTTTGCGACGCTCAAACGAACAGATACTCTTCTTCCACTTACGGAATAAAATACGTTGCTCCTCTCGCGGTTGTCCACTCTACGGTTCATTGTTCGACATAAAAGTTCCGAATTTTAGGGAAAAAGGTTGATCGTGGGAAGCATCGTCACCAAGGTACACGATGGACGAAGCAGATGGGACGTCCTCGACAGCGTTCACTTCGGTTTTCCTGCAAGTTGTCTGGTCCATGCGTGATGTGGAAAAGTGGATGGAAGGATGAAGCCTCGAGCGTGGAAAGCGTGGAAGAGATAACCTCGCGGGCCAACATAGCCATACGCATGCACACACGTGAACAAATAACAAATACACACATACACAGAGAGCGAGAGAGAGACGCACACATCGGCCGATGCCCATTGAGCAACCGGAGGAATAGAGGTACTCTCGTCTCTTGGTCCGCCGTCGGCCTCTGATTGTCCTTTATTGGGTTAAATTGAACTTCCTTCTCGTGATACGCGGCTCGCCATCAACTCACTCTACGCCGTACGAGAGTGACCAGTTGCTTGCCTCTTAAACATCTGGGTTGGTACGGGGTGTCCCCAAAGTAGCCGGAGTCTTCGACTCTTCTTCTTCTCTCGAGTGTGTCTCTGTCGCACACTCGACCGAGGACCAAGCCAAGAGGTTTTATAATGACGACGATGACGAGCTTAGGGGATCAGCTCTGTCGTCAAACTTGGCTCGCCTCACTGAGATTCATCGAAGTCGCGTTTGGCTCCGTGCGATGAAATTGCCTGACTCTTCATGATGGTTTGAAAATTGTCTTCCGACAGCGAATTAACGTGATAATGGGCGTCGTCGTGGACGAAGAGTCATGCGAGAGCGCACGCCTCGCTCGTGAGGCTCGCGAGAGTTTCGTGGTTTCTTGCGATAACCGATGATTCGCGCGAGGGGGCGACAACGAGCGAGGAATTCGTTGCGGGTAAATACCGTAGGCGTCTTGGGACGGGATTGAGATGGTAAGAGGAGTCGGGAGGTCGAGAGATGCAACTGATGACGAAGCGCGCAACGTTTCCTTCAATGCAACGCAATTTCTATGAATTCGTGGCGCGATATGGAGTGAAATGTATCGAGATAAGAGAAAGTTGGATTTTAACGAGATGATTCGAATGGAATATTTATCGAGTCAATCTCTATTACGTTTTTAGTTGGAACAAGATTCAAATTAAATAATTTTGGTATCTGGACGTTCGATTCGAATCTGATTAAAATTTGTATATGGGAATCTTATTCGTAGTTTGAAGTGTACCAAATTGATCGAAATTGATTCTAAAACGAAATCAAAATTCGTCGATCAAACTTTCGTCCAATTATTTTTCTCCCAATAAAATTTGGGAAATTTGTTTTTGGCTCTAATCGATATCAAAGTCCAGCGATCGGTATCTACTTGAAAATGGGGGTTGTCAATTGGCCCGTCACATCGTGATAAAATTCGTGGTACCTAAAGTTCGATTATACAACTCCTTATTAAGATTGACACGGTCGGGAAAGATGAAAGAGTACGTAGTCAGGCGATTTGCTGCGGGAGATAACCCTCTCGTTAATTAATTCCTCGTAAGGCTGCCGGTACGCACAGCAGCCAAGAAGAAATTTCTATCTCATTTCGCAACGAAGACTCGTTGCTTTCAATGCCAAGATCTCTCCCCAGTTAAATCCATCTCGGTATCTCGCGCGCTCTCTCTCTCTCGGCCAATTGGACGTCGTTCCCCAAAAATTTCTCGAAGTAAACAAAAAACGGCGACAGAAATATATCGGCCGATGGAACACGGGGTTGAGGATCCCTGACGTCGAAATCGGCACTGATAAGAATGAATTATGCAGATGAATGTTGCTCGGCGATGTCGCCGATGTATCAAACCGCCTCAACTAGCTCATTCTCCTTCGTTATATGCTCATTGACGAGACCCGACGTGAGCCTACGTGCCGAGCTCGGACCAGAAATCCGGGCTGTTCCCATGTTCCACTTAATATCACAGCGACGAGTACAATATGCTTGAGGTTGAAACATAGACGACGAAACGATCGAAGAGCTGTCGTATTTATAATCTTAAGAACTGATTGATATTATTGAAGGATCGAATTACGTTTCGCGATAAAAGAGCCGCGATTCATAGTGGACAATGGAACATTTCCAAGTGTCCGTAAGTATCTAAGTTACCGAGCGGATCTAATTGAGCGATGAGATATCTATGACTGTCCTTTTGAGTGCTCTGCCATCACTGAATATGTTCCTGGGTGTCTTGATAACATTGAAAGTCCATTCAATTTTTTCAATGGTTTTTTCGTCCGTCTATTCAATGATTCGAACGACCTTGATGCTGGAATCCTTCGCCAACTTTATTGTAGAATCTACTGTCAGCGGAGGACCTCTTATCGTTTCTACAATCAAGAGTACCCGATCGCAGTCGTAATAAGATCTTTCGTCATGCCTCTCGAAAGAAACGAAACATTTCCTTGTTTCCGACTCATCGATCATCCCATACCCTCGTGTTTCGACACCTGCCAGGGCTGGGCCCCGGTCGTGAGGAAAGCCCGGGAGTGAAGTAACGGGGAATGCGGCGGAGTTTGTAACACGCAGTCAACGGTTCATAACGAACCGCGAGTAAACCGTGCCAAGGTGCCGATGGATCGTTAACCGAAAGTGAAGCCGAGAAGTGAACACATCTCTGGTCTCGCGCAGGCCCTGAGAAGCGAGTCAGCGCACCAATCTACAACTGTTGCTGCGATAATTAACCCCGGTGAGTTAATAACCTCAACGGCGGAGGTTGGTGATGTTTGATGGAAGCCGAGAAGAAGGCCGAGAAGCACTCGGCTGCCTCGGGAAGATTGGACGAGTCCACCGAGAGAGTTCGATATTTGGGTCCGCAAGAAAGGTATCTCGCCTCGACGAAGGTGAAGGACAACGTGGATGATGACGAGGAAGAACTACCGAGTTGCTGATCGCGACTGGTCCCCTTAATGACATCGAGGCCCGAACCTCTCGTCACCGAGGACGCATCTCCTACGGTCGTGTGTGGTTGGGCAAAAAACAACATCGGGCACTCTCTTGCTAACGCCTGATTCACAGCTGGATTCTGGGCTCTCCTCCACCAAGCGGAGCTCTCTCGCGTTCTACAAAGAAGTCCTTCGTGCGTGTTCTCTACCGTGGCTCGAAGTGGGGGAAGGTCCTCGCGTGATGCCCATTAGAGAGTGGAGCACAGAGTGGAAAAAACAAGTCCATCCGACATAAATAATACCGAGGCTTCCTTAAGCCACTTTGATGACGTTTCGTCGTCACTACCGTAGACTTCTGTGGACTACGACTAATCCAGCTGAATTTCAATGACGGCTGACAATTTCTGATACTTCGGACCGCCATGAATGTCATTAGGGTTGAGTTAATGAGGTTACAGCAGTCGAGGTTACTTCTGGCGAGGTTACGGATAAGTGAAATTATCCAAGTGAGGATTAGGTCAGTTGAGGTTAGATTGAGTCAAATAAGATTACATCAGGGAAGATTCGATCACCTGAAATCAAATTATATGAGATTAAGCCTCTGGGAAGATTGGGTAACAGCCCGATAAAATATCGAAAATGGGTCTAGGATAAAGTCAAAGTTCCTCCTAAGCCATTCGCTTCAACTTTCGCAATCCAACAAGGATGTTCTTCAGTAGCGACTGGAATAATTCCCACAGGCCCCTGATTTCTCTTCATTTAAATCACCGACCAGCTTGAACTGCATTAACTCTCCCCAATCCCGTCCAAATCCACCAAAGTGCGTATACCGTCTGTCGGACGAATCAAAGGAATCATAATGAACGTCAGCGGGAATCATGACGAACAATCGTCCGAAGACACGGGATGATTTTTATTGATGAATGCCACGATACATATACATACGTGGGCCATCGAAGATTCGTCGTAGTGGCCGAAGTGAATCGAGAGGGGCAAAACGGTAGTGGGCTCTTCTCGCGCGTCGGGGCCCACGATTAGTGCGGATCAACTTTATCTCCCGTCGTGTGTTTCAATCGGGACTGCTGCTTTCCATTCACTTGCGATACAATGTTCCTTTCGGTTTTGTCTCTCGCATGGTCAATATAAAAGACTGGGTGCCGTTGGTGAATTAAAATGAAAAAAAAAAATATATATATATAAAATGAAAGGAAAGAAAATCGTAATGAAGGAAGAGGGGAATACAGAGTCGCGGAGGAAGAAGAGGAAGCGCGGTCTTGAAGAGAACCCTGGAGACAATCACGATGAGCACAGCGAGGTGTGAGATATACCATTGTATATATATACATGTTTGTGTATATATATATACCATATATATATATATATATGTATAAACGAGAGCCTGGAAAGAGAGGCTCCCGGTCTGCCGACCTAATAAAGCAATTTGTCACGGTTGTCGTCCGAATGCCAGCCATACATTAACACACAATCTCGCGCTCACGAGAACGTACGTTTGGTTCGCTCGTTTTGTGTTTTCTCTTCTCTCTCTCTTTCTCTCTTTCTCTTTGGCGAAGACCCCGCGACGCGTTGTGTCGCCACCGTCGCACGGTGGTGAGCATCTCTCGACGGGGATCGCAGCATCTCCCCGTGTGGATATCTCTTCTGTCTTCTCCTGAGAATCGTTGGTGCATCTTTTCCCTCTCTCTCTCTCTCTCTCTCTCTCTCTGTCGCTCGCTCCTTACAACCTTTATTGGTGGAGCGGAAAGTTGCCAGGGACTCCCGTTTTATTCGAGGGAGAGAGCCTCGCCGCTGTCTTCAGGGACAATCTTCTCGTGGATGACAGAACGATTGTTCTTGCAGGGTGGAGCGTCGTAATTGATTCGGCTTCATTCAAATGAATTTCATTCGATGCCATTCTGACGATTTTATAACTTTCCTTCTGAGAAATATCAATTTATTGTTTTGCGTAATCGAAGGAAGGATTGTTTTGGACTATATATAGGATTGAAATTTCGAGGAAAGCGTCCATATAAAAATATCGTTGAATCTCGTGGTTTTTTTTTTCAAAAAAAGTATTCTGTAATTTGAACTTGATTGCCATATCGATACGATGGACGGCTCGTCGTATCGAATCTTCGAGTCAATTTAAGCATTCCTTCGTATCTGGAGTACGTAATGAAGGCTGTCAACGAGCCAGCTTCTCATTCTCAGCTCCTGCAATGTTTCATACATCGAGTCACGGGGATCGTTAACCCTTTGTACTCGAGAAGTGTGACCAATAATTCTTGATTAGAAATCTCCCTCTCGACTCTCTCGACCCAACCTCAGGATTCATTGGTCGTGCGGTGTCTCGATCCGTGAGGAGAGACGGATACAGAAGACAAGAACGGGGAGAAAATGTATATACATACATTGGTGTACGTAGAAAAGAAACGAAAGTACGACGGAGAATAAGGGCGAAGTATCCCATCTGGTTTCAACCAAGCCGAGAGGACCACTCGGAGCGAGTATCCATCAATCACGGATGTCCACGCACACCTCTCGCAACTATCTTGCCGGTAGCGCGGGCCTCGAAAGAACATCCGCAGAACGCGCGGCGTCACTGAGGAACTTCTTTGCGTCCTCTCGCTCTCTCTCTCTCTCTCTCTCTCTCTCTCACATATATATATATATATATGTATATAATAAATACATATATACATTTGTGGTTCTCTGCCTTCGGGGTTCTCGCACAAAAACCTATAATAATCCTCAGCGTTGTTGTACTCTTGGATTAAACCTGAATATAAAAAAAAGGAATATTGCCCGCGTCCGTGTGTGAACATTTTTGATTGAGTAAAAATTTCTCTCGTCTATAATAGCAATTTTTGCTTGGCTCAAAAAAATTAATGGAAAGGTAGAATTATTTGAGGCTCGAGCTGACGAACGAGCGATGAAGCGTTCGATGTTTGAGAAACAAACGATTTAGGATCGATTTTTTCGATTAAAAATGTGAGATTTTGGAAGAATTCTTTTTATTCTTGTGTATTGAACTCTCCTCGAACCGTTGAACGCGGCCCTTGTCCGCAATTTTCGCGAGGCTCTATGCGCTCTGATAGTTCAGAGGTTCAAGGTCAGTACGGTCGTGGGGTCGAACGTCAATCGAAGCGATTGGCGACCGAATCAGACGGAGCCTCAGTCTGTGTATCGGAGACTATTATCGCATATGCGGTTCTCTCGTTTCTCTTTTCTCTCTCTCTCTCTCTCTCTCTCTTTCTCTCTTGGCTTTACGAACCACATGGTGAATTAAGGGGGTCTTGGCCCATTACCGATTTGACCTCGGCTGACCCGACTGTGTGTATACCAGAGCTGGTTGCGTGCCGCTTGATTCAATTAAACCCCCACGACGTCGCATATATACCATCGAGATATGTTAGCCACGCGCTTGATGCTCCATATATATATATGTGTATATCTATATATGGAGCACGAAGCGCGCATGTCTCTTATTTCGATTTTTGTTAAAAACTTTACGACGATTTGGATTTAATTTAATATTATTCTTCCATCTTATTGTACGTTGTGTTGCATATGGGAAATTTCCTGTAGAATATGAATATAATATCCTGGTTCCTGATTTTTACTAATTTTCCAACCAAAAGTTGAAAAAAACGTAAAATTTTCACGTTTTTTCGATTTTTAACCAACAAACAAGTAAATATCCGTAACGAAAATATGATATTCGTATTCTACGGGAAATTTCCGATGTCGTACCATCTTCTTTTAAAAGAATTTTGATAAAAAAAAAGTTGCCAATCGCAGAGGTCCATCACCCCCAAATCCAGTTCGACTTCTAGAACTTCGGACTACTGGGAAGAATAGGATTGCAATCGAAATTACTTACACAAGACGCTCGTAAAATCATAAATGTTCCCTAGTTTTTGGCAATTTTACCGTCAAAAGTTGAAAAAATCCAGAAAACTTCACATTTTGTTGAAAAAACTTAAAGTCGTCTCCGTTGAAAATTGTCACCCCCGAACGAGATAAAACAATAACAAATCGACATTCCAGTTGTGAATATTTGCCTTTTTGTTAGACAACTTCGTTATTCGCCGGAGGTTTTTACGACAGGTAAGATCGGAGTGAAATCCTTCGAAGAAGTTGAAACTTCGTTAGAGGTCCCCCGAGAACTCGGCTGATACCGCGAGGCAAAAGATATCCCGTAGGGCGATCCCGAGCATCATTAGCCTCGTATATAGACTTATGTAGAATATACCGTAGAGAAGATACAGGCTAGTAGCAACTTCCTCATCTCGTTCGCAGCGTGCGCGTATAACTTTTGCAGCGTGGGTGGTCTCTCGTGCTTCTCGCTCGAGAACAAAACTTTATCTCTCGACGCAATCCGTGGAAGCTTTTGCCTCGTGCCCCGACTTCTCTCTCGCTATGTGACCTTCCAATTGAATCCGAACGTGGAATTTTCGTTTCGAGCCACGCCGGACGTGCGTATGTGTTCATGCGTGATGTGGACGTGTACACGCGGTGACCGGAAGCGAGAAATTAAACGCCACTCTACCACCTCCTTTCAATTCTTGCGTGTGTATGCTTTTTCAAATGGGTAGTGAAATGTAGGCTATGGGTTGATATCGCGACAACGGAGTAGGGAACATGTCGTGTGGATGATTCTGGGCTTTGACATTTATTCATGGCGTTACCGGAATCATTGCTGCATTAATTCATGCTTGGATTCGTTCTAATGCCTACGTACACACGTCCAATTTTTCATTGTGTCATAAATCCGTTCGAAGCGATATCAAATTAATCGTGATATTTGAAAATTGCAATCGTTAGATTTTTTTTTAAACGTGTAATTTGCGTCATTTTTTCTTGATCTATTTTTCATGAGAATTTTTGAAAAAAAACGTTCGAACGAGGTGACGGATTTTCTTAATAGGAATTTGATTTTGTCTAAATGGTTAAGAAAATTTAGTTTTTGCATATCTGTTGGGATTTATATTGGTAGAAATGTTTAAAAATCTAAAAAGTATTCAAAAACGTTTTTTTTAATTCTTTTGGATATAATCGTGAAGAAAAATTAGCGAATTAACGTTTTTATACGTGCTCAGGTTCAAGAAGGTTGTAAGGGGGATGGAGCGTCCTGCACAGGGGGAGCCTGGATCTCGACAATGTCGCGCAAACGAGCAAGAACATCTCCCACCCTAATCATATGTGCGTGGGAGTCTCTTGGACCCGGGATCGCCACGCCCTTCTCGACTGTTACGTGAAATCGCAAATTATCGCACGATCTGACGGCTAGCACGTGCTCCTTATCTCCAGCAACCCCCTGGGCTCGCATCTTCTCGTCTCTTGCACCCTCGAAAAAAATCCAAATAAACACAAAGGAAATAATTATCAATGCTAATTTTCATAATCAAAATTTTATTTTCTCTTTGGCCATTGATCCCGGATGCGTTTTGCCTCGGCCATTTCGGCATAAATAATTGCTGGGAGGGCAAAGAACACGATGAAAAAAAAGATCGTGCGTTCGTTAAATTAATTAAATTTCTTACGTTGCGGCTATCGAGAAAAAAAGAAAGATCAAAGACTGGTAGGAGCTCCAAAGAGAGAGAAGGAGAGAAAGAGTCGAGGTTACAAAAAGGCTGCCGAATGTGAGAGCGGCTGACAAAGTGGACGAATAAAAATGACCGTCATTTTTCACTCTCCTATTCCTGCCTCTGGTTATATGCCGTATAGGAATTTTTTTTTACTGCAATTTATTATTCATCGTCTCTCCGATCGATCGAATTATTCTATAGGTATGTACAATTTTCTCTTCTTTTTTTTTTAAATAAAAAATTTAAAAAAAAATATATTTGCGCGACGAGACAAATCTCAGTGACTAAGTAGCGGTGATTAGGATCGATTATTAGTCGAGTATAATTGGCTCGAGAGTGGCGTGCTAGTTTTGTTGCGAGATATATTCGCATCTCGACGGGGTTCGTTGCTCCTGTTTTATTATCCCGGACGGCGAGGAATCGTATCCGCATTTATTTTAAATAATCGATATTTTTTTTCCAGTGAAAAATGCGTCGACAGTGAGTGATAGTTAATAACAGCGGATCGATAGTCATTAGTTAATTATCGATTATTACTTATTACGAACTAAAAATCGATAAATTTTTCTTGCGGTAATAATCATAAATTTAATTATTAGGAACAATCTATAATTACACGAGAGAATGTTTAACTGGCGTAGACGCGTAATATTTTTTTCTTTTATTGAATTTACGTCGAGTGATAAAAAAAAGGTTTAATAAAATCGGTGAGAGACAGCGAGTCAAGACAAAAACTTCCGCCACGAAGAATTTATATCGGTCACTTCCTCCAACGGGACACCCACGCATTTCTCAATTTCATACTGCGCTGACCCTACACGACCTTTTCCTATGTAAGTCTTACAATGTGGGATCCAACGAGAGATACGTGGACGAAGATCTTTATCTGGGACGGAAGTCCTCTGTGACGAGTCATAAATCAACAAAATTGAAATGTTTATATATATTTTTATTTTAAATGATGGGAAACTGAGTTTTCCGTTTGTTGTGACGGTGATTTTCCGTTTTTCAAGATATCCAAGAAAGCGTGGATAATCGATGGTAAAAATATTGAAAAATATTTAAAAAATGCTGAGAAATTCAATAAAAAGTGTCATTTTATTTTGAAATTGTTATTTTTTTTGGACAAAATATGGTGGATCTTCTGAAAAAGACTATAGCCTTGCTTCATGATCAAGTTATGATCCAGTCGAAATCTTACAAATTCCATGGTGAATGCAAAAAACTAAAAAATTTCAAAATTGAATTTTTTTTTCATGAAAAAATTGTAAACGAGGACAAAATGGTAATGAAGTAAAATCGAGATTGCGGGCGATTTATTGTATCATCGATGAATGGTACAGTGTCGTATTTCCTTTTGAGGAAAATGTAAAAAGAAAAGAAAAAACGGCAAAAGAAAAAGAAAAGCGAGAGGAGCCAAATAAACAACCACTCGAATGTAATCTCTTCGAGGGTTTCCCGCCCGAATGAATGAGAGAAAGAGAAAGAATGAGGTGAAAGAGGGCGCTTTCTCGTCGGCGTCACGGGCTCTTCTTGTAAAAAGGGCCTTACGGGTTTTTTGAGGGGGCTCTTCATGTGGCACTCGCGCTCCCTTTCGTCTTCGGGCGGAGAGCATTGTGTCCGTTTTATTGTGAAATTTCTCGGCCTTCTTGCAAGACCACGACGTTCTCCCTTTTCCTTTTCTTTTTCTTCAAGTTTACGTTTTACCAACCGCATCTTTCTTCTTCTTTTTTTTTTCATTCATTCGATTCCACCTTTTTTCCCTCTCTGTGTAACGAACAACGCTCACGTGCACGTGGGCGAACTTTTTTGTTTTCAACGGGAAAACAATGTTCAACATTTTTAATATCATTTTCATCATTTATTTCCGTCCGATCGAATTTTTCTTAACGTCGCTCGTCGTTTTTCCGAATTAAATCGCCTTTTTATTCCATTCGGAAACGTCGAAAATAAAATTTCAAAAAATTAATATCATTCCGATTTTTTTATCGATTTTCATGAATTTAGATATATTTTATTTCTCGAACGATATTTCTTCGATCCAGCCGCATTTTTCTACCTTCTCGTTAGTTTCCGTTTAATTGAAATGATTTTTGTTTTTTTTCGATCGAAGTCGAATCGATTTTTCTCATCGTGCTCATTTTTATTTCCGAGTGACACATGTCTCACGCGTGACTAACTTGCTGCTTTCGCGTTTCCCAGTACAACATACACTCTACCCCCCCCCCCCTATATATATATATATATATATATATATATATATATATATATATATATATATATATATATATATATATATATATATATATATATATATATATATGTATATATGTGTATGTATGTATGTATGTGTGTATGTATGTATGTATGTATATATACATATACATAGCATATATATATACACGCTGTTATCCATAAAAGTAGATCGTACGCGTGCTGGTGGACTCGAGTGGCAGGTGGTGTTCGCGCGAGTCAAGAAAATAAAAGAAAAAAGACAAGGAAGGAGAAGAAAAAAACGGCGATGCATCGCCGAGCTCTCTCGTCTCTCCTGTAAACTCGTGTACCGGGTGCGAGATCTCGATTCTCCTCGTCGTGTAAAACTTTCTAAACCAAAATTCACGATATTTATGCACTTACCTCTCGTACAAGCGCGATGACACGACGAGTAAGCACTGAATAATAATATGAGAGAATAAAATTTTTATTAAAAAAGGAAAAAAAAAAAATAAGGATTTTGGGGAGAAAAAATATGGTAATGAAAAATCGAGACGATGCGTTGTTTTTTGTTCTTCTTTAAATTGAATTAATTAGTTATTATTCATATTTTATACAATAGTAATCATAGTTAAGGTATTTTAGTTTTTTTTGTTTCTTCTTTATAATATCTATATTCGTACAAGGATGAGGACAGCACAAGGGAAAGGGGATGGAAAGAGGTGAGAGGAAGGAGGGGGAATTGGGGAGGGGGGAGAAGTCTCGCTAATTAATACCATAATAGACGACATTTTGCCTTTTTTCGCGCGCGCGCGCGTGTGTGTTTTTTCACGTTTTTTTTCTTTTTTCGTTTCTCTTTTTTGTGTCACACGCGTGTCTTCGTACGACGCCGTACCAAGAAAAACAAAAACCAATTTGTTCGGTGAAAATAAATTTTCTTGGAATATTGAAAAATTCGAATTGATCGAATCGAAATGAAACTAACGAATTTTAAATTAGAGTCGTTCGATGGAAATTCTCGACTGGAAAAATTAGCTTGTGGTCCAAATAAAAATGTTATTTTCATCGAATAAATTTGTTTTTCCTCGACGTGGGTATTTTTTCTCTTTCTCTCTATTTCTTGCTCTCTCTCTCTCTCTCTCTTTTTTTTCTCTTTCTCTCTCTCTCTCTCACTCTCTCGTGTACATGTAGGTTTATAATTTTGTTTGTTTGTTTCTTTACAATCTTAGATCACGACGTTATATTTTACACAGATCCACTTACGACTTAAGAACTAAATTGTGTTTGTGGTCCCGGTGCAATTTCTTGATTTTTTTCCATTTTTTTCATTATTCTTTTGCTTTTAATTTTTTTATTTATTTACAACATTCGCGAGAAACGGCCCGATGTTGAAAAAGAAATGGGGTGTTTCGTTTTTCGCATCGAGCGTTCTCGCGTTACCGAGGAGTGAAACGGTTGCGTCTCGTTCTCGGCTCGAATTTTTGCTCCGGGACTAGTAACGCTAGAAAAAAATTCTACTCGGACAACCCCTTCTTCAGAGGTGTCCCTCTCTCGTCATCTCTCACTCTTTCTCTATCTCACTCGTTTCGTGTTCTTCGTTTCTCGCCCTGTCGCCCCTCGGAGAGCACAATCCAGCTCCGTTATTAATCGCTTCGCGGCTGCACGGCCGCGAAACTTTTATTAAATTTCCTAAATTGTTTCATTCCTCGTAGAAAATTTTATCCGATTTTTATTAATTTTGTTGTCGTCGTTGTTATTTCTTTTTTCTTCCGTAAGCTGATTTATTTGGCGCGATGCTTTCTCGGTTAGACGGTAACAGTCATTGGCCACTAAACGAATTTTTTCCAAATTCGTCGACGAAAGATGTCAAAAAATCTCAATCGTAAGCGTCGATCATTTTCATTTCTTCGCCTAATTTTCGAATTTCTGAATTGACTTCTCAATTCGTTATATTTAAAAATTGATTTTTGTTGAAAAATGACGTAGAAAAGAATCGAAAATTGTGAAAACGATTCACTGTAATCATTGTAACGCGTGGCCATTTCCCATCTTCTTCCAGTCGCTCTTGTCACCCTCGGGCAAACCTTTTTTTCCAACACCGATAAAAACATAATTAAAGACACAAAAAATATGTTGATTTTTTTGACGACGCTCTTTTTCTTTTTCTCTCGTGCGAGATTGCACAATATCGCATGGGCGCTTGCGTCTCGGTAACCTATTTTTAACGTAGAGTTTTTTTTGTCTTTATCATTAAAAAAACAAAAAAATCAACATTTTTTGTGTTTGTTTTCGTTCTTTCTCATCCTAATTTCATCGCGGTGGTCGATTTCCTCATTCTCCGGACGACGACGACGACGACGAAGACGACGACGACGACGACGTGTACGAAACGGTGATTACATTTGCCACTCCGAGTCACTCGGCGGGCGATTGCCTCGTTTTAGCTCACGAAAATGTCATTATAGGATTTCATTAAAATCGCAAACCGCCAGCGGCCAAGCGCGAGCGTTTTGTTTCTCGACGTCTCGACGTCTCGTCATCTCAGTTTTTTATTTCTCATGGCGACAGAGGGCGCTGGAGGTTGAGGGGCGGGAGGAGGGGGGTGAAAAAACCGATCTTGTGCAACCGTCGCGACTTATTCGCAATTCTCTCTCTCTCTCTCTCTCTCTCTCTCTCTCTCTCTTTCTCCCCCCCCCCCCCCCCCCTCTCGACAAGACAGAGAGAGAGAGAGAGAGACGCACGTAACGTTTTATACCGTCGAGAACTCGAAGTAGGTCGTGCCCGGTTGGCCAAGAGACGCTTCCACGTCCGAGAATCGCTCTCTCGAGCATCGGAAACGATTTTCGATTTTTTTCTTTTCTTTTTTGTTCGTTATTTTTCTTTTTTCGAGAATTTTGCCCGCGTTGAAATGAATTATTTCAAACGATGAGGGTGAATTTAAAAAAATGATGGCTTTCCCAGAAAAAGAAAATGTAATTTTTCGCTAGAGTCGAATTTTGTTTTACGTGGCAAAACGTAATATTTTTTTTGTTTTGTTTTGTTTTTCTAGGGGAAGCAGAGTTTGACGTCATTTTTTCTCACCGAAAAGAAAAATAATAATATATATATATAGGTATATATATATATATTTATTTTCCGATGTCCTCGAGCCGCGATTAATTCGATCACCATTTTATTGATTAATCGATTTCATTTTGTTTGTTTTTTGTTTGTTTGTTTGTTTGTGTTTGTAAAATATTTTACGTAGTTCTCACAGCGTTTCTTACAGCTCGTTGCGAGCGAGTCCTCCCCAGGCCGGACGCGTTGAAGCTTCTCGCGTGCGCTGGCTGCTTATTTCCCTCGGGTCGAGCTCTCCGTTGAAGCGACGACGATGATTGCGTTCCCCCGAATCTCGGGTCAGGCTCTCGCGGCTGCTTCGTTAGACCGCTGGCCATACCCTGTAACATTTTTAATTTTTTTTTTCGTTTCCAAAATGAAACAGGAAAGAAAACGTTAGAAACCACGTGAACAAATATTTCATCCTATTTTCATAAATTTATAAAAAACAAAAAACAAAAAACAATATTTTCAATTTTCAAATGATTTTATGTTTTCAAAATAATTCCAATTTCGTCTCTAATTTTCGTCTAAAATTTGAATTGCCAATTTGACCAAAAAATCAAAGAAATTAAAATAATAGTGAAAAGAAATGAAAATATCAATATGAATAATATAATACCCATAATAGTAATCTTATTATTATTTTACAATTTTATGACGATTAAATAATAATAATAATAATAATAATAATAAAGAAACTCACGTGAGTAATCCTGGATTAGGATCGGCCTGATACCACGAATATTGTGGCATGTATCCCGCGTGATGTGGCGGGGGTGGTGGCGGGGGCGGATGATGACCAGGCGTATGAGGATGATGATGAGTGTGAGGTGGTGCGTGAGGGTGTGGATGGTGTTTCATTTCGCCGGGCCATGACGGTGCCGGTGGACTCTCGTTGTGCTGGGGCGACATCTCGCTTCCGGGACTCGAACTTCCGGGGGTGTGTCCGCCACCTCCGCCGCCCATACCGCCGAGGTAACCCGTCGTTGGACTTCCCGACACGGAACTTCCACCGCCTGAATCATAAAAAAGACGTTTTTTTAAATTTATGTTTCTTTTTCTATAAATTTCATTATTTTAGGGGAAAAAGTGGAATTCTAAAAAAATTTCAGTAAACAATAATCGTCTCGATTATTCGATTGGAAATAATTTGGAAAAATTGAATTTAAAAATAAATAGAGCCGAGCGAAAAGGAAAAAATAAGAAAGTAGGAAAAATTGTAACGAACCTCCTTGCATGAGACCACCGGGCTGACCAGGCTGTGGCGATGGTCCACCGGGTAGGGCAGTGCCACCGGCGAGTAAACTACCGTGTTGTCCACCACCTCCTCCGCCACCTTGCTGAGCCGCTTTCATCATCTTCTTGTACTTGCTTCTCCTGTTCTGGAACCAGATTTTCACCTGCGACACGAGAAAAAAATTAAAGACAAATAAACCAGGGAGATCAGTCAATGGTCAATTTTAATAAAAAATTGCGATAAATTCTAAAATACGAAATATCGATTCGTTATTTCAAAAAAAAGAAAACAAAAAACAAGAAATAACGACGATAATAGTGATAATAATGATAAAATAAATCTATATTTATTTCGTATAATTTTCTGCACTATTTATTCGTCTCGAGAATTCCTTCATCGGCTTTGTCGCGATTATAGCGATAGAATAATTTGCGCTGATGAGTGGAAAAGACAGATATGGAAGAAAAAAAAGACGATTGTGTACACGTGTATAGATATATATATACCAAGATGAGCATCAGGACGAGAAGGAGGATTTACAATTTCGTTTCGTAACAGTTTTTTTTTCTTCTTGATGTGTTTTTTTCTTCTTTTTTTCTTTTTAAGACGGTCACGTAGACACACGAGTTCGCGATTCTCCATACGTGATACCAACGTGAAACACGAGGTACAACGGTTACGTAACACAACCGGTGACGAGCTTAGGCGCACTTGCATCGATGATAAAAATAACAAATAAAAGAAAACAGCAAATACAAAAACAAGAAAAATAAAATTCGCACAGGGTGGAAAAAATGATTTTTGATTCTTTCTACACGAAATTATTCACGTTTTTTAAAGAGAATTGTTATGAAATTTTTAATCGAGAGGATAATATCGTACCGCGATTAAAAAAAAATATATTTTTCAAATTTTCTTCGAATTCACAAATGTAAAATTTTCGAAAATTTTTTCACTTTTTCTCGGCGATCTTGGAAGATTTTTTTGTTTTTTGTTTTTTTCCACCTTCGTCTTATATTCCCGAGGCTCTCGTCCGTGGGCGCGCGAGCGAGCCTGCGTCAATCAAAAACCTTACGGTTACTTTAATTAACTAAGTCGGGACGGTGGGAGAGATGATCCGGGCCCAGCGGGGCCTCGCGAGAGATCTAGAGGGCGCCCAACTTTGTGTTTGTATACACGTGTCCGAGAGAGTGCACGTACGAGAAGGGCAAGAGAAAGACGCGAACCGCGTCTTCCCCTATATACGGCAGTTGACTTTGCGGCGCGGCGTCGCGTCAAAACGAGTTCATTAAAACTGCGCTTCGGGTGCCCACGAATCACCGAACGGAAGTTCCGTAAATTTTTAAAACCTTCAACCTCTTCGAGTTCAAAATCGCGACGTTCTTCAACATTTGCAAAAAAAGCTTCATCGACTCTACGATCCTCGAGCCCGTTGATTTTCCAATTAAAACAAAAAAACATCTTCGATTTCCAAAATTTAACACTTCTCTCAAGATTAACAAACTTAATTTTCATCGTTTTCTCCAATGCGAAGTTCTCGTCAAGGTCAACGATTTAGTATTCTTAAAATTTCGAAAATTCGATTTTCATCGAGTGTCCTAAGATTGACCTTAGTCAAAGGTCGATCAAGTTCGACAATGCAAAGTCCTAAATTTCACAAATTTTCCAATTTCTCGCACCGCCACCAAATTTCATATTTCTTCGTTCATCGATTCTCCAAGCAAACATAAACATTCGTAAGAAAAAATTCAATTCAGCCTCGTCAATCTCGTAAGATAAACAGAAAAAAGAAAACAAAAAAACGTCTAAGTAGTAGAAAATGCCTGCGAGAGGCGAGTAGTCGCGCGTGTACCGAGAGAGCGATCGCCACCCCTCCATCCTGCTCCTACAGGGCGGATTTGCGGGGATCTCGTCCACGCGCTCTCATTTCGCACACGCGCGTTTCGCATTTATATGTTTCTCTATCTCGTCGCGGTCGCCGTTTCCTCTCGCGATCCTTCGCCCCGCTACGAGTTTTAGCCGTCGACGAGATTCAGGCTCGTCGCGCAGGCGCAGGCGCATGCGCGCGGGCACGGTTCTCTCCATGTGCGCATGCGCGGGAGAGCAGGCGGGCCGGCAGGAGGGAGGTCGGGAGAGAGAGAGGGGGTCAGGGAGTTAGGGACAACGACGAGCAGCGTGCCGGCGCGAATAAATCTCTTTCTAATTGCTCGGTGAAAAAGCGAGAGAGGTTCAGCACGGTATATGGCGCCCGACAAAGGCGGCTTCGGCACCCGACTTCTTCCTTATACATATCTATATATATATATATGTGTATCTATACGTATAGCACATATTTCGTCTTGAGGGTTTGCTCGCAGCGCGAAAGACGAAGGAGCCGCTCGTCTTCCTGCCCGGCAGGGCACTTCGAGGGCGCCTTTTATCGATATTTACAACCGTGAGATAAACTCGCGAGATATATGCGTCTATAGAAATTATCGTAGGGTGAGATACGTCGGTGAAAGAAGATACGCGAAAGAAATTAAAAGAAGAGACACGAGTAACGAAAACGTACGAAAATCGAGTACCAATTTTATCCGATGTTTCTCTCGTTCTTTATCGCCCTTAGTGGTCCTTCAACATTTCGTTTCTAAGTACGACCGTATTACCGTGACAGAATGTCGGAGTATCGAATTTTTTTTTGCACCACAACGAAGAAATTTTAATCCTTACTTTGTTTTTTCTATTATATTGAAAAAAAAAATGATTTTTTACGACAGCCATGATTTTTTTTCGTACGAGTATCGTAGTATACGTGTATTTTATTATTTTTTTTATTTTTAGTAACATAAAAGATCGCGAGTGAATGAACCGACGTGAACCGGAACACGTTATTCTATATCTGGCTTTATGGCCACTCGATGCCCTTTACAATCCGCGGGGACTATGGTTTCGTATTCCGGTGTTGCGCGGAGAGTAACCTCGTCCCCCGCACGAGTTATATCTGTATATCGATGGCGTATATAGGAACTGCGTAGTCGGTGCCGATCCATACGGTCGATGTTATAACCGGCGTAAGTCTCTCGTCGATATTCCTGCACTCGTGGGAGCGAAATGCGGGAATTCGCTCATAAAATGTATGTATATGTAGAAATATATATATATATATATATATATATATATATATATATATATATTTATTCTTAGGACCTCCATTTTCTTTTACCTCATTTCCGCTACGTACCTATATAGACACCTGTGGTCTGTCGGTCGATCGACACGAGCGAGAGTCTGGGAATCCGAGAGAACGAAAACGAGACAGAGAGAAAAAGAGAGGTGGAGGGGGGTTTGAAGGGGGAGAGAGAGAGAGAGAAAATAAAAGAGTAACGAGACGAGAGGCGCTCTGTGCAAAATTTATGCAAATGCCCCATGAAAACTTAGAACAGACCCGGGGAACAACGCGGAATATATAAATATATAAAAAGAACGCGTGGCCCGTGGGCCAAGACGTCTGTCGTTCCCTCCACCTTTCTCGTCTCTCGTTGCACGCACAATGGCGAAGTTCGTCCGAACGATGAAAACGAAAAAACAGCTCGAGTTTAAAAAGCGCTCGACGACGTTCGAAAATTTTGACGTTACTTTGGAAAATTCGCGAATTTTTTTGGTTTTTGCGGTCTTTCGAAAATATTCGAGATATATTTCAGACACTCTAAAACACTCGAAAGCACTTATTATTTACACTCAGAGGCATTTCCATCCATCGTCGTGGATTGAAAAAAACGCGAAATATATTCGCGACACTCAACGAAAACTCAAAATTTATGCGAAATAATCAAAAGTAAGCAAATTAGATCGAAGACACTCAGAGTTCATTAGGAAATCATTATTTTCACTCGAAAGTACTTAAAATCGATCATAAATATTGCGAAACGCTGAAAATCTTCGAAAGATTTTCAAAGTAAACAGAAAAACATAGATTCGTCGCAGTAGCTCGAAAAATTGATCCCGGGCACTCGAAGTTTCTCGCGGTACTCGTCGAAGACACTCGGAAAATCGGTTCGTATCGGCCTAGTTCCTTCGTCGAGCGAAAGTCTCGATTCCTTCGCACGTTCGAGACGTATTCACGTTCGCGGAGAACCGAGATTAAAAACCGTGGGGCCGAGTGTCTCGATCGACTCGCGATCGCAATGCTCGGTCCGTCGGTCGGCCGATCGCACTCTCGTTGGCTGCTGCCGTTTAGCTGCGGGTGTAACGCTCGCCGTTTCCTTTTTTTCTTCCTCCGGCTATTTAGAACCGCTTTTCAGATATCTCGTATTTCGTCGCCGTCGACGTCGTCGCCTACGAACGTCGTCGTCGTCGTCGTCGAACGATCGACGATATTGCTGCATACTCGATGAGCAGCAAAAGTCGATTTTGCCCCCCGGCTCGTTCTCGCGTTTTCTCTCTCCCTCTCTCTCTCTCTTCCTCTCTCTCTCTCGGTTCGTATCGACGCTCGGGCATATTAGACGAAAAATAAAACGAGAATATATTTATCGTCGAAAGACTCGCGAACGAGACCGAATCGGGCGAATCGAAGTTATTAAATATTCATGAGAACGTCGTGTTTCTCATCTAGGAATAATATTTCGTTGCAGCAGCGAGAGGGAAGAAAAAAATGGCCGAGCTTTTTTCTCCTTCATGACTTTTATGATTTTTTTTTCTATATTTTTTGTCATTTTTTTTCAATGAAGTTTGCCTTGTCTTATCGCGCTAGGTGCAAGTAATTTTTTACATTAATGTACTCGGCTTACGAAGCTTGTAAGAGATAATATGGAGGACGCTCGAGTTGCAAATTTGTTGTTGGTGTTTTTTTTTTTTTTTTTTTTTTTATCGTTGGATATAGATAATTATATAGAAATTAACGCGTGAAGGGAATTTAGAAATGACGATTCGAAAGACACGAAAAAGAAAGAAGAAAAATAAAAACGGCCATTCCAAGTATTTATCGCCGGTGGATAATTACTCATTATGACTGAACAAGTTAGTTGACAAACAAAATGTACCGGGACGCGTTGAACATGCAATTGCTCTTCGGTGACGCGACAACGTTGTGTCTGGTCGTCACGTGATCCGTTTGATTTTGAAAACGAACAAATTCGGATTCTCCTCCTCTCAAGATTCTCATGGGAAATAATTTTTATTCTAGAAAGATATTTTGAAAAGATAGAGCTTATTTCACATTTTGTTTCTTTCAAAGAAAACGAAGAAACTTTTATTTTGTATTCTATCAATATTATTATTTTCATCTACTCGTATTCGATCGGTATTATTTTTTCTTTATTTTTATTTGATACCAATTATTTTAGATATAAAAACATTTCTATTTTTTTTTCTTATTCATTCTCATGAAAATATAAATAATTATAGAACGATATTAAAATTTCTATTCGTATTTTCGTGCGATCGGTACACAGATACGTTAATAATTATCGCTTGGATATATCACGTATCACGGATTCTATGAACTAATTTGGATTCTCGGTACGCAGAGAAGAGATCGTCGATGAAATCAGCGAGTCGTTGAGAAGAAGAGGGGGCAGATGGGGGCTGCGAGAGAGTGTCTATATCGGGTAGCGTGTGCTGATATCGAGACTGGGAATCGACACGTTTTTGAACCCTCTGGCGGCATGCGGGAGAAAGAGACCCCCGTCGTTCCTTACTCAATGATCCAATCTCATACACATATAAATGCACATATATATATATAGATGCATTTATATATATACATATATATATATATATATATATATATAAATTTAGTATGTGCTACACGATACACACGGACACGAGAAAGGTCTGCGTAAATCGTACGCACACAATAAATAATCACGCGTATCGCGGGGCTTGCACACCTGAGGGTCCCGTGCCGAAAGCGTAACGAACTGATCCGTCATCGAACACCCTTGCCGCGGAGTCCATCGCGTATTTATAACACAAAAGCAAAAGCGAGAATCCAATTTATTTAATTTTTCTTCGAGCACACCGAACGAATAATGAATATCAATTGAATTTGTGGTGTACGATTAATGTCGAACGAGAAAAAGACAACTGGTTTTTAAGCCGCCGGTCTTTTTTTGTTTTGTTTTTTTTTTAATAATAGAAATAGAGATTTTTTGATAGAAATAAATTCATAACTGTTTGAATAAAAATAACTTGATTATTTGATTGCATTTGATAATTAAACAAAAATTATTAATTGTATTCGTTGAACTGGCTGAACGAAATAGCCGTTGAAACAATTAAATTTTTCGTTCGAACGATAAAGTGTTAACAAAAATAGTTCGTATCGCGTCGTGACAAAAAAATAATACAATCGTCCTCGTTCGAACGTACGATTTTTTTCTTTATCGCAAATAGTGTAATAGCCGTATCTCGGGCCTGGGCGAAGTGTGCATCGAGCGTGCAATTTTATATTTCAATTGTTTCGAGTCTCTCATAAACCTACAACACAATGCAATGCGCGTACACTCGCACGAACGTTGAACGTTCGCGAGTGGCGAATATTCCGACAAACGTTATTTTTCATATAGCAGTCGACATTGTAACATATATGTACACACACAGCCACATAAATATACATATACGTATATACGTCTGTATAAAAGAGAGCCCTCTGTCGCTTCCTGCTCGGCATCGGTGATGCGCAGTGCCCACTTTAACAACGACGAAATTCCCCTGCGCGATCCCGACCAGCCGACTACCGGTGATTTCTTCCCCTCTCTACCAGCCCTCCCTCCTCCTCTTTCTCTCGGTCATTCGCTTTTTCTCATTCGCGCTCGCTTTTGTTATTTATTGCTACAGTTAAATATGTATATATATATATATAGAGAGAGAGAGAGAGAGATTGCCTTTTTTCTCAAATCCTTTTCGTTGCTCTCTCTCACTTCTTCTTCTTCTTCTTCTTCTTCTTCCTCCCTGTACTCTCTCTGGTATATCGCGAGAAACGTTCGCGGTTCGTCTCAAACGCCTCAGCACCCCCCGGCCGCGCTTCCCTTTCCCGCCACACCCGAGTCCTGGCGCGAGAGAATAAACGAACGCGGGAAGAGACGAAGACGAAGCGGAGTAAGAAGAGGAGGGGGAAGAAGAAGAGTAGTGACTGACAGGGACGAAGGAAGCTTATGAGGCAACGGAGCGCGCTTCCATGTCACGGTTATATATATATATATATTTATGTGTATGTGTGTATGCAGAGATGAGAGAAAAAAAGTTCGGAAGACTTTCGCGAGTCGGAGTAGGTACCGCGTAGTATTAACGAGATTCGTGAAAGAGAAGGTGAAAAATTTGATTTGCTAAAAGATGGGGAATGGAATTGAACGAAAAAAAAAAACAAAAAAACGAGAAACCAAAAACTGTTCGAAACGAGAAATTGGTTTTTTCGCACGCATCTTCTCGCGTGTGACAATTTGTCGATCGGTGTTTTCATTAGTGACAGTGTGATCAGTGACGAAGGAAACACGACGAGCAACGAGGGAACTTCAATTATTCGATTCGCGTCTCTTTCGTCGGTCTATCGAAGATTTTTAGTGTTTTGATTAGTGACAGTTCGTGAAAACGTGTCAAAAACATCGCCTGAGCTTAAATTTTCATTCCATTTCATCGATCGAAGGTCTCTCGTCTTCGATCACTGTCACCTTAGTGACAGTCACTAAAAAAGTGGCAACTGTCACTAAATCTCTTCTTCGTTATTTTTAATCAATGGATCATTTTCCGTTTAGGGTTTCGAACGACGTTACGAATGGTCAGTGCCACCTTGTCACCACATGAAAAAAAGACCAAAAGAAAACAAAGAAAAATCACCAAACACTCGTTATAATTACGTCACGAGTTATCGAACACGAGACGAGATGTGAATTGCGCATCGCGGTTCGTATATGCGTGGGAAGACTTCCGGTTATATATTCATAAATCGTTCGTTTGAATCGAGTCGGTTCGCCTCGTACGTCTACGCGGCATATCGCGATCGCGAGGGACGATAATGCGAGAATGTGCGAAGAGGAGGCGAGAGAAAAAGAAGCTCTCTGTCTCGAAAAAAAAGAGACAAAAAAAACATAAATAAGTGTGTTTCACCGATCCTCTCGAGATTTCGAAGTGCGCTCACGTAAAACGGAACGCACGGTTGACACCCGTGACGAGAAAAAGATATATATATATATATTTAGTATGAAAACAGAAACGCCGGTGGCGCCCTCTGCGTACGTAGGCTCGAACGAGACGCGTGCGAAACAATCGTAGTGTGTTGTAAAAGGTTTGCGGGTCGGTGCCAGCGGATAAGTCACAGACGCACACACTCGAACACCTTTTTTTTCTTTTTTTTCTTCTTTCTTTCTTCTTTTTTTTTTTAACCCTGTCACCGTTTCCTTTGTGCAACGAACTCCCATTTGTTATTTTTGTACATATTCATAACGACGCTTGCGCAACGTTTACTCGAGGACTAGATATACGTATATAGAGACAGTTATCGAGTCAGCTTCACTATCGTCGTGTTAAAAAAATACGTTGCATTTTGTATTTTGTTTGTAAGTTTCGTTCATTTTTTTTTATTCGCACGTAGATGGAAACGTAACAAAAATTGCCATTACCGAGTTGTCCAGCGTTCTGGTGACATCGTTCTCGTCCTTCGAGATAGAAAGAAAAATTGGTAAATAACGACGAAATAATCGTTTCCGGGCAATGTACGTCGAAATATATATTTTATTATCGTCGTAAAAAGCTCGCTTGTGCCGTTATGTGGGACACCAATCCCTCCTTGGTTCGATCGCGACGACCTCTGTGACCGAGGGTCACGTGTGGCGCACCCTAATAGATAATTACCGAATGCTTCACGATCGCTAAGGACAAATGGGCTCCAATGGAGTGATCGAAGGCTTACGGTTGGGAATTAGTGACAGTATTTCTTTTTTTTTTAGGGGCGGGGGGTAATTGAAAATCGATTAATTGGGAGTGTTTGAGTGCAGTCTGTGGGTTCTGCGGGGTGTTTTTTTGGTTAGGCTCGAGTACTTTAGCCGAATTTGTGACGATTTTGAGATTCGAGTGAGTTTTACTTACTAAATAAGTTTGTAAGTAAATAAGTACTTACAAACACTAATAAAAAAACACTAATAAGTAGTGGTTTTTTTCATAGATTTTAGTGTCACTGCGCAATTTTTAGTGACAGTAGATAATTCTTAGTCTTTATTAAAGAATTTCTTGCATCTTAGCACGAGTATTTTATATTTTCAGTCAAAATTAATTATTTCTGTTAAATTTAGTTATTTCTGTTAGTGTTTTTCTGAAAAAAAGAAAAAAACAAGAAACCCATAAATTTTACATAAACGAGTATGTTTAATAATTGTCATATCGTTTCAGAAAATTAGTGACTTTGTTAAAACTTGTCCGATTCAACGTTTTAATTTTTTTCCCATGTTAGAAACACGACACGTAAACACGAACCAGAAAGAAAGAGAGAAAGAGAGAGAGAGAGAGAGAGAGAGAGAGAGAGAGAGAGAGAGAGGCAGGAGAAACATGGAAAGACAAGCCATTCTCGACTATTTCTCCCATGCACGGTTCGAGTTTTCGTTACGTGCGACGTCATGACTCTCGCATAGATCCGAGAAAAGAAGAAAAAAAAAAGAAAAAAAAAGAAAAAAAAGAAAAAGAAAAAGAGCCAAGTCAGACCATATATACACTCCCGTTTCGTAGGTGGGTACCTTCGTCACGGTGAGCGAGCCTCGTCGTTCGTGGCTTACCGGGACACAATCGCGCGAGCGCGGCGCGCGCTCTGTCTCTCTCTCTCTCTCTCTCGAGGACTTGAAGCTCCTGAGACAGGCTTCAACATGTATATATATATATATATATATATATATATATACATATATCTATTCACGTTGAATGACAGTGAGAGAGAAGAGAGAAGAGAGAGAGAGAGAAAGACGAAGAGGCGGTGGCGGCCTTTTTCTTGTTCTTCTTCTTCTTCTTCTTCTTCTGGGTGATGGTGGCGCTGCCAGGACACACGGCAAAGTTGCAACCTGGCAAAGTAGCGAAAAGAGAGAGAGAGAGAGAGAGAGAGAGAAACGAGAGAAACGAGAGAAGCAAAAGGAGAATGTCGTGCCGTGCTCATCGAGGTGTAGTTCCTCGTCCCCTGTGTGGATGGCCGTTCCTACGAGAGAGCCGTGGTCAGCGTCCCACTAAGCCACGGTCGCGCGTTCTCCTTGCCTGTTCGCTAAATTGCTCGCAATCCCCTCCCTATGACCCCCTCCCCCTCCCCTTCTCGTCCTCTTGCTCCTCTCACCCTTTCCCCACCGCCACTAACCAAGGCTTTTCTTGTTCCGTGCTCAAGTCGTTATTGTGCCCCGCGTTAAAATTATGTCCCGCTTCTGTTACGAAATCAATCTCGTGCTGAAATGTTTCAGGGAAGAAAAAAAAACATTTTTTCTTTTTCATAATTTTAGATTTTTTCTTTAGGCTTGTATTTTTATTATTATTTTTTTTTTTAGGGAAAAGAAAAAAGAGGACCAATGAATGTTTTTGGTTCAAACGAGCTAGAAAACTACGTCTTAGGATTAATTTATTTTGTACGTGCGTTCGAATTACGAAAATATCTTGGATAAAAAAAAAGTAGATATCGTCCCGAATTAAAGAAAATAAAAGTATTATTTTTGGACGTAACAATGATATCGTGGCTTTGTTCGAAAGAGTAAGACGAAATCTTTTCAACGTACGTTGTATATATATATACCTTTTATCGTCTGATCTCGTATAAATTCATCGAGAGCGCAAGCTCGAATCGTCATTCATCGTTAATTCACGATTTAATTGACCGGAGAAAAAGAAAGCTCTTTGTGAACGAGTTGGTTCGCCAGTTGGTCAAAATGGTATCGAAGTAAGCAAGAAAGAGAGAGAGAGAGAGATGTGAAAGGGGGATGGAGAGATTGAGATATATGGTGGGGCTTTGTTGGCCGTTCGAGGCGCTCGCGCCGATTACCGAACGAGAGTCCACCCTCGCGACATAAATATATTCATTTTTTTCCTTTTTCATTTTTTTTTATTTTATTGCTCATTGGCGAGAGAGCCGTGTCAATGAGACGTATAATGCGCGACATAATAGAGAAGCCATGCGCCGTCACGCCAGCGAGCGCTCTATTCACGCTAATAAAGCGTGAACCCGATGGGGTCACACGCGGGAATCAACTCGTTAAATGGGTTTATATTGCGACACGGGTTTTACGATATATATATGTATATGTACGTATGAATTTACATTAAATCGTTATACGTGGTATATCGTATATCGAGTTTGGAGCGCGGAGTCTCATATCAATCGAGACCAATCGCGACAGCCGATTACGATCGATCAACCGATTTTAATCGAGAAACGAAAAAGGTGCGTTATATGCGTAAAAACGATTTTTCACATTTTTTACGTTCGCATCGATTTCCCATATTTTTACATCGATTTGCTCGATAGATCGTAAAATGATTAGGTTTTTTTTTCACAAATTAAAAATTTCAATAAAAATCGGGACGATCGATGAATCGATTTAAATCGAAGACAGAGTCGTTGATCCAGCGAATTAGAAATTTCTCATATTTTCTTCGTAGAATTATTCTCATATTTTCCCTTTTTCGAACAATTTCAAATAATTTTCGTTCGAAAAATATATAATTTCCGATAAAAATCTATAATGCTATTTGCCTCGTTTCTTTCTTTTTTTCTTGTAAATAGAAATAATATAAAAACGTTAGAAAAATTGAAACGTCGCTCGGCGTACCGGCGCAATAATAATTTAGCCCGAAGGAGTAAAATACGTATTACGGTAAATTCTCCCCTGTCATTCCGCGGAGAGGACGGAATATGGACTCTCCGGGCTGGTTAACGACTCTCCGTCGAGTCCCTGGGGACGTCCGTTCCCATGGAAAACTGTCCGAGTCGTCCTTATCCGCGTCCCCGTACTGAGCATTGAATTATATTTCTATATATATATATATAATTCAAGGTATATATATATATACAATTCAATGTATATATATATATATGTATATATGTATATATATATGCAACACATAGTAACGCGATGTTATTGGGGCCCGTTGTCAGTCTCGCTCGAGCGACTTTTGCCCGAGCCACGAATCGCATCTGGCTAGGCCGCGGGGCCCGTTCCGGGCATCGTATACGTTTTTAACCACTCGATCGCGTGCAAAGTCACCGCAGACGGTTTGAAAGAAGAAAAAAAAACAAAACAAAGAAAAAAATACACACACACAGAAACAGAAAAAAAATGGTAGACCGTTGAGAAAAAAATACTAATTGTTCCCGGAAAAGTTGACGAAATGAACGAAATTACCAAAAAAAAGGAAGAAAACAATAAAAGTTTAAACTTAAATATTTAATCGCAATTTTTTTTAACGACTTGCCAAACGAAGCGTCCGTTCGAAGGTCGAAAACATTTTCCGAATTCGTCTTACCTGCAACATAAAAAGAGGAAATATTCAAATTAACGACGATCCTCGAGTGTTACAATCTTTACAAGCGATCGATCATCGAAAGGGCACGAGACACGTACATCACTCGTACCTCGAACGAGGCTCGTTCGCGACTCAATTATTTTTTTACAGTCGACATTACAGAATACATAATAATAAATTGGTCGCGTAATTGACCATAAATTATTATCATTATCATTGTTTTTCTTTCTAAGAAAAAAGATTTGAAAAAAGAAAAAAACACACGAGACACGAAAATACTAAAATGACTTTTATCGTTGATTTTACTATGAGCACAATTTTTTTCCATTTTTTATTTGTCTATCCGTTGCATGAGATAATCAACGTCGGAGCGCGTAAGTTACCGTATACGAATCGCGTTCGCGAATTGAGTTACTCGCGGTTATTGTCCGGTTCGTCGATCGTTCGGACTCGACCGTGTTCGCAAAAAAAAAACCTTTCGCCAGGCCATCCCTTTTACGGAAATTCTACTACCCGACGATCTTAACACACGAATATAAATAATAACGCGAAGGAATTTTACAGGATTAATCATTACCGACGATTACCATCGCTTCGAGTTTTAATTGCTTTTCAATTATTTTTTTCAACGACGATTCATAAATTATTTTTATAATGAAAATAACGAGAATGACTATTATCATTATTATTATTATTATTATTATTATATGTTTAACGTACATTGTACGTTTAGAGTGCGATGGCTCGCGATCTTTCCGCAGCCTCGCCTCGCCGCTACGAGCTCCGCGCATCGTCGATTTCCTTCGCGCGCGTGCGCGCCTTTTCACAAAGCGTTTTTCCATTACTTTTACGGAAATCGAGAACCTGGGAGAATTCCTTCGTATTTCACGAATACGAACGACGAAGTTTTCTCGAGTCTTTCGCGATTTTTTTTTCGTTTACAACAATGTCTTATGATCTTATCCCCTTTGCCCCCACTCCTATTTCCTTGCATCAGCCCCTCTTCTCGCATCTTATAGTCATAAAATACGTATATATGGGTGTATTCTTGCGATGTATCTAGACATAATACAGATAGTGGTCTGGATGAGCCACAACCTTGCGAGACGCGAATACGTAACGGTTGGCACAACACGCGTGTGCCGTTTTTGTGCTTGATCGTTCGTGTGTGTGTATTTTTTTTTTTCTTTCTTTTTCTCTTTTTTTTTCTTCTTCTTTTTTTCTTCACACTTTTGCCAGCATGAATTGTACACGCATGAGGCCCTCTCTCGCTACTTGATGCGGTATGGCGCGCAATGGTCACAATGCTGAGAGAGAGAGAGAGAGAGATCCGTTTGTGTGTGTGTGTATGTGAACGCCGAAAAGAGAAGTTGTACAATTTCGTAGTAAGGCAATGACGAATATAGTTGTTAACAAAGGACTATCTGCATGACAATAAAGCGTGGAACTGTGTAAAAGACGAATCGACAGACAGTTTGGGATACTTGGGAAAACACTCGTATATCGAAAAAATAGACCGACGCGGAACGTACCTCGAAAATGGTCGAGACATTTTTGTGATACAATGATTATAATAATATAAATTATTTTATTATTATTATTATTATTTTGATTATTATTTCAAAACAATATAATAATAATAATAATAATATTAAGAATAATGATATTATTAGGTTGGCCAAAAAGTAACTGCGTTTCTGGTAAATGGAAACGTGCGTTCGTTTATGAGAAAAAAACGCAATTATTTTTTGGCCAACGCGATATAGATATATCATTCGAAATAATGAATAGACGCTCGTACACATTTAGTATTAGTTGGAAAACGAGACGAGCGAGAGTACGACATTTTCCACAAGAACGATTTTCGTCGTTCTCTTCGCTCGGTACTTTCGGGGTAAAAGCGTGAAATTGGTACGGGACGAGAGACTCGTATCCGTGTAACCCGAATCGCTCCTCTCGTTAACCCCGAGACAATTAAAACGCCTTCTCACCGAACCACCGATCGTTCGAAAATAAATTCGTTATCATATTCGTTATTCAACATTATAAAATATGAATATTATCAATGGCGATGATTAATCCAGTAATTAAACACGAATTAATCAACGTTTGACGTTAATTGTAAAACACACGGAGATATTTTATGTAAAATATTTGGACGGTTCGAAAAATGAGAATTTTCTAATTATAGTGATTATCTTGTTTCCTCGTAGCAAAAAAACAAAACAAAAAAAGGAAGAAAAGGAATGAAAAAAAGAATGAAAAAATTGAAAACTTCCGAAAGGTGCGCGGGAGAGTGAAACGATTTGTAAATTTTACTCGAGGGGTTTCATTCGAATTTACACATCCCCTCTTGACTCGGGCGTGAATAAAATAGTTGCTGGTATAAGCCTCGAGTCACTTCCTGGAATGCACCGAGCCAAAAATCACGTTGTCCCACGAGTTGAGTTAGAGAGCGAGAGAGAGAGAGAGAGAGAGAGAGAGAGAGAGAGAGAGAGAGAGAGAGAGAGAGAGAGAGAGAGAGAGAATGGACGTTGGAAGGACTCGCGGGCTTGGTCACAGAAGCGTGACGTAAATTCGTCGTTAAGGAGGCGAAGGAAACGTCGCGTTCCAGTGACCGAGCCTTCACTCTCCGTAGGCCCTCTCCGACTTTTATATTCTCGGTATAGCGCATTAACTGCGCGCGTATAACTATATATATACGCGATGCGATATATAGGTAACCCTCGGTGCGCACTTATATCGCGATCTTAACTTCTTGGCTCGTTTTTTTTCTTCCTTTTTCTTTTTTTTTCGTCCTCTCCTTCTTCTGCTTCTTCTTCTTCTTCTTCTCCGCATCGTCTTCTGCGACTCTGTGCCACAGTATAACAATTTTTATACGCGTTCCCGAGTCGCGTACATTAACCGACAGGAACGCGAAGGACGTTGCAAAAAAGTAACGGTGCATACCCCGGCGGTACGTGACTATATAGATATATCTCGCGCATCGTGGCTGTCGGTGAGCATTGAATAATTGACGATCTCGTAAATCTGACCTTCCTTGGAAAAAAAAAATAAGTAAATAAAAAAATATGCGTCTTCGAGTGCGTTTGAGTGTCGGCTGAGTGAGTTTCTAGGCATTTGGGACAGGTCACCGGATTCTAGGAAGATTTATGCGCTTGGGCCACACGTGAGTCGGTGGGACGACTCGTGAGTCATGAGTTAAAAGTCGACTCATGGGACACTTGCTCGAATTAAAAAGAGAATGAGGATTGGGACGCGTATTCATTTTGTGGGGTAAATAATTAACTTATGGGACAAATATTCGACTTATGAATCGTATAATTAACTCAGGGGACAAATAAATCGATCGATGGTAACGAATACTCGATTCTTTTGGAACGAATAATTAACTTACCCGACGAATAATCGAGTTTCTAAGTTAATAAGTATTTAACTCATGGGACAATCCGTTAACTTATGGGACAATTTTTTTTTTTTTCGTTCCACTGAACTCGCACACTGTCTTGTTAACTCTCGCGTCACGTTTCTAAGCGAATAAACCTAGAACAACTTTATTATTTCATTCCTTTCGATCCGAGTTATTCCGAAGTTACGATGTAAAAAATTTGCCTTAAAGGGTTAATTATATCGGATGCTTTTCTCTCGTTCCGTCGCGTTCACTGGGCTTCGTGTTTTTCTTTTTGCTTCTTTCTCTTCCCACCCTCCTGGCTGGAGAAATTACCGAGACGCATAGTCATAACAATGATGCGCTTAGATGATTTGTCTCTCGCGGGGCTCGGTTGTTGAAACAAGCCCATAGAATCGAATTTACAAAGCGTAACCGAACGGAAGCAAAGTGTCGTCCGTGACGTGTCGTGAGCGGCTAGATAAGAGGATCCTTTCGTTTCTCTCTCTCTCTCTCTCTCTCTCTCTCTCTCTCTCTCTCTCTCTCTTTTGCTCCCTCATACGATTTTTCCCGTGGTTACCACGCGAAATTTTGTCGTCCTTTTAGTCGTTTATAAACTTTTCTCCGTTAGGTCCATTGTTTACGAAAATTGTTGGAAATCGTTCGTGTTACGAGATGGAGAATTCCTTTTTTCTTCTTCTTCTTCTTCTTCTTCTTCTTCTTTTTCTTTTTGCATTGCCGAGTCTACGAGTCCGTAACTCGGACAATTTTTTGCCTCGCGTCTTCGTAACGGCCCGATGTATATTTCCGCACGCATGCTCGCAACTCATTTATACGAGGTTTGTTTTTTCGTTGCCCTGTTACGCGAAAGACGCGACAGAAATTCAAAGAAACTCGATTTAATTTTTCGTTTCGATAACAACAATTTATCGAATTTCCAAATTAATATATAATTAGTGAATCAAATTTTACAAAAAAATTGTTAATTCGAGCAATTAATTCGATAACGTGTTTAATGATAAAATGATACAGAAATGACAGAAAAAATTAAAAAATACAAAAAAATTAATCAAATTTAATTCATCGAATTACACGGTCAAATATTTATACGCAAATTATCGCGAATTTGATTTTCCAATTACGAGATCGCTTTAGGTGTGACCGATAAAGCGTGATAAAGAAAAATAAATATAAAAATAAAAATAAACGTCAGTGGGTCGCGTCCTGGCGTGTGTACTCGCTCTTATATTACATGGGCGATTCTCGCGGTAAACTCACGAGAGTTTATCGAAACGAGTGATCTCGGTTTCTTGTCTCTCTCTCTCTCTCTCTCTATATATATATATATGTCTATATCTACCTGGTTGCTGCTGCATGGCATCTACTCGAGTACCAACAATAGTCTCTCTCTCTCTCTCTCTCTCTCTTTCTCCACGTCAGGCCCATTGTTTTCGTGTTTAGCAGCAAGGTGAGATTATGTAACGCCGAAGAAAAAGAAGAAGGTACAAGAGGAGAAGATCCGTATCTGACGTTGGGATCACCGGTGTATGGCTAAGTACGTGCTACATGCGGGAGATCGAGCCCGTATACGTACATCTAGTGAGCTTGTATGATATTACATATATATATATATATATATTTACGGATCGTGAACTCTTTACAAGTGTAGGTGCGATTTGTCAGCACGAGACTCACCTTGCCACTCGAAGAGAGTTCTATGTCATATAATACGCGAATATACGTCCTCAATTACAAGCAAACCTTTTTTTTATGTCGAACGTTTAATTGAATTCTTCATTAAATTTTGTAAAATTGAAAGAAAAAAAGAACGAATTTCAAATTATCGAAAAATTACAAATTATTACAAAATTCAAAGTAAATTAAAGTTATTGTATTGAAGAATTAATTTAATTTACTGAAAAGTTGAGAATTTTGTAGAATTTGAGTAAATTATTTACTAGCAACTTTTTCAACATTATTCGTCAACTTTCACTCGAATCATTTGACATTTTTTTAAAAATAAAAGTTTCGAGCCCTCGTGTTTGTATTTTCTAAGCATTTTTAATTTGTGTTTTTCTTATTTCGAAAATCGTAACGTTTGGTCGGATGTCTCGGGGTGCGACTGTTCGTGAATTTATAGACATCGAAGCGGGGGTGGGGAGGCCGTTGATGCCGAGGACCACGCGCGCATCGTGCTCAGCTCCCTGGGAAACGGTTAATAGAACGAATTACGCTAATAAAAGGTAACAAACGGCCAGCCGTTTTCACGGTAGAATAACAATGCGGGGGCTTTGAGAGAGCGCGCGTTCACCATCCTCGATATATATATATATATGTACACCGTGCTGTCTCCCCCATTTGAATATTTCCCCAATGCCATGCCCCCGGGCCGGACATGCTCGCGCTTTTTCGTACGCTTCAATGCTCATATATATATATATATATATTTTTTTTTTCGCCCTTTTCTCGCTGTTCGTCTGTCATCCGGGCTCCCTTTGACCACTCACCCCATACATCGTTTTTTTTCCGTTCACATTAAAAATAACATTAAAAGTTCCATCTTTTTTCTTGTCGAACAAAAAATACAAAATTTTCACTATTTTTGTGATACTAAACAAAAGAATTTATTATGCCGAATATGAAAAAAGAAATGGAGGCTTTAGCGTTCAATTTTTATCGTTCGACCGAATTTCGTCGATCTTTTGTCTTACCTACCCTTTTCGCATAGTAAAACATTGACTATATATATATATATACGCGTTTGCAATTTCTCTCTCTCTCTCTCTCTCTCTCTCTCCCTCGTGAAAATGTTTTCAAGAGAGAAGAGTTATCTCGAAGAAACGACGCGACTACCAGGGCAGAACAAAAGTGCGCGCGGCGATCTTTCGCGTTCACCAACGCGATCATAAAGTTTCCTCATAACTTAGAAAAACAGCAGCGAAGGAAAGTACACACGGTACGCGAGGCGTACGTAGAGAAAGAGAGACAGAGCAGTAAAAGCGAAGACGTGAGATCGACCATTTTCATGTAACAGTAGCTGAAAACGATAGAAAATATATATATATATACACAGATGACCCAGGTTTACAGGCGAGCGGTATAACGTATAAAACGGCGAAGAGAGTACGAGAGAAACGATATGCACGGTGTAACGTCGTCTCTAGTCCTCTCTGGCGAACGCTGGTAGTAAAACCGAAACTATCCGCGAGATTCTCCTCTCTGTGAGACTCTAGAACCGCGTTGTCTATATACAAATCCACACATATATATAGATATATATATTGCTCGTCGGTCATCGCCAATGGTCAAGAGATCCTCTTTTCCTCTCACGGCTACTCGACCATCTTCTTTTTTCTTCTTCTCGTTTCACATTTTTTCTTCTTCTTGTGTTCTCCTTCGTTCCTCTTTTTCTCCCGTTTCTGCACATTTCTCGTTCGTCTCGTTCTTCGTTTCGCGCTCGAAAGACGGGTAGCGAATTTCTCGATCTACCCCGACCGGCACGAAGATCGCAGAGGCTGATCTCTTGCGTCCGACACAAATCACTCTTTAATCTACATGCGGGCGATTTTTGCTATATATATATATGTGTGTGTGTATGTGTATTCATATGTGTGTTTGTGTATTTATATAGATGTACCTACGTACGTTGCGCTTGAATCGCGCAGGCGATTCTAATCGATAGATCTTATAACGAGTTCGCCGGTCTCTCATTAAGCTGCAAGTGCGTATGCTTCTCCAAGTGTAATTAGCATTTTACCTAATGCACCCGCACCGTTTCAACGGACAAGTCTCAATCAATATCCATAAATATATCTCTATATATATATATATATGCGTATATCTTAATAAGATATCGAAACGATGTTTATATCTTCAAACGAGAATCGACTAGACATTTTTAAAAAAAGATCAAACGTGAGAATATTTTGGAAACGCTTGACTCGAGATAATTGCGATTATCTGAAAATTATTTTAGTATTTATTCAAAAAAATTGTTCATTTAAATCTTGAAAAAAAAAAACGTAATCTTTTTATTGGGTGGTCGACCATATTGGTATACGGGTAGGTACTCGATAACTCGGGGGCGTGATGAAAATTTTTCCCTTTCGTATGTACATCGTGTATAAAAGTGTAGTGGGGCAATTATTGGCGACTATAATATAGTTAGTAGCAAACGGGGGCCTTTCTCTCTTTTTTTTGTCTCTCTCTCCCTCTCTCTCTCTCTCTCTCTCACTCTTTCTCTCTGACTCTGTCTTTCTCTCGTGGTGCATATATTGATGCATAAAACGTGCATATTTACGAAGCCTGTTTTCACGGATGTGAACACCCGGTATGCAACGCAGGGCGATCGAGAATATAGCCTATACATATATATAATATATAGTGCGTACTTGTATACGAGTAGAGAATAAAATAACGTTGCTTCGCATTTCCCCCATATTCCTCTCGCACGTTATACGCACGTAGCCTCTCTCTCCATTTATTTATTTAAGCAGCTCTCTCGCGGATGGATGAAACTTGTTTACGGCCGATTATACGTACACCGAGAGACAGAGAGAGAGAGAGAGAGAGAGAGAGAGAGAGAGAGAGAGAGAGAGAGAGAGAGAGAGAGAGAGAGAGGGAAAGACGAGAGAGAGAGACATGCGAGGACGAGAAAAATGAATGCCTCCAGTTATGTGATATATAGGTATATATAGATAGATATATAGATAGATATATAGATATATAGATATATAGATATATAGGTATATAGATATATGCAAGATATAAGATTCATCCTCGCGGAGTTCGCCGAGGAAACTGTTCGATATAGCTCGTGTAGCTCGTATCAAGACCCGAGACAAGAACGTGAAAGATCGTTCATTTTTATTTTCCACCGCAATCCCATTTCAGCCGTCCACGTGTGCATCGCGCATACTCGAACGAACGGAAACGGAATAATTTTATTAACTTTGTTCGTTAATGTTAATGGAATCGTAAAAAAATTTATCAGTATGCGAGAGAGATGACTAATGTGCAAAATCTTTCTCGGAGCGCAGATGCTCGAGATCTCGCAATTACCCAGCATTCACACTTCATTCTCGATTTTCCGGACTTATCGTCGTTCGGAACGCGACCAATTCTACAAAATTAATTGCGACGAATAATTGTAAAACGAGAAATTCAAATTTATTTTCATAAATTGTTTTTTTTTCTTCTTCTCGATTAGAAATTTTTCGTTTTATCGTTGTTGATAAATGGATCGATTTGTTAATAGGAATTCGCTTAAGATCGATCGACGAATCGAGGTCGATTAATTGATAAATTTCTACGGTAGGAAATTTTTGTTATTTTTTTTCTTGTTTTTGTTTTTATTTTATTTTTTCCTTCGGGAGAATCGCGTGTAATTATTCAGTCGGTGATTAACGACAGCATCCACCGTAAGTTTTCAGTAAATAATAAATGCAAACAGCCAATGGCACCCGAGCGATGAGTGATGTATAATTTTTTTTTGTTTTTTTTTTTCTTTTCCTTTTTCTTATTTTTTTTTTACAATTCTCGCCGCTACGACTATAGATATACCGAGGATCGGCGGCTATACAGATGGCGGAGAAGAGCGACCTCTATTTTGCGTTGCCGCGAGCCACGCGAGAAGCATTTTCTAGTTCCTGGTATTCCCTGTCGTATTTGTTGCTTTTTTTCTTTTTTTTTCTTCTTTTTCTTTTTCTCTCTCTGTCTCTGTCTCTCTCGGTCGTTTTTTTTCTTTCGATTCCAAGCCGACAAACCGCGACTAGCACCGCCGGTAGAGTATTCCGCGTGTGCCGCTGCTATTATACGGGGTGGGGAGAAGCTCTCAAGGTTGAAAGAGAAACGCTGCTGTCGGATATGCACTTTGTGTGTGTGTGTGTGTGTATTTGTGTATAGGTATATTTGTGTTTGTTTGTGTTTATGTTTGTGTGTGTTTGTTGCATTTGCCACGCGCGCGCGAACGAGATTTGTGCGTAAAAGCGAGAATCGCGCGTTCACCGTGATGATCGAGGTGTAAAAGGGCTCATGATTGACCGAGACACTCGTTATCAATAGTGATTATTGATTTTTAAAACTATTTTCGAATAAAATAATGAGAAAACAAAACATTTTTGTGAAAAAAATATGTTTAAATTTCAAATAACGGTAATTTTGGTACTTTTGGACGGATTTTGGCTCGATTTAGAAATTTTTTATGTGCAACGACTAGACTCAGAGAATGGAATTTCATTCATTTCGATATTTGAATTTTTATGAGCGCGAGAACGAATTGAAAATTATGAAAAAAACTAAAAATTTAGAGTAAAATCGACGTTTTGGATGTTAAAAATTGGTAAAAAATTGGGGGAAAACAATGGTAGACGATTGGATGAAACGTCGTTTTGAAAATCGTACGGTCGTGAACGGAATGAGCCGAGAACAACGGAATTCTCTCGCGCAGGCGCGAACTTACGTGCATTTTCATAAATAAATCACGTTTTTCTTTTTTATTTCGCAAATTTTGAAAAATTAGAGACATAAATTTATCCCGGGATATTCACGCGTCCCGTTGATTTGCCTATACGTGTAATACGAGACAGCCGCACTGTGTAATAGAGCCCCATTAGCATAACTCGCTGGAAGTCGTGTGCGCTCGAGAGAGCACGATGACAGTGGTTCATGCTAATTAGTAATTAGGATTTAGATTTAACGAGCGTTAGGTCTCGAGCTTCGTGGCTTATCCCACACGCATTCTCTCTCACCCGTACACCGCGTCTTTTCTTCTCGGGAGATAGTTTTGCCCTAGGTCAGTCTCGGATAAAGCGCTGGGAAACCGGAAATCAATTATTAAATTTGATTTTTTTTGCATTTTTCGTTTTTTTTAATTCTTTTTTTTCCAAAATTCGAATTCGAAACATTCGACGGGTTTTTAAATATTCAAATTTAACCAAAAATATGAGAAAATATACGTCGGATATCTAAAATTATCTAAAAATATTCAAAAATATCAAAAATTATCTAAAAATAAGTGAAAAAATATCTGAAAATATTGACAAATATCTGATTTTTTAAATTGATTCAAGAGGCACGAAACGTCTCAATATTTTATTTATTTTTTACAATAAATTTCCATAATTATCATCGCGGTATCGTTTCAATCAATTAAGGCAAACGTTTTTTTTTTTTGTTGAATTCAACGATTTAGTGAAAGAAGTTATAACGTGATTTTCTATAATTCGATGGAGAATTAGTATCGTCTTTCCTCGCGTGCCAAGATCGCGTACATAAGCGTGTGCCTGTGTACTAAACCCGAAAATCGAATAGTGGCCCTATGCGGTAAACGTGTATCCGTGTGTAGTCAATATAAGGTGAAAAAGGATCTATAGATATATGGGATATCGCTGTGTTGCAACGCCCACAATATTTCATTCAGTGGTTCTCATGATTTTCAACCAAGTTTCCATTCGCTATGAGACGAAGTCGATTGAAAAACAAAATAAATCAAATAAAAAATATTAAATTATCAAAACCTCGACGCAAAAAATTCTTACCAATTCAACAATAATCAATACGAAAATTCTCAACAATTCAAATTCTCTAATTATACCACACCATTTACATCCTCGTCAAATTTCCGTATTAATAATTTACAAAAATTTATCCTACCGTCCAAATTTTAAAAAAATAATTATAAAAATCACAAAATTCCCTTCGAACAAAATTTATACTCAATTTACACTGTTTCTACAATAAAAACTGAAGTGACGAGCCGCTCATTTTTCATTTTCGAACTAGACGAAACGATTTTTTGCGATTTTACGAAAAAAAAAAAATTGTAAACAAAATCTTTTTGTTTTTGTTTGTCTGAAAAATGAAACGAGAGGCGGTGTCAAGTACCACTGAGGCCAATATATATGTACGTATACGTGCTACGAATTATACGAAGCTGAGAGCTGCGTTGATGCACAGCCTGATTTTTGGCAAGTTTGGACCCTCCCCCTTCGTCATCGGGTACGAGTTTTAATGCGTTTTACGGCCACGGCTAAAAAACCCATTAAAGCCATGGAGAAAAGGTCCCGCGAAACGCGTGGTAACATCTCATCCCTCCCCCCTCTCCTTCTCTGTTCCACCTCCCCACCCAGGCGCACGGCCTCTCGTCATATCTCTCTCGCCGGTTCTCTTAACGCTTTGGGTGGGAGGACAAATGATGAGCGAGAAACCTCGGTGAAATTTATTTACTTTCGCGATGAAAATGATTAATCGCCGATCGCTCTTATTTTTCCTATAATGATTTTGGTCAAATTGGAAAAATTAACAACAAAAATTCAAAATTTTCATTTTTTTATGTTAATTTTCCGTTTGAATTTGTCTCGTTTTTCATAATTAAAAATCGTCATAAATTAATTTGGTGGGAATAATTTTCCGAACGAAATTCTACGTTTCACCTGGAAACTTTTTCTTTTTTTCCTTCCGTTCGCGATCGACATCGATAAGAATCTCGAGGGAAAAAGTAGCAAACGCAACGAATGATTACCCGCACGATGATCCAGAAAACGCGGGATGTTTTTATGTTTTCTCTTCGTTATTTTCTTTTTTTTTTGTAATAATTATCGCACGCGACGCGGAGTAAAATTTTTCTCAACCTTCCTCGCGCCCGTCCATTCGATCGCGAACGTGCTGCGGGCACCTGCACGCACATACGCATCGAGAGTGGTGTCCGTCGAGAAACGTGAAAGGCGAGAAAAATAAAACAGCAAAATATGAAAAAAAAAAATCGAAAAAATAAAAAAATAAATAAAACGTGGTGAAAAATCAAAATAAAACGGATCGACCCGCGTTACCCCGAGTTTTCACGAGATCGACTCGCATCCTTTGCGGCGTCCTATCAACACGACAATGAGAGCATATAAAATCGTCAACCACGCGAGCGCGAGTTTTGCCGAGAGACGCGGAAAGCTAACGGGAGAAAAAAAATGAGAGAGAATAAAAAAAGAAAATAAGACAACAATCATAACGCGATATTATACACCTGTGCGTTGGTTACGGGTAGCGTCAACGACAACAACGACGACGTTGACGACGACGGCGACGACGACGACTCATTAATTATTAATTAAAGTGACAGGTGCATTTTTAATTAAAATGCTCTGTGACGATATCCAAGTCTCGTAAGATCGCGGAAATCTAAGTGTCGCAGAGCGAGAGCTAGAGAGAAAGAGAGGGGGCGAGTGAACGAGAGAGCGAGAGAGAGAGAGCGAGAGAGAGAGAGAGAGAGAGAAAGAATTAGAAGAAAAAAAAACGCTCGTACCGTCAAAAGGAATTCCATCGAGCGACGATAAGTGACACGGGAAGAAAAGAATTCGATTCGATAATCATCGATCAATGCGATTCGATACAGAAAATCATCATTCGAAGGAACTCGAAGACGAGAAAAAAAAAACTAGAAAAATATTCACCAGACTCGAGAATATCGCGAGAATAAAAAAAACTCAATAATCGTAAATATTCCCTGCGAAAATTCCGTTCGTTAAAGTCGATCGATTATCGATCGTTTCGTCGATTATCGCCAATTTCCATCGATTATCCTCAAATATTTTCATAAATTGTGTCGCGATTAAAAAATTCTCCCGAATTACGATTTAAACAAGAAATGTAAATAAAACAAGATCGAAGCACGATCGACTAATCGATCAATCGATTAATCGATCGATTATTCACTCGATCGATAAATATTGCTCAGCGACGCTCTTTTTTCTTGCTCGCTCATTTTCTTCTTCTGTCTTTCTCTCTCTCTCTCTCTCTCATTCTCAGGCACAGAAATCGCATCGATATATAAACCGCTCGGTCGAGACTCGAAATGATATTTTATCGTAATTTTATTCCGGCAAGCTTCACACGGCACGCGTCTTGTAATGTCGCACGCGTTCTCGCGTCCCCCCTTCTCTCTCTCTCTCTCTCTCTCTCTCTCTTCGTCTCATTCTCGTTGCGGAATAATTTCCCGCTGGTCCAGCAGGAATCACGAGTGTAAGAATCGATCTCTGCTCACCGCGATGTTTTATACGCACACGTGCACCTGACACACACACACACACAAAAACACACGCACACACATACATATATATACAGCTTCAAGTCGGCGGCAATTTTATATCTAAACCTGGAGTCGAGAAAGACGAAGGAAGAGAGAGAGAGAGAGAGAGAGAGAGAGAGAGAGAGAGAGATCACGAGCTGCGGCGCGCGCTTCGGCTTGCGATCTACGAAAAAAAAACGACGGAAAACAAATCGAAATAAAAAGGCAAAAAAGAAAAAAAGGAAGAATATAAAAAATCCGAGAGGAGATCGCCATAGAAACTGGTTTTCTGTAAAGCGGACCGCGCGACCGTTTGTCCGAACGCGCCCGGTTTGAGACAGAGAAACGCGCGCGTCTCTCGAGCTCACCGTCGTGAGGAGGCCCCCGGAAAGATCGGGATGCGAACCGAGAAAAAGAAGAAATACATCTCTCCTGGAACACGCGTATATGTTCTTACGTATATATATATATGTATATATACACGTGTATGTGTATATGGAAGGCAAGAAGGAGCGGAAAGCGAGGAAAGAAAGAAGGGAGAAAGCGTGGAACGCTCCAAGTTCAGCTATTGAGTCGTTAAGGTACAATGTTATTCTCGGCTGAATATCGTAACGAAAAATAAGTGGTGGGGGTAAGTCGAGGGTAACGGAGAGAGACAGAGACAGAGAGAGAGAGAGAGAGAGAGAGAGAGAGAGAAAGAGGGGTGACGACTCGTAATTAACCATTTCGGTCGTTAATGGCTCGTTAAACGGTAGTAGCTACGAAATACGATAAATTTCTCGTGACCAGTCGACGATCCTGAAGCATCTTTAGCTCCTTTCGTCTTTCTCTTTTCCCGTCTCGCTGTCGCTCTTTTCTTATTTCTCTCTCTCTCTCTCGAGCTCGAGCTCGCTCTTTTTCGCGGTAGCGAAGCGATTTGCGAGGCGACGATAATTATTACCGTCCTCGATGATTTTTTCAACTCTCACACCCGATAAAACAAGATTTCATCGGGAAACGCAAAATATTTATTTTCAACGAATTTTTAAAAATGTATTTTTAATTAGGGCGAACTTGTGCTTTTTTGTTTTGTTTTTTAATTAAAACGAAATAATTTTGTAAAATAGATTCTTTATTATTATCGTTATCTTATTTTGTGTTTCGAGTTAAAGGTAATTTATATGTTCTTTATTTTTGAAACGATACATTTTTCTGGCAAAAAGGTTCGATATTTAATTCCCTCGGTTCACAGGTGTCTCGGGTATCCCGGTGTTCGTTGTCATCGACTCGATAATTGACGATTAGTCTCGACTCGCGCCAGGATAATTTTTACTTTACGACAGGAACTTCGCGAACCGATATTTCTCTCTCGCTTGAATATAATTTGCATGCTCGATTATCGATTAATTAATTTTTGATCGATCGACGTATCAATCGATTGATTTCAATCGATTCGAGACGAATTTAAATTCGCCAAACGTCGCGCGATTCGCATGATGAATTCGTATATATACTGACGCACGAAACGCTGACAATCGTGAATCGAAGAATTCATCGTAAAACCGCGTTACATATTACACGATGACACGGACCGGATATACGCTCGCGCGACTTCTCTGCGGTGGTGCACACCTTACGCAATAAAAACGTGTGTGCGCGAGCGAGCGAGCGAGAGAGAGAGAGAGAGAGACAAAGAGAGAGAGAGAGAGAGAGAGAGAGAGGGAGAGAGAGAGAGAGAGAGAGAGAGAGAGAGAGAGAGAGAGAGAGAGAGAGAGAGAGAGAGACTATTCTGTGTGCCACTGGCATTGACGCGAACGCGTCATTCCTATCTCTACGTATTCGTCTGAAACGTGTCCATAGAACGCTCGTACACTGGCAACTCATCGGAAGATGGAAAATAGTGAGAGAACCGAGAGAAGAATAATACAAAAATTGTAAAAACCTTCATTTTTTTACATTTCCACGTGGAATTTGTTTTTATATTCACTCGACTTACGTCATTATCGATTCTCGAACTCGCGAGTAGACTCGATTGGAGGCAATTTGGTAGAGAAAGATAAAAAAAAAACAAAAAAAAACAAACGAAAAAGAGAAATAATCGATCGAGACGAAATTTGTAATTCGAAGATCGAATTTATTTTCATTTGACGCGATATATCTGTATGTCTTCTATTGGGATTAAGTCGTATTAGGGAGAGGAGAGACGGGTGTCTAGTCGTAAAGTGTCGGACCGACCATTTTCTTCCTTCTTTTTTCTTTTATATATATATATATATCCTTTTCTTTTTTTTTCTGTCTTTCTTTCTTTTCGTGAAGCAGGCAAAAGAACGGTTCGTAGCGGGTTCGGCCACGCGTTATTATTGATGACGTTGCGTGACGCCGCGAGGCGCCGAAGAGAAGGCACACCGTGCGCCACTCAGCCACAGGTGGTTCCCAGAGAATTCGTTGCTTTTATACGTCGATACATATTATATATACATATATAGATATATACATGTATATAATATTTAGAAAATAATTCATAAAGAACTTATTTATTACAAAATAAAATGAATGATTAAGAAATTTTTATGATTTCTTTTTGTATCTTATTTTCATTATTTGTTTTATTTATTTCAAACTTTTATTTATTTGTGAATTAAGACACACTGAGAGACCAGAGAGAAGAACGACGAGTTGAATAATTTTTTGTTGTCCCTCGGGGGGTGCAACACGTATATATTAGTGTCCCTAGCTTGTATTACGTACAATGTTGAGCTCTCTCTCTCTCTCTCTCTCTCACTCTTCTCTCGATGGGCAAAATCGTTAAATTATGTATGAGAGTTTACACACGAGAGGAGAGGGATTGCATAATGGCTTGTTTATGGTCTCGTGTAAACAGCAATCAATGGATCGTCGTCCTGCAGGAGAGCAAGTCAAAGAGAAAGAGAGAGAGAGAGAGAGAGAGAGAGAGAGAGACACACAGAGAGAAACTATAATTCAGTTCTCTGCTGCACACGTGAACGTATGAGAGAACGAAGCTCTTTTCTTGACCATGAATTAGTGTAAAATAGAGTCCTAGGTTTGTACACGCGTGGAGAGAAAAAAAATGGGAGAAAAAAATGCGTTTGTGGAACGCGGATCGATCGTAGACCGCGAGTCTGAAGACTGCTGGTTGTTGATGATGTCTTTATATATTATTTACAGCGACATGACGAAACGGAGAGAGAAAGAGAGAAAGAGAAAGAGAAAGAGAGAGAGAGAGAGATGGGGGAGATAAATAATGAACGAGACTACCGGAGGCAATTTGATTTTTCGGTTGTTTTCGCTTCGAGTTGTCAAAATTTTGTTAAATTGACAACTTGTCAATACTTCGTTGTGTCGATTACATTCAATGTTTGCATTCGATAACCTGTCAATTCGGCATTCTGTCAATTCTACAAACTGTCAATCTACTATTCTATTAATTTATTAATCCGCCAATTTTTTCATTCCGTCAATTTCACAATTTGTCAAACTTTCGACTCGTCGAATCGCCAATTTTTCGATCCTTCAACCTGTCAATTCCTCGAACCATCGAACCTACATTATTTTCATTTTGCATTCCGTCGATATTATTCATCGTCGACGTCGCGCTCTGTAAATTCATACTTTTGTCAAATTTCCATTTTCTCAAGCCGACGATTTTATCGAATCGCACATTACGTCAATTCTATAATCGCCAATAATCAATTCGATCGATCAACTATTCTATTAATTCTACATTGTCGCTTAGATCATAGCATCTACATACGCAAGATAACATCGTACAAGTAAAAGAAAAAAAAGAACAAACAAAAAAAAGAACGCGTTCGCGGAAGAGTTATGGACGACGCACGAGTCCTCTCGTGCGGGGATTGATCGTTGCTTCGACTGAATCACACAGTGGCAGACGTGCGAACGTCCACCGACGATTAATTTATGCGAACTCATCGCGAAGGAAAATTCCTATTTTTGCCCCGCAAGAGCGCGGTTACATATCGCGAGCCAACGTCGTTACGTCGGATCCGGACGAACGTCGCTGTAACGTACACGAGAAATATTTATGGATTTTTAAGATTCTGAAAATTCTTCCATCGTCGCGCGATTATTCTTTTTTTTTCTTTTTTTTTGCGCATCGCGACATCGACACGGTGTACGTTAAGTTTCGATTTAATTGAAATTCCATCGAAATTCATCGATAGAAATCGATAATTATCGAATTTTAAGAAATTTCGTGAAATTTCGATTCGATCGATAATCAAAGAACGATCTATAAATTTAATTATATCGGTAATTAGCAGGAATAATTGAATTCGCGTAAATATCATTAATCGAATAAATAAGAATTTATCGAGTTACAATAAAATTGTATTCGATTAAATTTATGAAATTAAGTTATATTAATTATTATTTAGAAAAATCGATTCTCGTTTTTTATTAGATTAAATTTTATTAAATTAAATTACATTAAATTTGTTTAAATAATTTAGCTTTAATACGACGAATAAAATGAATAAATTGAATCGGTCGTACAGGGCAGAAGTACGAAAGATTTTTGCTTGACCCAGATGCACGAAAGTAATACGTTAATTCTTACGATCCTCGTGGACACGATTCAAAGTCTGCGAGTTCTCGTGGCAGTTCGGTGGAAACTGAGAAATACTATCGCGTGACGAGCTAGTTCGAAACTCGTTACCGAGGAACATCATGGTACTTGCCGAGACAACGGTATATCATATCTATATATATCTACATAGATATAAATATATACGAAGATTACCAACGGCGCAGCAAACTGCCTTTTCGCATATACGACTTCCTCGCGATAATACGAGGACAAGTATTATATTTTAGGTGTCTCGGACCATTTGTATTATTCAAACCGTTGAACGAAACAAAAAATAAAAAAAGAAAACAAATTGTCGCTTAACCTAGGCTGAATTATAAATTTTACCATTGTACGACGTATACATAACAAACTGACTATTCAGTTGTATATATATATATATATATATATATATATATATATATATATATATATATACAACTGAATAGTCACGAGGTGGACGACTGACACAAGTTTATTTTTTTCTTCCACTTGTTTCGCGTTATTACGTTTCCGATCTTTTTTTCCCCCTTTTTCGTTTCCTTTTTTATTTTTTCTTAAACGACTCTCGCAAAGTTGTTTCCAAGAAACTTTTCAACCCTTCGTCGCGATAAAAAAAATCTTACGAAAAAACGAAGGAAAAGAGACAAAAGATTTGGCCAATCGTGGAACTTCGTAGTGCGGACTGATCGTAAGTTACGACCGTGCCGGTAATTCTGTCCCGTATCACGGGGTTTGAACTTTCGATCGTTTTTTCTTTTCTTTTTCATTTCTTGTATTTTTTTTTCTTCGTTAAAACTACCCCGGGTCTTGGCAACTCGGATCCAACGTGACAAACGATTATGATGCACGAGATAATTGGAGAATTTATCGTCGCTTCGAGTGCCCGAGAGTCGGATACCGGCGAATTAATCGTACGACGCACGAATGGAGACGATCGTTAACCGTGTTTTGATTTCTAAAGGGTGAAAAAACGACGATTCATATATTTGAGGATGATTATGAACAAAATATTTTGTTTTTACCGTAAGTGAAGAAATGAAAAATAAAAAATTAATATTTTTCGACAATTTTAATAAAATTTGTATTTTTATCGTCGTCTCCATAAGGGATGAAGCCCAAAGATCGACATTGTCCAACGATTTAAGCAAAGTTCAATTTTTTCCACCGGCCATAAAGGATGAAAACCAAAAATTAACATTTTTAAAACATTTTTTCCACAATACTCGAATTTTCATCGACTGTATTTAAGGGTTGATTGTCGTTTTTCACCGTCAATAAGTTATTGTTCGCACAAACCCTACGAAATTCAATCGTAATTCAAGCAACGGTAATATTTTGCTTCGAAAAAATGTTGTTCGTATCGGTCCTTAAAACGAGACGGGGTGGTGCCACCCTTAACCACATTGGGGACTAGAAAAACGATCTTTATCGACGCATACATATATACATACATACATAGATATATATATATATGCAGCAGACCGATGCAGGGTCGTGAACAAATTTCCGTCAGTCCGTGTTTCCGGATCGAGTCCTCTCTCTCTCTCTCTCTCTCTCTCTCTCTCTCTTTCTGTTGCGAGTGAATACGTCGCGACGGACAGACGAACGGAAGAGGGAAGTAGCGGTGAAGAGAAGAAGAGGGGGAGGAGGATGGGCCTGTCATTATTTCTCGAAGCCGCCGTATGTCTCTTACACTCTTGCGTTCTTTTTCCGTTGCGCGGACCTTGCTTTTCTTTCTCACCGCCCTTATACATACACACACATAAACACACACAAATGACATATCTACACGTGTATATAGTTGTGTGTCTGTGTACTTTGAGAATTCAGCTCCCTGAAACCGAAGCGAAGAACGGACGGATGGACGCGCGCGCGCCTGAATTCCACAAAAGGGAGAGAGAGAGAGAGAGAGAGAGAGTGAGCAAGCGAGTTGTGAAGGGGGAGGGGGGTTGGGGGGTAGAAAGGTTCTCGTACACGCCGATCAAGTGCCGCATACAACCTGTCGCACACTCTTTCTCTCTCTCTCTCTCTCTCTCTCCCTCTCTCTCTCTCTCTCTTTCTCTCTCTCTCTCGTTTTATCTCTCTTTTCTCCCTGGTAGGCTTGACTTCTGTCTCGGGCACGACTTCTAGGCCGCGTGTGCGTGTCAGCCTTGACAAAACAGCGAAATTGCTCGGCGTTATAAGACGATGCGCGCAGCCCTCTACCCCTCTCTCTCCCTCTCTCTCTCTCTCTCTTCCTCTCTTTCTCTTCGTGGGTTCTCTGTTCTGTCCTGTCAAGACTCGAAATGTCTGTACATCGAAGTCTCGTTACTCTTACAGTCCCACGTACCGGTACTTGCATCGATTTTTCACGAGGAGACGCGAGGGATTGATCGTCGTTGAAAAACGAAGAAAAATTACGAGTCGAACAACAGATAATATTGTTATCGAAATAATTTTCCCAAAGGCACTCGATAGCACTCAAATTCTTATGGAAGACATCTACGGACACTCGAACACTCAATTTGTCACTCAATGGCACTGAAACTCTGTACAGTCCACGTATAGACACTCAACGACCTTTAGATGTCCTTGAAAATTTGAATTATATTATGGTATTCACACAACACTCAAATGCCCTTGAAAACAAAATCTCGGACAATCGAACAAATAATCATCGATGGCTCATTTTAGACACTCAAAAACACTCACATTCAAATTATTTTATAATCCTTAATTAGGCATTCGAATGTTTTTAAAAATAGTCAGAGACACTCGAAACACTCGTTGACACTCAATATCACTCGGACGCATAAATTCATTCATAGCCACTCATCGTCACTCAAGAGACACTCGTATACTCCTCGAGACGATATCGCCCAGTAGTTACAGTTGTTTTTAGTTCAGACGCCGCTGAATCGAATCGCGTTATTTTATTAGATTTATACTCGAAGAACGGTGGAAACGAAGAACAGCGATGGCATGCCCGATTTCGCAACGCGGATCTACACGAACCGTATAATATCGACCGTTCTACGGCTATGCCGCCGGGGTTAATAATAACGAGAAATCCGTGAACTGTGCGAGCCCAACCGTTCGTCGCCGACGTCGTCGTCGCACCGCATTTGCATCGAGGTAAAAAAGAAAGGGGTTGCAAAAAAATTACCGCATAGTCTTTGCATTTTTTTTTGCTTATTTCGTACATAAAAATAGATATATATTGGAACGTTGCATCGTTAAGTCACATGCATACAAATGATTCTTCTCTCTATGCCACTCTCGCCCACCCCAAGCAGCGAGGGTGGGGGGTAGTGATATCTCAAAATTTCAAAAATTATGTTTTTTTTCAACTTGTTGATATTTTTTTCAAATTTGATACTCGAGGTAGTTCAAAGAATGTCTCAGGCTCCTCTATTTCTCTCTATAAAATATTATTTTCGTCGAAATTTTAAGATTTTAGTTAAGCAACCCGACGATAAATACAAGTTTTCTTTTGCATTTTTTTAAATTTGGTATTCGATTTTGTGCTAAAAATGTCTCACGCTCAGTCCTTATGGGAAATATACCTATATTTATTTAAAGTATAAGAATTTTATAGAGCAAGTCGAGCAGAAAAAAATATATTTTTTTCGAGAATTTTAATACACGTAGAAATATCAGCCGGTACTGAGAGTTTTATAATCGTCGGTTTTGTAGGGAAAGTGCCTATCGATCTGAGTCAAAACGTTGTCTATATCTCTTATATCATGCCAGGCGTGGTGACAAGAAAAGTTAACTATTTAAATTCTCGGATAGTTTGACTGGCACAATATACGATTCGAGCCTAGGTACATACACTTACCTATAATATATATAGTTCACATTCGGCCTAACGAAATGCTCTACAGTCGTAAAATTGGAACACTCGTTTCCATCGGTTATATATCATCTATTTTTCTATTTCCGTTGCGGAAACGGTGATTTTCTTACCGTTTTTTTCTTTTTTTCAAACTCGATCGGTCCATCATTATTTTCTGTCATAATTTTAATGGGACGTAGCAGCGACGAAGAGACATTAAAAATTATACGGAGACGTTAAAAATTATTCAGACGTTGCAAAATTGACGATTTTTGTTTGAAAAACGCGAATAATACACGCGCGATAAAGTTCGCGGAACGCGAATGTCTAGTGAGTGAACAGAGAGAGAGAGAGAGAGTGAGACAGAGAAAAAACGCGAGATATAATTCGTGCCGATTCGTCGATTTATCGCCACTCCTTTTTCCGCCCTAGCGCCGACGGTCTTTTGTCGCAGCAAACCACGCTTCCTAGCTATTGGACTATATACATATATATATATTGGTATAACTACAATGTAGACGTTGCCGATCGAGACTATCTCGCGAAAGCGAACTAGATTATTTCAAATTGAATGTTCCGACGGTTTACCACGTGATTTTTTGCCAGGTGCCATTACCTTTATATTTTTCCTACTACTATTGTAGGGTTTCGTAACCCGCCTGGAATGAATTAACGAAGCATGAAAACCGCACCGACTGTTCGTGGTGAATGCTCTCGTAGTTACGGGCCATATATTTATTATGCATGCGGTAAAATTTGAAAACAACAACAAAAAAACACACTCGGATACATTCGGCGTTCTCCGTTCTCACCGAAAAATATTGGAATGATCGAAAATATGTCAAAGATTTATCGAAATAAGCAAAAATTTTGCATTTTTCCTTGATTTATACGAAAAAAAATTGATCGATTTATTAAAATTCCTATAAATTTGATAAGTTTTGAAACAAAACTCGTTCTATAGTTGTTTTTTTATATCGTACGAAAACATGATTTTTGTAATTTTTGACCAATTTTTGGAGTTCGTAAGTCGATGTTAAAAAATAATCTGTTTCCTTCGGTCGTTTGATAATTATTTCCATCATCACGAGAATACAATTAAAAGATATGAAAAATTTAAAAAATCTGAGTTAAATTTTTACAAAAAAAAAGTCTCACGAAAATTCTCAGTCACTTCTCTTCGATTCTTACTTAGACTTATTTGCTATACGAGTGACCCTTGTTGTTTTATTTATAATCAGCTAATTTAATATTTGGACTTGCCTCGCGTGATAAACGAGAAAATTGGGGCTATATTGCGGTCCCGCCGACACATCGCGAGAGTGGCAAGGACAGAGAGACCGAAATGGATTCAAAGAGAAAAAGCTTGGCCGAGTGTCCTGTCCCCATAGTGGAGGGATTATACCACGCGATGGGTAATACGATAGCTTCGACCGAACCAATTCGAAAACAACAATAAAAAAAGAAAGAAAGAAAAGAAAAGAACAAAAAACGAAGAAAGAAGAGCGAGAAAAGAAAAAAAGGAGACGGGTTCGACATAAAGGGCATCTGATAGGGTATATAGGTATAGCAAGGGCCCTATTGTGGCTGGGGCTCGTGGCCCTCGCTTCTCTATGAACTAATTCTGCCAGAAGACAAATAATTAATACAATATGAATATATTTTTTCCGCAATATTTTAAATTACAGCACTACAATTTTTAATCCCAACGATTTCGTTATTTATAAGAAGAAGAGTTATTTTCTTTTCGTAAAAATTTCAAAATTTTACAAAGTAAATATCTCCCAGCAAATTAGCTTTTTAATCCATACTGCCTTTTTTAAAATTACGACATCAAATCTAAAACGACGAATATTAAATGTAGTGTTTTGTTTTTCAATGAAATTTTTCTTCCAAATTATTTAAAATTTGTATTTGCGACTCAATTGTTGTTTTTTTTTTTCGAAAAAATATCGAAAATTTCACAAAGTATCATATTTTGAGCAATCCGACGAAAATTTTCTCCCAAATTTAGACGACGTTTTTCAAATTTCGACATAAAAACTGAAACAACAAGAATTTAATCCGCAAACGTTTTTCTTTTGCGTTAAGTTTTGTTAACTCTTCATTTATTATCGTTTTTATTCGTTGAAAACGAAGTCGGACGTAAGAATTTCGAACGAAACCGCAATAAGAACGTTCCTGAATGATTTTTAAGCCCTCGAGAGCGTTATACACGCAGCGTATGCAGACTGCGAGGAAATGATGCGAGTTTGCAAAAGGGCTCGCTCTCTCTTTCTCGATCGTTGAGACTCGGGCGACGAGACGGTGGGCGGGGCGGGCCTCTGAGGCTCCAAGGCGATCCACTCCGAACCTCCCTACGTATACACGCTATTTCCTCAGCACCTTCTCTTCTTCATCTTATTCATCTCGTATATAGGCATATACACGTATATAGTAAATACACACACACATGTTTATGTACGTATGCGTACTTATGTATCGTATATAGTGTCGGAGTCGAGCACCGACGTTACATCTTTCAACGAAATGGCAAACGAGCTCGCTCATCTTCGCACAATAAACGAAAACAAAGCAAAAACAATTAATTTATTTAATGAAATATTGATAAATCAATTTTTAGTAATATATTTTAGGAATAATTAATTCGAATGTTATTTTCAAACCATTTTTTAAATCTCTCTCAAATTTCGAGATTCCGAGAGCTCTTGTTTGCACAATAAAAAAAGCCAGAAACGTGTAATCAAAAGAATTAAAAGAATTGATTAATTTCTAAGAAATTAATGAATATTTTATTTTTATTAATATTTTGTATGAAAATTGAATCGAGGATAATTTTCAAAAAATTGTTTCATCGGATTTCATTGTGGTTTCAAACGACAACAAAAAATAGAAAAAGACATTTATTTATTTACGTGAAAGATTTTTTTTATGTTTCGAACGTTATAAAAGTTATGTTGAATCACATCGAAATTCAACTTCCCGATTTCGCGTCGTGAATTCAGGATGAGGACGAATGGCGGCAGCAGAGAGAGAGAGAGATGTAGGGAGAGGGAGAAAGAGGATCAAGATCTTGACCATTGGTCAGGCGAATAAGACTCACGGGCTGGACGATCCACCGATCGATTCCCGATGGGCTCGATTGAGATGTCCCCCTGTTGGACTTCTCTCTCTCTCTCTCTCTCTTTCTCTCTTTCTCACTCTTTCTCACTCGAATCTACCGAGGCAGCGGGACAAACGATCGAGGACACCGATTTTTTTTTCCTGTTTCTTTTATTTCTTTCTTATTCTTTTTTTTTCGTTGCTCGCCTCACCATCTCTCTCTCTCTCTCTCTCTCTCTCGTTCTTTTCTGTGAGCTTTGTGTGCAGAAAGGCTTGACGAACGATGTGTCAGCGGTGACAACTGGCGCAAGCGCTACCTGAATACGCAATGAACCGCGCGGCGAGAGAGAGAAAGAGAGAGAGAGAGAGAGAGAGAGAGAGAGAGAGATCGTCGTTTTCTTCTGTGGCTTTCGCGATGTTTTATTCCTTCGAGGAGCCGCTGGGGCGTTATACGATCTACGAAATACGAATAGGCGAGAAAAATACAAAGATTCTGACGAAAATTCAAAAAAACCTTGATTTTTAAACATTTTTGTTTTAAATAATTAATTCGCTAAAGATAGTTTATTATTGCTTTCTCGTTGCACTTCATTTTTATTGAAGTCATTTATGTATTAAAGCGCGCTTCGATGTAATGTACAAAGATTTTGTTTTGTTTTTGCATTTTTAGAAATTTGTACAAAAAATATAGAAACCATCGTAACATTAAACAGCGATTTTCTCGAGAACCGTTACGCTTAGGAATTATTTGCATGAGAACGTTTTTATGGACAATCTTCCGCTCTATAAAAAAGTTCCTTAGCAAAAATATCGTCGGACAATCCGTTCTCGAATTGCGGAAGTTTATCGTTTTCGTAAAAATCGATTTTTTCACGTTTTTTTTCTCTATTATTTTCGAAAAATAATCAAACTTTTTCTATAATTCTCATCGAGTCTCCGTGGTTCCGGGACTACGAAGCATATTCAATTTAAAAGCATTCGAATGAGTCCCGGAATGGGCGTATATAATCCCGGGGAGGAAGCGGAATTACACGGTGATTTTTAGTAAGCCAACTTTATCGAGCGAAAAATATAAAAACAAGTTTCTCGTATTGCCCATTGGAATTTTATGGAGATTTAGAAATTCTCTACCGATGGTAAAACGAGCGAGAATATATAGTGCCCCTGTGCGTTGCCTGAGACTGCATGGGAGAGCAATTCCGCGGGCATAACTATGCAGTACGTTCTCTCGCAGCTCTCTGATCCACGAGTGAGCGAGAGCGAGAGAGAGAGAGAGAAAGAGAGAATTTCATTCTTTCGCTCTGTTCGACGATCGAGGTGAGCCTCCACACTACATATATATATATATATATATATATATATATATATACATATCATGAAACAAACGAAATGCCGAACGAACGAATGCGGAGGAACGAAGAGGAGGATGAAAGAAAAGGAAGAAAAATCAAGAGTCAGAGACTCGAGAACGAATGAGACGGAAAGAGAGGGACAGTGGGAGAGAGAGAGAGAGAGAGAGAGAGAGAGAGAGAGAAGGAAGGAAGGAAGGAAAGAGAAAGAAGCAAGAAAAGAAACCGCACGAATGCCTTTTGCCGCACTTCAAACGAAACCCGCGCGTTTTCAGCCCCGGCCACACGTTGCAGCGCCCTCTGCGCGCACTCGTGCCGTCTCTTTTCTTCCTCTACATTCTATCTTCCCTCTCTCTCTCTCTCTCGTTCCCTTTCCACGATTCTCCTACTCTGGATTCCTATAATTGTTCATTTTTTGCGAATTCTCCAGTTTTTTTCAACCCTCGCGAACTAAAAAAAAAATCAACGCAACGTCACGATTCTCTACACTTTGTTTTCGAGCTTTTCTCCATCGACGAAACAACGAAATTTATTATTTTACTAAACAATCGACGTTGTCGGACAAAATCCTTATTTTTGTTTTTTTCAAATTTGAGTATGTACGAAATTTGTTGATTTTTATTTCTCGCGATCATTGAATTTTATAAATATTGTTGGCAACGATTATTTGTTGAAGATTTTGTTTGTTTATTTGGGTATTTTTTTCTAGTCTCGGCGAACGAATATTTTTTATCTCGATTTTTGTATCCTCGGGATCCGCAAGACCCTCTATGTTGTATCTATAGTATATATATGTATTATGCATATGTATATATATATATATATAAGGCTTTGGATTTACCGGCGAAATGTTGAATTTATTAGATCGAGATACGCGTGGGCGTTTCTTGCAGCTACCCTCACCCTCTGGTGTTGTATATGTATATATATATATGTACATATAGCCTCTATATACATATATATGTATATGCTACTTTCTGGTATGTTATATAGCATTTTCTCAACCCCTTGTCCGGCAGGTTATATGTATACCGTTAGTTACGTATTCGGCGAATATTCTTCCACCCACTCAGCCACAAGATCCGGCCCTTTTCATATATATATATATATATATATATATATGAAAAGAAAGAGAAGGGGGGGGGGAGAAAGAGATATAGATCGACTAGAATACGAAGACTTTATATAAGCAGGTGAGATCCCTGCGGTGAAATAGAACTTTGAAACGCGAATATTTGACCGAACACGGGCCAAAAGTGGTTCTCGTCTTTTGGCCCTTTTGGATCGAAGAGTTTTCTTTTTTAAATCTGTTTTTTATTTATTTATTTTTTATCTTTTTTTTGTTTTGTTTTTATATACCGGGTGGAACATTCTAGGAATCTTAAGGAGAGGGACTATCGAAGCCTTCGATCAGAATCGACGCACCCGCCGATGTTGATTTATAATACCTCGACGTATATATATATATATATATATATATATACGCCATCGGCACAGAAAAACGCGCCAACGAGATTCGCGTCTCGAGGAATTTTTTTCATAAAAATAAAAAAGAATCAGAATTAAACTATTTAATTTCGAATATTAATTTTTATTAATAACGCGATTGAGGAGAATAATGTAATAATATCAAGGTCACGTTCAAGGTCAAGACTTTTAAAAAGTACAAAAATTTTGTGCCATTTTTTCGGAAAATCGTTTCGTGAATAAGGTGAATAAATATCGCGTGGCGAGCCTGGTGGGGTGAATATCTCTCTCGAATCGCCTTGAGAAATCGAGGGTTGGCTTTTTCCTCGTAATCGTCGACTCGCGGCCGAGAGTCATCCGTGCATAAAGTTCGGCATACATTTTGTCGGTAACTGCGGATGGGAAGATTCTCGCGGTGACGTTGACCGTTATTTACAGCTTCTTGGCATGAAAAAGCCAAGAATACACAAACACACACACACCTATATATAATATATTATAATAACTACACGCGACATTCTCCGCGAACTTAATCCACATTTTTCCCAAACTTTTGTTCCATTTCATTCATTTTCGTCATCTGTCACTTAACCCAAAAACAATTATTTCTTTCCAAAAAAAATTTGTCCTAAATTTCACCCATTAATTTTCAATTAAAAATCGTATTCGTTCCTTTTTTATTCGAAACGATATGAAACTGATTGAGTACAAGTACGAAAATATTCCCAGAATATTATTCAACGTAGGCAAACTTTCGGCACGAGAAAAACATTGGCGAAGTTTCAGAACAAAGTGGGCTGACTTTACGTTGAGTGTCCCATATGCACAGTTATATACGATAAATAGCCAATATATAGTTATATATGATATATAAGTAGGTATATGTATACATAAGTGTGTGTATGTACGTGAACAAGTAGAAAAGAGAGTAAGGAAGAGAAGAAGCGTCGAATGGCGTCGAAGCGGACAGGCAGTGTGAGAGAGTGGCCACCAGAGGGCGAGCTATATATACATATATACATATATATATATATATATATACATATATACATATATATACATATATATATATATGTATTCACTTCTTCGAGGAGTCCCATCGAGAAGGAAGTAACGGATGATTTATATCCGTTGCTACCAGTCCTGGCTTCCAACCCGGCGATAATACCAATCATTATCATCGCTTAATAACAGGCATTACTGCCAACATTGAAATAATGCACGCGTGTGTGTGTGTATGCTTGTGTCTGTGTGTGTGTACTCTCGAGTACGCCACGTTGCAGTATGTATATATATGTATAGCGTCGTATACTTGGCACGCTGCTCTTGCGTTTCTGCTGCGCCTCCGACCAGTTCCAGCAACCCCCGTTCATCGGCAGACTCGTCAAAATAAAACAGGGAATTTCATAAGAAGCATCCCTCAATGAAATTATAACAATAACAACAACGACAAAAAAAAGGATTTATTCCGAGTGGAAATAACATTTTGATATTGTTTCTTGGTTTTGTCGCGATAACGATTTTAGCCCCAGGGAGTATTGTGTTTTTATTTTGTTATTTGTGGTTTGGATGAATTTTTTGACAGGAATTTTTTTGTTTTTTAGTTTTTTTTTCTAATTTTTGGGTTTTGTGTTTGCTTTTTTTGTGTATTTAATAAAATCATTTTCGTCACGGCCTAATGGCTAAATGCTTTATGCACACGATAGATATTACGTGGGTTTGGAAGCACAGATATTGCGGTATAGGGCGGGAAGAAAAAAATACATATTATCTTATGCACTATCCGTTAGTAATATATTTTCTAGGCGCGCATCCATTTCTTTTTTCCCACACGATGATGATGAATTATTCAGTCGAAAGAAAAAAAAAAAAAAAAAAAAGGAAAAAAAAAGAAAAAGAAAACAGCGAATCTAATCGCGAAAGACCGCTTAAGGTCGGGTGTATCTCCTCGTGAAACATTGCGATATTTCATAAATTATTTATAACACATAAATACACAAAATTATGGGAAAGTATGAGATAACAGAGTCGCAAATAAAGATGTAGAAATAGATTTATCTATATTGAAACAAAGAGGAAGAAAAACAATGATTTTATTTATATTCGCCCTTCGTCGAGAATCGACTACGATTTTTATTCGTAGTTGGACACTGATAATACGCACGAATGGATAATAATTAAATGCGTCCGTTAAAATTAATTCCGATACATTTTTCGATCAAAAAATGTTCTATTCTGTTATTTCTTCCTACTGAGGAATTTCGTAAATATTCGCAGGCGTTCGAAATTGTTGATCGTCTTACATGATTATCTCGGACTTGGACCACATCTCAGGAGTGAATTCGCGTATATCCTATTATCGGACGTACGAATATAAATATAAATATATAAATACATATATATATAATACATAAATATAAATATATTCAGTACATTATTATATTAGTATATAGGGCAGATCGTGCATTATATACTCTATATATATTTCCATGTATAGATGATATGTATATCGATGTATGGGTCGTGTCGTTATCGGCTAGTATCTGTCGAGCGTCGTATCCGCCGGCTACAAATGGGAAAGTTTTACCTTGTGACACGCGATCCCTATATATATATATATATATATATATATATATATATATATATATATATATATATACATGTGTCTATGTATATATTAGATACATCTAGTGCGCTCTCGGCTACTTTTCTCATCCCCGGTGAGGAACTATTTGCACCGCGCGCTTCTGAAATCGCCAGCGTGTACACGGTAGCATCGACTCGTTCTTCCCATTAACCGCCTTACGAGGTTAAAAAATGTATCGAGAATGCTAACCGATATCTTTCCCTTCCGTATTCATCGAAAGAATACGACTATTTAAAAAAAGAAAGAACAAAAAAACACATTTCGTTACTCGTTCGTTAATTTCAAACGATCGAGAAAAGTTGAATCGTTCTTTTTTCCCTCTTTTTTCTGCTTCTTCTTCTTCTTTTCGAGGTCAATAAAATTGTACGAAAATATTGAAAGAAAAAAAAAACGTATCTTTCTCTCGGTGGTCGATAACTGGGACAGACATTTTTACCTTCCACGACGCGTAAACGTAGGTAACACCGAGACGCGATATACGTGTGTATGTAAACATGGCCGCCATGAAAGTCCGACCGAGCGTGTGCTCGATGGCCGTATATATATATCTCTCTCTTTCTCTCTCTATATGTATATATATATATCTTCTGGGCGTGGTACACACGCTTTTTATTGCTCTCCTTGCGATGATTTTCTTCTTTTTCTTTATAGGCGCTCACCGGTCACTATATAACCACGGTAGTCCGAGAAGCCGATGTGGTACAGAGGCCATATAACTACCATACGATATATATATATATGTATATATATATATATATGTACCTAGCTACCAAGGAATGATCCAGGTTCGTGGCGTTTCAATTTATACCTCGCTGTTTTCATCGCGAAGCAAAAAGCACAAAAATCAAAGGCAAAAAAGAAACGATGCGATAAATAAAAAAATAAAAAATGAAACATCGAGCGCTTGGATCCGGTGATAAAAACGAGTTTTTCTCACCTTTCGAGGGTAGGGATTCTCTCTCGACTTACAAAAATACCAACTCGCCATCGATTTATCAAAAAAAAAAAACAAAAAAAATTATCAATCTTGTAAAAATCGATTGATATTTTACGTTTCTTTCTTTTTCTTTTTTATAATAAATAAAAGGAAATTTTTCGATAAATCTCTTTTATTCTTCTATGTTTACCGATTTTCACGACGATGGATACGCGTCGCGTAGTAGACGTGCACGAGTTCGTTCGACACGCGATATATGCGTCAGCGTTTTGAGGCAATCTCACGGGTTTGGCTCGTCGCGGAAAAAAAATTGTGTTTTACATGTTTATTTCCACACATACGTATATATATATATATATATACGTTCCTATATATACATATATATGTATATATGTATCTGTGACAGCAAGTAGTCCGACAATGGCACAGATGTACAGTCGGATAATCGTTATACTTCGTGATGCGTGTGAATAAATTTATGAAAAGCGTGGGCCACACGGGGTGAATCCGCAGGTACAACCAATACCGATCGCGGGAGGGAGAAAAGTTCGACGCGTTCCCCACGCGAGAACGAAAGAAAATATACATCGTGCGTGTATATATATATATATATATATATATATATATATATATATTAATATTATGTACATAAATATATACGTCGATATGGGGCATTTGCAGCTGGAAATCACTGAAATATTCAAGAGAAGCGAGACGGGATAACACGCTTGTAGGTTTTTCGTTGACCCTCCTTGTGCATGTATTTATATAATACGAGGGGAATAAAAATATCACCGCACCAATTATTGTTCGTTGTTGGAAGAAGAGAGAGCGAGAGAGAGAGAGAGAGGGCGGTGGGGGGGGGGGGGGGGGGGAGAAAAAACATTTCATAAAGTTTCTCCGATGGATGGTGTTTTTCTCTTTGGTATTTTTCGAAAAAGATTACGGGTTTGTTAAAGTTAACGGGAGTTTATCTTTCTCGAAAAAGAAATCTTGTAGCTCTGTATATGGTTCGATATACATAAATATATTATTTTTCTAAAATTATGAAAAAATTCTTTTCTCTCAATCCTCAATTTAGAATCGAGACTTTTTTTTTTTAAATTGCAACTTTTTGGTGATAATGCATTTTTTTTTATTATCGTCGTTTTTTTTGTTTTCATTTTAGGTTAAATTTTTTAGGACTTTGGTATCAACGACTCATAAATCGCGAATCCGACGCGAGCGTTCGAGGGGAAACGGCTACCGTTGGTACGATAAAAAATAAAAGAAAGAAAAAAAAAACACATAGCCGTTAGGGCGACGATTTCCGAGAGGATAATTGTAATTATAATTGGAAGCTTCTCGGCGCACACGAAGAGCCGACCGGAAAGTCCGGCGAACTAACCGGAGGGTCCAGCTTGTATTTTCTCGATCCCTGGGAGCTCTCTCAAACTCGAACGGCGATCAACTTCTTCCACGAGTTCGCGTTCGCGCCGCGTTCACGTTTTGCCTGGTCTAGCAAACGCGGGAGAGGAAAATTTATGGCTGCCTCGTTAGCTCTACTAGCTTAACTCTCTCTCTCTCTCTCTCTCTCTCCCTCTCTCTCTCTCTCTCTCTCTCTCTCTCTCTCTCTCTTTCTTACTCCCTCTCTCTCTCTCTCTCTCTCTCTCTCTCTGTCTCTCTTTCTCTCTCTTGCTCTCCGACCGCTCTCTCGCAAAACCGGACACTTCGGCAACCCTATACCCGTTGTCCAGGGCGTGGCGAATCGATGATTTAGAGAAGTCATTTGTCCCGATAACGCTGACAGATGCCGTTCATTCGACAGAACGAGCTATCCTGTTACTATTAACGCGTAAAACTCGAACTGACCCCTTTGCATTTGCTCGATACGTCGACGTCATCGACTCGAAATACAAACATCGTGTTTATTTTATTTTATTTTTTGTTTATTTATTGTTTGTTTTTTGTATAATTTTTTCAATATTTCTCAAAATTGACGAATAACGTGAAAATTGTTTCGTCATTTTTTTGAATAAATTTTTATTATCGAATATGAAATTTTGTTCATTAAAAATTAATCAATTTTATTCTTTAATCGTTGATTTTGTAGACTTCGATGAATTTCAACGTTAGACATTTATTTTGAGAAACTTTCGGGCGTTAGCTTGTTTTTCTTTTGTCGTTTTTTATCTTGTTTTTGTTTTTCGGCGGAGGATTTTTATTTAATTGGTTTTTTGTTTTAATCAATAACGACCACTAACCTGTGTTTGCGTGAGGCCAAGACTCGCCGCGAGCTCGGCTCTCTCAGGTAATGCGAGATATTGCGTTCTCTGGAACCGCCTGTTCAATTGTTGTAGCTGTAGACTGCTGTAGATCGTCCTTGGTTTTCTCATCTTTTTACCTTTGCCGTTTCTCAACGAGCCACCGCCACCTCCGCCTAGCTCGTCCACGAGACTTCCGCCCTTGTCGCCCAACGGCGAGAGGTCTGCGAACATGCACCACCCTGACATCAACTTTCAGAATACTCGTCGATTTACTTATACGGACGAACTAAAGAGAAATTAACTGAAATCAGACGTTTTTTTGTCCATTTTATTTAAAAAAAAAAAACGAAAAAAAACATGTTAAAAGAAGAAAAACAAAAAAAGTTAACTATAAAAATATGAATTAATCGACAAATTTACCATGAAGATTGTTTATATTTTATTCACGAATGTCTTTTGTTATTAATTTCTGTTTAATTTGATCGAGAAAATATTATATTTCCACGAGGGATTTGTATGTTTAATAATTTTTTATGTTATATAAATTGTCTAGAAATTATTTATGTAAATAATTGGCTATGTGGGGAATGTTTTACACACAAACACATTCCGTTTCATTGCCACCCTAACGAACTCAGCGTTATAATCGTCTCCTTCTCCGCCTCCTCCCCCCCTCTCTCTCTCTCTTCTGAACTAATTGCCTCTCATCACGTGAAATTAACGTGATTTAATTCCGAATTGCCGTGGAATTACATCGTACACCTCTCGCTTTCATGACAATTAAATCCCCGCGCGGGTAAAAGCATCGATGATCTTTATCTACCCCGTTTGCGTTCCTTTTCTTTTCTCCCTTCTTTCTTCGTAATTTTTGATATTTAACCGACGAGCACGAGTTTTACGAACGAACAAAAAGCAAATAATAAAAATGTGATTTATACGGGAAACGAATCGATCGAATGCGCGCAAGACGAGAATCGATGATTTCTCCTTCGTGGATTCGTGGAAATGAAGAAAAAGAAGAAAACAAAAAACCGTTCGAGTGCCCGAAGAGAGCTGAATGCGTCGTGAACGAGATTCGACCGTGGTTTGCGCATGCGCGAAAACGAGTCCATGCTTTATCTCGAACGATCCGAGAAGAAATCAAAAAGTAAACACGACTTACGTTGAAAAATTCTCGAGGTAAATCGCGCGCGTCCTAAATCGCCGTTACGACCCGTTTTCGCTTTCGCCAATTTCGAGAGACACAACGTGAAATCCTATATAACCCGTCAGAGCCTGGACCTAAAACTAATCGTGGTAGCGACCAGAGAAATCCGCAATATCTCGAGATCTTTCAAGGGTGAAGAACCCGGAGAAAGACTTAAATCCTTGTGAAAACAACCGTTTAATACCAGATCCATCACTCGGCAAAAAGGACGCGAGAGGGAGCCATTTTCTCTCTCTCTCTTGCTCCGTCCCTCTCTCATCCCCACTCTCGCACTTTTTCACCGGCGAGCACCCCGTCGTTCCGGATTAATTTTTGTACCCGGGACGCTTTTCGTTTCTCTTCTTCCCTTCCGCGCTCGCTAAACGTTCTCTCGTCCTCGCTAATTGGATTCTCGACTCTCTTTCTCTCCCTCTCTCTCTCTCTCTTTCGCCTTCCGCGGACCACGCTGTCTCGAGACGCGTTTCTACCGGGGACCGAAAACCAAAGATATAACCCGGTGGATTTGTCACGGAAATGGAAAATCGTTTGTCGTCGTTCGCTCGCCCTCTGGTGGCCAAATTTCTAGCCACGCGTCTCGGTCTTCGTAACCTCATTGTTCGCGACGTGTCCAACGTTACAATCTTCCATCGAACTGGCGATTTAACCAACCTCGACCTTGTTCGATCTTGCTTCGCGGATTCTGACCTCGGCATATTCGATTATCGAGCATTTAATCGCGACGAAATTCACTTTCGACGAGCCTTAAACGGACCTCGTCTTAGAAAATCCGACCTCAAATTAACCTCGTCTTAGAAAATTTCGACCTCAAAGTGACCTCGATTTTTTTATAGAAAATTTGACCTCAAAGTGACCTTGTTTTTAGAAAATTTGACCTCAAAGTGACCTTGTTTTTAGAAAATTCGACCTCAAAGTGACCTCGCTCTAGAAAATTCGACTTTCGATGGACCCGAACCGTCGACAAAGAGACCTCATCTTGTTGAAGCCAATGTGACTCAAAATCAGTTCGACCTCACGCGACAGCCTCGCGCAAACGTCATGAGGTTCGATCCTCATCGCGCTCAACCCGAAAACACGCGCTGTCGCGAATCGAAACTCTGATAGTCGATAAGACAGGTTTGTTTTTTTCTCTTTCTGACAATACGACGGGTAAGTAAATATACACGCTGTCTAGAGTTTGCCGTGTTCATACGTATTACGTATCATACATATCGCAAGATCACGCAATCGCCGTACGAGATCTAAATTTGTAAATATATATGTATATATTTTCCACGTTAAAATCGTAACTCGCGGTATCTTCTTACAACGTCGGTGAATTTATTCGTTATGCCGCACGGCGCGCCTCCCACTGTGTTAGTGCTTCCAATTTTAATCGCGAGAACCACCAGCGCTCGAAAATATACGAAAATTTCAATAGCTCGTAAAACTAGTACGCGCGATGGCCCACCGTCTTGTACGAAACAAACAAAACGAGTGACGTCCGTACGTTGTGTTCTTTTTTGGGGCTATTTACAGACCTCGGAGCAAATTGTGACGAGATGAATCAAGTTTATTCTCTTTAAAAAATGAAACATGAAATAATTTCGAATTTGACATAAAATTATGAGAACATGTTGGACGAAAATTTAACGATGACATTGTCGTAGAATGTGCGATTTTACTATAAGCTAACTTATTGTTCGAATATTTGTTAGGTGTCACAATTTTAAAGATAATTTCCCTCAAAATTTGCACTTTTAGTCCGAAGTACAAAAATTGTATCTAAATACAGATTTAACATGAACATTATTTAGATACGAACGTAAAATGTAAAAAATTCCCTAGACAGCGTTGAAATGTTTTAAATCTTATGAAAATCGTTGAAATTAAGACGTCAAGTCGAGAAACGTACGCGAGACGTAAAGAAATATTTGTTGTAAAAAAAATGTTTTTTTTGTTCTTTATCCAGATACGTAATACGACGCGTAATACGTTTTTCACCGGCTACCGTGCGTTATTGCCGATGCAGAACGTTGGATCGTTCGCGTTCTAGTCGGGAAAACTCGATAACGGAGAATCTCCTCGTACGTTCTTACGCGCATACCTTGTCGTTTCTCATTAGAGGACGCGAAACAACAGTAGCGAGGGATGATGGTTATGGACTTTAATTGTTCTTTTCATCACGCCATAAGAAGCGAAAAAACACGTGGTAATCATTTATCCTGTTCCTTGCTCCGGAAAAATCGATTCAGTAGGCGTGACCGCGAGGTTTATATATTATTTATGTCCAACCGGTAGATTTATGAGAGCGCGTATATAAATATAGATATACACGCGTCGAAAGATTGTCAATCGTGAATTATTCCTCGTGGCTAAAACTGGCTGGAAAGATCGAAGAAAAAGTCGACAGGCGGACGTAGAACCTTTTTTTTTAAACAACGTTCGATGGGCGAACGATTTATCGAAGTCGTTGATAAAGCTATCGCGATTTTGGACACTTTCCGAACGGAATGCACGATCAATCGCTCGTAGCTCGAAGAGACGATAAATTAGATTGAACGAATTAATTTGATTATTTTATATAAAAAAATTACGTATCTCAAATAATCTTTTATTTTGAGCAATTTTATAAGGCTCGTATTTAATATTTATCGGCACGACTGCTATAAATGATAATATTTGTGGTTTGATAACGTTAATTTAATTATTCGAAATTAATCGGTTTGATAGATTCTTTTCTCAATGCTTTTTCTAGCATGTCGATTTGTTTATTATTATTTATTATCTGTTTATTCGAGCGTGTCTCTTCATCGTCGTTTTTGCTCTCACAATTAAACGATATGTCCAACTTCAACGCGACCCTCATTCGATCCAAGATAATGTCGGTATCGCAGTAACTCTGGGCCTCGTTCAAATGTTGCCTAACAAATTCGTCGTCACCGTTCAAACCATCCTTATAATCACTGTGCTCACTCGTTTGTCTCCTCTTAGCCATTGTGAGGTATAATTTATCCGAACGAATGATATACTAAACTAACTAAATTACGACGAAATAAAGGAAATTACAACGAAACTATCTAAATTAAAACGAAACCTAACTATTTTCACGAGAATCGTTTAGCTGCCTGTTGCGTTTAACTAAGGACGTTCTTAACCGATGGATCCAACGAACTACGGACTTGCTCTTTCAAAACCATCATAATTTGAAAACGTACGAATATAAATGTGGCAACAGTGCGACAAGATACCTAAAATAGAAGCAGTGTAAAAATCCGCGAAAAATTGTAAATCGGGTCACGATAAATAAATTCATACTCATGGAATTCTAGAAATTTAAAATAAATTGTATTTTTTTCAATATTTTAATCAATCTGACGAATATATTGGTCGATTATTATCGAAAATGAGAGTGAAACAATATTTAAGAAAAATAAAAAAAGGTACTCGAGGTCGGGTTCGAACCATCGACCCTCAGAATTCTGATCAAGCACCTTAACCACTCGGCTACTACGCTGTATGAAAATTTATTTATAACGATAGAAACTCATCTATTGCTTATTCTTTCAAGAGACTAAGAAAAGATATCTAATGTAACTAACACTCTACCACCATCCAGTTCGTTCTCCGATCCACATCTCCGACCTCGCGCCCTCCCTTTGTGCTGATACGACACGCGAACTTTAATACTGTTTAACTTGACACATAATACGTGATGAAAACTCGTGAAGGGGATTAAAGAATCATGAGAATTGCGCTGTGTGCGTTTTTGTCACGTTGATATATCAACGAGAGACAGAGAGAGAGAGAGAGAGAGAGAGAGAGAGAGAGAGAGAGAGAGAGAACGAGATAGCGAGAGACACACAGAGAGCTTTTTTCATCGCACGAGCTTTGACTCGGGGCCCGTCACCTACGAGAGTTGCTCACTGATGTAAATTCTCTCTTTCTCCTCCCACCTCTCGTTCTCGATGGTCCTTCGACCCCTCTATTGTGTGCCATATGTATTAACAGCCAACTGTACGATTTAATTAATTAAATAATAAATATCACGTGGCGATCGCGATCGGGTTAATTGCGAGCGAGCACGCCACGCACACAGACACACTCAGTTTTGTGTGCGTTTTCGTAATTCTCACTGTTCGAAAGTGAGCGCGTTTCGCGCCTCTCATCGATCTTCGTTCATACGTCATTTTTATTTTAGTACAAAGAAATTGGAAAAAATTTACAATTTACTTTTTAAGAAATATTTTTCATTTGGAAATATTTTATTTTGACATATTTCGCGCGAATAATACGTCGTCTTCTCAACCTATCGAATAGAAGAAAGCATCAGTTACGAATACAATTTGGCACAAAATTATAAACGAGAAGGAAAAGAAAAATTACGACGGAAAGTTTAGTAAAAAATTGTATCGTATTTTTTGTTCATCTTTTTTTTACGACGATCGAACTTCACCCCGTTGTCTCGAGGACAAAATTGCCCCTCGATCGTTCGGGATAATGTTTTTGCATGAAAAAAGGAAAATAAGACTGAGAAATAGTTGAAACTCGCGAGGGCGAGAGAGAGAGAGAGAGTGAACGATCGTCATTGTCTCGTTTCTTGTTGACGGACAAATGGTTGGTCGTTGAACCATGGTGGAAATTGCTAATAAATTGTACGAACGCGACGACCAACGGAGACACAGAGAGATAGAGAGAGACACACACACACAGTCATGATTACCGTAGAGCGGGTCCCGTTATGAAGAAAAAAAACACGCAATTTTTGCAACCCTTTTCCAGTGACGAAGAAAATTGCCGAGAGTAGAGCCTCGTGGGTGTAAACCGGTCAGGGTTAAAACGGTCTCATAAGGGATGATTTCACCCTGAACTCGATGTGTCTTCTTTCTCTCTCTCTCTCTCTCTCTCTCTCTCTCTCTCTCTCCCGCTCAGCTCCGCTCGTCTGCCATTAGCCGAACGGAAAAAGTGCGCTCGCAAACAAAAGTGGACATCCATTTTTCTATCTCCCTTCATTACGAATTTAAATCCACGAACGTCACTTCGTGCATGAGACAGAGAGTAAGAGAGAGAAAGAGAGAGGGTTATCGCGAGCAAATCCTATCGCGGGGATGAAAAAAAACACGCAAAGTTGTTCAGTAACGAGTTGATAATCGGTACTCGCTCGTTAAAAAAACGCGCGACAACTTTTAACTCCGCCACTTGATACTTTCTCGTTTCGATCGTATTATATGTTGCGAATCATTTTCGTACGGGACTCTCGATTTTTTTAACTACGTACGTATATGTGTATGTCTTTTCATCAAACCCTCCGACGTCACGGGGTACGAGCTACGGGGGGTCGTGCACTTTGCGGAGAAAGCCGCAAGAGAATCGAAGACCTCCGTAGAGCGAAGAGCGATCAGGTGACAAAATTTCTCGCCCGTTTCTCACCTGCTCGATTCGAACACGTAAGCAAGATAAATTTGACGATTTACATTAGAACTTGATTATAAAAAATTATTTTGAAAAAAATTTGACAAACAATTGATCGAAAAAACGCTCATGAAACGGTAAACAGAAATTAATTCGTCGAATTACTCGATTTTTATTTACTTCAAAATGTCGAGAATTTTTTGAATTTAATTATACAAAACTTTATTTAACGAAAAATTCACAAAGTAAATTTCTTCTTCTGCCCGTCGCAGTCGCGTCTCCCGTAATAATTCTTCGCGACGCTCTTCCTTGGCCTCTCTCGAGTTTAGGATTTTTGCACTGGTTTTGCGGACCATCCGGTGAGATTTTAGACTCCCTCTTGTACCCACCCTCTCTCTTATAATTCGGTGCGTCCGGGTCGTATATCTCTCGTTCTCTTTTTCTTTTATTTTTTGTTTTCTGTCGGTGGCAGTGACCGACGCGGAGCGCGCGAGGGCAATATACCTGCTACTCCAGATTCTCTCTCCCGCCATTCTCTTCGTCTTCTTCTTCTTCGACGTTTTTTTCCTCCCTCCTACCCATCTTTCTCCCATTTCTTTATTCTCTATTTGCCTAAGAGACGCGTCTATAAAGTTCGTCGTAGCACGGGCCACGAGGTACGAGATTTTACAAAATTGTTCGAGCGTGGAAAAGAAATGTTTTACAGCCCTTGCGTCACGAGATTCTTTTTATTTCGCGTCGCACAGTTTTTCGTCTTTCCTTTAGTTTCCCGTTTTCAATTTTTTTCTTCAACGAAAAATCTCTATCTATAAATATATTGATAAATATATAGGCGATATAAAATTTTAGTTTCGGCTGAATCCCCGTTCGTATTTCATTTTTCCCTCGCTCGTGGCAATTGCGCTTCTTTCCCTTCTTTATGAAAAAAAAAAAAACAAAACAAAAAATAAAAAACAAGAAAACTCGCTCGAAAGTTGGAAGCGCATTATCCGTTGAAGTGTGTGTAATCACGGGTGGCTCGATATCATCACTTTTTAATGGCAGTTTCATTGAGATACGAGAGAGAGTAACTGTTTGACGCGGAATTATGCGTCTGGTGAGGGGTTGGTAAGTAAGAAAGATAGAAAGTGAGTGAGGAAAGAGAGAGAGAGAGAGAGAGAGAGAAAGAAAATGGGGGTTGAGAGAGAGACAAAGAGAGAGAGAGGTCGACATGGGCTCGTCCAGAGGAGAAACGAGGTAATGAATTCTCTTGTGAACGCTCGCGGAGAGACACCCCAACGCGTGTCTGTGCTTTACAAAGCTTTAGACGAACCGGCGCCGCGGCAGCAAAACCTCCCTTCGGTAAACTTCAATTCCAACCCCCCGCAGGAGTATACGAGCGCGCGCGCGAAAAACCGGCCTTCGGGGGTGCTTCTCTACGTTTCGCTATAAAACTGTAAAAGTCCGGGTGGTATACGCATCTCCTTCTCTCTATCCTCCCTCGTCACACCCTCCTCCACCTCCTCCTCCTCCTCCACTTTCTATCCACCGTCGTTCATCCCCTCCGCGAGTTTTTCCTACGCATGTAATCGTTTGAGGAAAGACTCGAAATTATACGCATTGAACTCACCGTGGAAAAAAGAAGAAGAAGAAGAAAGAAAAAGAAAAACAGAACCACCCGCGACTATAAAACGACGCGGTTATAATGCGAATCATATCTCGCGATATTGATTCTCGCAAGAGGGAAGAAAGTAATCGCGCGATTTACGAAGAGTGTGAGAGAGATGAGGGGGTTGGTGTCTGCGCGACGAGGTCTTGGAAGAAAAAGACGTTGCGGCTAAATTTTATATTTTATTATGATTACGAACATCGCATGTTCGAACACAATTTTCAATGAAATTATGGTGGAATTGACAGGTGTGTCGAAGCTTGGCGCGCATCGCGTCGATAAATTGACGAAGAAGTTTGTACAAAAATTACGTTCGAAACTCGGAGATAAGGGAATTCGCGTAGGTCGCGCGATTACGCGACGCGTGAAATTCGTTCGTAGATAACGAATATCGTTTCAAGACTAACGCTAGATTTTGGAGACGAGCTGTTCGTTCGTCGGTAAACAAATATTTTCTTGCACGGATCTCATATTTTACGGCTGAAAGAGTATCGCGTGTTTGCCGGTGTTTTTCTTCTCGCACTTATCGTCGTTCGATCGAGATTTCCATTCGTAGTTAAGAACCTTCGTGAAGAACGAGGCGATAGTAAAATATTTGAAAAAAAACATAGAAATAATAGGCGATTTTTGTCGTAGTAACCGCGTCGTTAAAACGCACGATTTTCCTTCGACAATTTCTCAACGTTAATTCCCATTAAACCCACGAATCCTCAAAATCCACCCTTCAAAATCATCACCAATTCCGTAAAAACCTCGAACCTATCCGATGCTTAAACCGCTGGTTTAACGTAGTATGTCAACGATACGTACAGTTTGGGTATTCACCGTCCTTAGGTGGTGACGGACACTGCGGCGCGTAAGAGCCGAGATGATATCCATAAGTGTTGTGTTGATGCATCGGAGCGAAGGGATAACCGGCGAGGGCCGATCTCGGACTGGGAAAACCAGCGTCCGTGTGCTGTTGATTGCCGCTACCGGGCCCGGAACTCTGATGACCGAGAGAACCAACCTGATGTGGAAACTGATGACCACCACCTGGTACATTGTGACCACCCGGATAGCCACCCCTCAAACTCGCTGGATTGTAAAGATTGTTGTGCTGGAGTTCGATAAAGGCACTTTTCCCAGATTGGGAAACCGGTGTACTCGACGCACTGTCACCACCGTTGCCACCTTGTGGTCCTGGCGTAACCGAGCCAAGACCATGATGTAGATGTTGTTCCATGTCTGAACCACCAGCCGAGCCACCACCGTTGTTACCACCGCTACCGCCACCACCGTTACCACCGGTACCTGTCGATGGTCCACCACCGCCGGACATGCTGTTCGGGGTCGGGGTGCTCGACGGACAGGGGTCGCCCGCCCCGAATGGGCTCCCCAGATCCGTAAAGTTGAGCGTCGTCGTGCTGACCGTACGCTCCAACTTTGTCGCGACGTCGACGCCGCAACCGGCCCTAGCCGACGTCGCCGCCGTACGAAGACCGCACGGAGCCCGAATCTTGCCGTTCGCCCTTTAACCCCTCGCGGAGTCTTCGAACGACTTCGCCACGAGGAATCTCCCACAGAGAAACGGATCGAACGTTTACACTTTTTAACGACCACGTCGTTCACTTTTTGGGTTCGTTTAACGGGACGGAAGATGGAATCGTTGTCGAACCGTCGGCTACAAACTTGGTCCTCGATTAGTGGACATTTGGATAGTGGTGGTGGGGGGACAGGGGTGGGGGGAACTAGAGGGTGCGGTTGATAACTCGCAGGAGTTTGAGATTCCCGCGGTTTTTCCCCCGTTTTCTGGATGAAAGTCGGGTTAATCCGTGTAACGGGCAGTTTTTATCGTCACTAGGTGTTCATCGTCGTTGTATTCTTCGTTGAGCACACTCGCGACGACACTCGTGTTAACACCGACGTCAATGGACACCCTTGGGTGTTGCCTTATCATCGGACCGTCGGACGTCTCGATCGCACCGGAGTCCCGCTGCAGTCCGGATATCGACGATTTTTGATTTTGTTTTTGTTGTTCCTTGTTTTTTGATCGTATTTCTAACTCGTAAATTCTCAAACACCGCGTTCACACTGAACACTACGCGTACGAACACTCGCGATTGCCTCGACCCTGTAACTGTAATGCCCCGGTGGGGCTGAGGGTGTAGCGAGGTTGAAAGGGGGTTCGCGACGATTGATTTTTTTGTTTTGGTTTGTTTTTTTAAAAGTATTATTCCGTAATTCTCGTCGCGCAAGCTTTTCGTCACTCGGCTCGAATATCTTCTCAGTGTCCGAACTTCGTAGGTCAGCTCGCTACGGAACTGCTGCCAGCCGTATACGTGCACCATACGCCTTGTCCACCCGTCGGCATCGTAAGCGTCGAATGGAAATCAGGGGCGACGCGAACGATTCTCGATAATCCTTGTGTCTCGCGAGAAAAAAAGGGAGTCGGGACGAATATCACGGGATGATTCGCCACCCTTGGACACCAATGTTACGGGACAGTCGTGATCACACAGCGAACGTTACACACGTTTAACTCCCAGGGCTGGATAATCCTGCGAGCGTTTTCTTTTCCATTGACGAGTAAAATTTCGTAATCGATCGTTCACGATCGCGAGCGTCCTTCAAGCGAGGACTCTTCGTGTAATCCACCTCCTTACGTGATCGTGATACGTAAAACACTCGCGTTACCCCGTGAATCGTCGAGCACTGAATCTTCCCCGTACAACGTAGTGTCCGCACGAACGACGTATCGAAAATTCCGTCGACGATGGAAGATAGGAAAAACCAAAGAACGAAACGAAACCAGAAGAAAAAAATCCCCTCCCAAAAAAAAAAACAACAAAAACAACAAAAAGAACAGAAACAAACGAAGCAACGAAAATATCACGAGGAACAACGAAGGAACAAAACAAAAAAACAAACGTTGTCGTGTCGTTGTTCGTACGACGGAGACGCGCGTATATCCTGTCCCTGTGGGGTTGGAAAACGTGGAAAATCCGCGCGAAGGTACCCACGGCGAGACCACGATGACAGACAGAGAGAGAGAGCGACGGTTGCGCGGGGTTTACACACCTCGTCTTCCTCGTATAGAAGAGGAGCACGTCGTATCGTTTAGGGGGTTAAAACGAAATGTATAAAGAGTAGGTAGGTAGGTAGGAATATAGCCGCGGAGAGTCACACACGCGCGCGCGTCTTAGTTCAGTAACTGCAGTGCACACCGTGCGGCGCGGACCGGTATAATGATACATAATGAATCCCGAGCCTCTCCCCGAGCCCGTTTCGTCGTTTCTCACGGACGCCGCGCGGCGGCGCCACTCGATGCCCCGCCTACCGGCCGACCGAGACCTCGCGTTGATTGGTGACGCGCGGTCTTCCCCACTACCGAGCCGTGACGTCCCGCGCCTCGATTGGATCGCCGGAGGCCATTATGGTGTCCGTTGGGCTGGTGCGAGCTGTACTCACGCCTCGCTATTCACCTGGGGGGCTACCTGAGAGTCCGTACCAGCCCGGCTACGAGGGTCACACGCGTTCGCACGCACTCACCGGGGATTTCTCGAGACTCTCCGAGACATCGTACCAGCACCATCTACGGAAGCTTTCCGTCCACTATTTTCGTTACGTTGTATTTTTTTACGTTTCGTCTCTGGTTTTCTGATCTACGTCGCTACGTGAGGAGCGTCACAGGCGATTCCAGAAATAATATCGGGAAACGGGCCTGGAAGAATGAATCCTTGTCAGCAACTCTCGGTCTGTTTGGTGACTGTCTTTGTTATTTTGTTATTTTTTTTTTTCATAATTGTACTGTCTTGCAAGTGATGAGAAATTTCTGGGATCGAAAAAAAGAACTAATGTTGATAGCCACGGGGATTTATCCAAAATGTCCTTGTAGGAAGGAAACGGTGGCTGGATCACTGAAATCCTTGTACGAGAATGGGAGAGGAGTTCTTAGCAGCGCCTCTTTTTTTGTTCATTCTCTGTTTGTTCAATAGCTGGACCCTTTTACACCCTCTGATAGTTCCTTTACAGCCCGTAGAAGTCCTTTTACAGACCTGTGGACGCTGGTGTTAATCCTGATAGGGATCGTGCAATGCATCCAGGACATCTTGGCCACGCCTACCAATAATCCTCTCTCTCTCTCTCTCTCTCTCTCTCTCTCTCTCTCTTTGACTCTCTGACTCTCTCTCTCTCTCTCTCTCTCTTCCTCCGAATGGACCATGGTGGTGGCACAGGCTTCCCTCTCCCGATTTTCGCACACCCCGCTCGCGTAAGGATCACCCGGTAGAAGTGTTGCGACCTAGGAGAGAGGGAGGTAGGGAGAGGGAGGATTCACTTTAGAGTAGCAGGTACTCGTTACATTCGCGTTAATTCGCGCTCGGCAATACTATCATCCGCCGCCGATCACCCTCATTGAATGCGCCCCCATCTCCCCCCTCAAACATTCTCCACCATCCACTACAATTTGTATGGACAAATTGGTCCCTCCGCTCGCCCGAATTACCGAATACCTCGCTGGTGTCCTTGACACCTTGACCAATTCTACAACCCCGTGAGTGGTTCTCCCTCTCTCACTTGGCGTTAAACAGATTCCTACCTACCGATAAGATCGAGGAGACTCTCGCTCGTCCTGGAACCAAGGGAATAACGAAAAAAGGATCGCTCAGAGGTCGAAGTAGAAGAGACCCGACGATGAGTCTCGAGCGTCTCTCGTACCAATTAGTAGCAAAGTCGGCCAATCCTCTGCCCATGGTGAAACGGACAACTTGTTGACTCTGCGAGTTTTATCCGATTGGACCACCTTCCTTCCAAGATGAGAGACGACCATACGGCAATTTACGATCTCCTTTTACCGTCTGCCACTATAGTCGGCCAGGTACTTCCTACCATCGTCTCATCGATGAAAGAACCAGCGCATCATGAAGTGGTATCCTTCCATCCAATCCCGGTGTCATCATCGCCAACGAACGGAATCCTTGGAAAATTTAAAACGACCGACGGTTCTACTACGCGCGACGAACGTAAGTTGGAACGTTATTAGTGAATGTCGGATCTCGAGTCACCTCTTCCACTCGCGACGTACACATCGGGAGAGCGTAACGGGCTAAAGAAGAGTACCGAAGAGAGCTTCTCGTGAGAACCGGAAGTACGCGAGAGAGAGAGAGAGAGAGAGAGAAAGGGATCCTGGTGTAGCGTCGCATTAGCCGCCCGGAGGCACTCACGATCCTTTCCTACACGAACACACACACACCTCCTGTCTATATACATACCAAGATAGGTGACTCCGCAATAGCGGACACAACGGCACCCAGCGTTATTAGGAAATTGGTGGACTAGTGAGAGGGACGGAGATTGAAAGAAACTAAGAGAAAAGTTAGAACCGTACATAGGCGTTCCGTTGACATACGCGTCCCAACGTTGACCAACATTGTGAGTACATTATACATGTATAGGCGTCCCAGATGCCCATCTCGTGTGGCCAGGCTCGTTCAAGACGAAGAGAAGGAACGAAAGTTACCGTTTTGACGTTATCGTAGTCTCGAGCGAGAACGAGAGAGCGCCTCTCGCAGCTTTCACGAGAGATAGTCCAACCGCAACTCTTGATGACTTCCACGTGGATACTTATACAAGTATAACGTATATAGAAACGAGAAGATGCCAAGATCGAAAGATCCGCGAAGAGAAGAAATGTGAATAAACACCAGAAACGTAATTACACAAGAAACGTAATTGCACGCGCATACAGGAAGAATTTTATTCTTCCGACGAGGGTCGTTAAATGTTGGTGGATAATTGTCACGGTTCGATGGAAGTATTACTCAATAATGCGTTTATTGATATTTTCCTCGTTTCCATTGTCATCCAACGTCCTACTGACTGTATTTCAGTCGTTTTAAATATACGGGGGTGCACGAGGAGAACCTTGAGACAGGTATTCAAAAATATATCCGACTGTCTATAAATGTCTTTCAATTATCCGTATTAATTATCAAATAACTCATTGTTTACATATCCCTAAATCAATTTTTCAAGATTTCCCGGTTACCGCAGAGAGTCCAGGGTGGTTTATAAGTGTCTAAACGACTTTCAAGCACTCGTGACTATAACCGAGCGGCAACCGAGCGCGACTACGAGTGTCCGTACCTGTAAACATCGCCATAAAATTGCGTTTGACGTTCATTCCCTAATGACAGTGTTCACTCTTATCATTAGGGGTAGTTACCCTGAAAAGAATATCGATAAAATGAGCGAAACGTTTCGCTCTTCAACCGTGACTTGATTCGCAGATAAAATGATATCGATTCGATGGTTTCGCGATACGTAAATCCCGGAGGAGGGGGTTAATCAAACAGATCCGTGGACGTTTGTCGGGTTGGTTGAAGAGAGAGAGAGAGAGAGTGGGCGAGAGAGGGGAGGGAGGGTTGGACGTTAGCTCGGAATTAAACCGAGCACTAGGCCACCGAGCTTCGCTCACGGTTAAAGGGTTGGCGCACGCTCTCTCTTACCCGGTGCGAAATTACGAGGATGGCTAATTGCACGGCGGCTTGAGCGCAAACACGTGTCATCAGCCAACCACCACCATAACTATGTGTATATATAGAACGAGGAATCACCACCATGAGGAACGGCCCTGTCGACGCCGGTCCTGGATCCTCGACGCGGGACTTTTATGTATACGGCTACGTTCGTTCGTTCGTCGACGTCGTCGTCGTCCACGTCGTCCTCGACGTTGTCGTCGTTCTCGTCGTCACGCGGTACACCCCCTCTTTCCCTCCCTTCTGTTCTCTCTCTATCTCCGTCTCTCTCTCTCTGTCTCTCTCTGTCTGTCTCTCTCTCTCTCTCTCTCTCTCTCTCTCTCTCTCTCTCTCCCTCTCTCTCCTCCCTACACTCTCCCTACTGCCACTGTTGGAAAATAGCTCCGCGTGGTCGTGGTTGGGTGTACGGTGAATTACGTAATTGAGGTAAATGACGGCTATCCCAGAGTGCAGGGAACTGTGCTAAATAAAATACCATTCAATTAGACGACGCGGTTCGGAGGCATATACACGAGCGAGAATGAGCCGAACGAGATGGGAGAAAGAGGAAATCGAGATAAGTCAGATCCCGATCGGTGAAAAACAATAAAAAAATAAATAAAAAAACGAAAAATCGACAAAAAAATAAGAACAGGCATAAAAATTTGATGACGATTTTTCTTTTTCAATTTCTTGTCGCGATATGGAATATTACGACGGGCATTGGAAACGTTGCAATAAATTAATGGTAATTCCCTCGGGAATTTATGAAATTCGAAAATTTCTCGAAATTTTTATTTCCTCGGAATATCGACTCGATAAATATTACCATAAATTAAGATATTATCCGTGTCGCGTTTATGGTGTTAGCGACAATTTTGATTTTTCAAATTATACGCGAATCGTTAGACTCGAATTTTTATTGAATCTTTTGACAAATTTTTCAATTTGATACAATTTTTACTTTTTTTCCAAGATTTACAGGATCGAGTTACCATTATTATAAAAATCGAAACATCGGCATGATCCAAAGGTTTTCGTAACTTGGAGATTTTTTATTTTCGACTCGCGACATAATTTTTTCGTCCCTCGTTATATTTCGAAACCCCTAAAACCGACGATATCTGTTCGTAATCGGGGCGAAACACTTTTTACCTGTTATTAAAAGAAGCACAAAATATATACATATATATACGATTAAGAAGGTTAAACAAAAGGGACGCCGGTGCACGTCAAATGAAAGTGACGTTTCGAGGGGGCGGAAGGATGCGACTCCGACGTTTCGGTGGTTCGAAGGGTACAAGGCTCGAGTAGGGAAGCACAGAAACAGGTTGAAAAAGTCTCTCTCTCTCTTTCTCTCACACAGTCTTTTTTTCACCGTTGGATAGAAAGACCGGCGGATGTCAAAGTTCTATTCTTCTCTCTCTCTCTGTTTCTCCGTCGACGTGTGACGCGCCCTCTTGACACGGGAAACCGCACGAGCACCAATTTTCACCGTTCTTCCCTTTAGCATCCCTACCCCCTCCCCTCGGGCATATTAACTCCCCTCGCGGTGTCATTTCGTTCGAGGGAGTTGAAGAAAAAAAAAAAGAAAAAGAAAACAAAATGCATTTTTCTTAAATTTTACGAAAAAAGAAAACATCGAGAAATACTCGTGTACGCGTTCTTCCTTCCCCTAATACACACAATTTTTTTCTCAGGCCAGACACGCTCGAGTTAATCGCGTTTCCTGCTATGAGACGGCGAGAGAGCAAGACGGAGGACGAGCAACCCTCTCTCGCTCGCTTTATAATCGACGGTCTCGAGACGAAAGAGACAAAAGAATTTTTCTTTTCTTTTTTTTTCGGTTTTGTTTTTGTTTTCATTCTTTCTTTCCCTTGCCGTTTCGACGTCGTCGGAAGTCTTGAACTCGCACGGACTCTTCGACCGTCTCGTCTTCACAAAGAAATGATACGTATAGCTGATATCGGAGAGAACTCGAAGATGTATACGCCCGTTGATAATGATCGCTGATTATTCGTCGAAAAAGGGAAAAAAGAAAAATCAGGGGTACAAAAAATAGATCGATTCGTACATCGACAATACGATAAATATGTAAATTTATTCATATATATTTATATTTGAAATAATGAAAGCTGACAATTTCAAAAGAAAAAAATTTCTTCCACAAAAATGCGACGCTTTTTCCCAAGAATCGTGATCGCTCGATATCTCGCTTATGCAACCCCCGGATCGGCGACGCTGTGTATATCTATACACGCGAAAATGCACAATGTTCTCGGAATAATTGGTGAAAAAAGGTATAAAATTTCCGTAAAAAAAAATCAAATAAAAATGAATGAAAAAAAGAGAGAGCGAGAAGGATTTGGTGAATTTTTTTTTAAGGAACGAGGGTAGGGGGTTAAAAAGGGCAAATTGGTGAGAGAGAGAGAGAGTGAGAGAGAGAACGCGGTCAAACGGATTGTTTGCGGGCGACGCCCACCCATATTCGCCCTGGTCTTTTACTACCAGAGAGCAGTAAAATACGAAAATTATGATCCAAGCCGGAGTCGAGCGCGCGCGTTCTTGTCACTTGCTCCAGGCGCTGTATGCGCGCCTTTTTCTCTTCCTTTCTTTCTGGCTACGAAAAACAAAACAAAAAACAGAAAAAATAACCATCAAGCTCGAAGAAAAAAACGAAAGCTTTCGTTACTTTTTGCTCGCACCGTTTCACCCCAGTAACGACTTTTTCGACGGATAAAAAAATAATCGAGCAAACGGAAGAGAAAAAAAAACGAAAGCTTTCGCTACTTTTCGCTCGCATCGTTTCACCCTAGTATCGACTTTTTCGACCGATAAGAAAATAATCAAACGAACGGTTTATTGTTTTTTTATTTCTAAAAAAATGAATAAATCGAAAAAAAAGACGAATTACGGATTAATATGAATTTTGTATATCGTTAATGAAGAAAATCGATCGATAGTCGCGTTGAAAGAAAATTTTCGAAAACTTACAAAAATATAATAAAATACGAACGAAAGATTTGTTTCAATCATTTTTTCAGTAACCAGAGCACATCGACGTACGTACATCTTTACATATATATACACCTACGTCCGTCGATCCGCTATGCACGGAGATCGCTTTTTTCACCCTCGTGCTTCTCGTCCCTCTCCTTTATTCATGGCAGAAATCGACGGCTGGGGGTGCAAGGAAAAAAAAGAAAAAAAAAGCTTAGCCCCGAGGGAGGGTGATGTAATTGCGGAGGACTAGTTGCCAGCACCCTCGCGACGCGGTTATATAGCTGTCGATATATGACGCGAGCTGGAGTCCATAAGTAACATTCCACCATTATATCGTGCCTCTCTTTTTCTCTCTTTTTTTGTTTTCTTTTAACTCTAATCTCTGTCCAAAGTGCAAATCGGATGAAAATAATCGGTTACAAAATTTTCTTTCCGTCCTTGTTACGTCCCCCAAATTCTTTTATCATTATATTCACACGTATCGATATACATATATCGATGTCTATTTTTTCGATCATAATAGAGCACGATATTTCGATAAAATCCTTATGGGGATGGCTTCGAAAAATTTTAAGAACGTTATGCCCCGATGGTCGAGGCGTTGCTCGTCGACGTCGTCGTCGTCGCCGTCTTCGTCGTCGTCGTCGTCGTCCGACCAACGTCAGCTGGCCGCGTTCTCGCGTGACGACGCATCGCAGACGTCCTCGTGGCTGATATGCAACATATGCATACATCTATATATATATATATATATAGAGAGAGAGAGAGAGAGAGAGAGAGAGAGAGAGAGAGAGAGAGAGAGACAGAGAGAGAGAGAGAGATGTATACAGGTATATATATATATATATATATATGTACATGATAGCAATGCAGGCGTATTCCCCTGGAGGGATAGACTCGCATCCTATCTCTGTCCCTCATTACTATTCCATAGGTAGTCTTCATATATTTGTACTATAGCGTATTTATTAGCTACTACACCGCTACCGTTTCGATGTACAACCCCTATTTTCACTGGGTTTACACGAGCTTCCGCGACTACACCCGATGGTCTTACCAACACGCTCCGTGTGTCTTCGACGATTGTTAACTTTTTGTATCACGACACTGAGTTTCATTGAGTGTCTTTGAGTGTTTTTCACTTGTTTTTTTTTTCGGGTATTTGTTCGAACGTTTTAAGAATTTTTCTTCGATATACTCGAAATGCCATTTTGCGTTTGCGAGTATTTTAGTGTACGTGCGAGTATCTTTTTTCGTGAGTGTTTGAGTGATTCGTGATAGCTACAACGCATAAGCTGTGTTACATATAGCGAGCTCGGAGCGTCCTGCGTGTGGCCTTTTTATCGTGCATGCGCGCACACACCCACCTTCGTGCGCTCGGGTCGCATGCGTGCGTGGGTTCCTCCTGTCCGGCGAAACGAGCCCACGCGGAGGACAGTCGGATAAAGTGAGAGAAAGAGGGAGAGAGAGAGAGAGAGAGAGAGAGAGAGAGAGAGAAGGACGGAGAGAAAGCTGCTGCCAAAGGTCTAGCCCGCAGCTTTTTCGATTTGTCAACCAGCATATATTTGTCACTGTATATTACATACGGATATACCTTTATGCCGTATGCATCTGCGCTTTTCCGTACACCCGTCTTCGGTCACGCAATTTCCGCTAATCCATAATCGATGATAAATTCGCTCGCGACGACTTCCGCTTATTTTTTTAGAATTTAGTCACACGACGATGAAAAAAATTATATATTTTAATATAAAAAAAAAAAGGAAAAAAAAACGAGCGTATTTTTCAAACATTCGATCAATGAGAATGGAACAAATTCGATAATAATGATCATTATTATTTATTTATTTATTTATATATATATATATAAATTTATAATAATAATTATTATTATTTATAGGATCGTTTATCGTCGTTAATTGCATCGACTACAGTGTGATAATTTTCATCTTTTACGAAGGGTTGGAAGGACTTTTTTCGCGGTTCGCAGTCGAGGGGTTGAGGGTTAAATTCCTCTTAGCGCGATCTATACGTTTCTCGTTCCTGCGGGGGTTTCTGCGCACTCCCCCCCCCCCCTCCTGTCCCGCTCGAGCGACTGACCGGCGACGAGGTCTACTTCGATGTTCGGGTAATTGGCACCCTATATACATACATATATATGATATATATATATATATATATACCTTACGTATAAGCTCCATTCTTTGGGTCCTGCCCAGAAGGCATTTCTAGGAGTTCGCGAGTTTCTCGTGATTTTTTTCCTCTCCAGACTTTACCCGCGAAATCCAGTTTTGGCTTTGGTCTTAGTTTTTATTTTTGTTTTTTTTTTTATTTTTTCCTTTCGTATATTCCGGCACAAAAAAAGCCTAAAATTCATACCCCCTCGGGCGATCAGACTTTTACAGCATGCGCGTGCAACCCTCTTCCCTCGTTCTCGACTATAACACTCGACAATAAAACTTTCGGCCGATGTGTTTTCTCGGATGTTGTAAAAAAAAGAAATCGCGAAGTTTTAACACCCGTGGCGCCACGTTCGTTCATGTTTCCGGGGATCGAAAGATATTTTTCATCGTAATTAATCTCGGACGCACGCGAGATCGACTTGTTACATGTTCTTTTTATTTCATTTCGTTATTTCGAAGATCATGCTCGATGTAAACACGATCGAAATTAAAGCCGAAAAATCAAATTTGTGATGAAAATGATTGCAGTCCTGAAGTCGATACGTGGATTCGAGTTACCAATGAAATTCGTCTCTTTGTTTAGACCAGTCACGACGTATATTCGTGTATTTAATTATCACAGTGGATACTTCATCAACGAACGTGGAATATGAATTCCTAGCGAGCCAGACTTGCGTGTCCCTCTTAATCTCTCGAATCTTTGGCGAGTCGTTGTGGAAGAGATGATGCCACGAAACAGTCGGATCTCGTTTGATCGATGGTCGAATCGAACCTTCCTTCCTTCCTTCCTTTTAATTCATGGAAAAGAGAGAGACAGAGAGAAGGAGAGATAGAGAGAGAGAGAGAGTATGCGATAGTCACGGCACGCTAGACGTATCTAGATCCATGAATATCTCATAGTGGTGGCGTGAGTAGTCTCGCGGTTTGTTCGAGGGTTAGCGGTCATCGAGAGAAGGGCTCGGTTCCTCTTCGTGAGAATGATCGCGAGCTGCCCGTAGGGATAACCGAAAGAACGAACAAAGGGCGAGAGGATCGGGGAGTAACGCGAAACGAGACTTTTTCGTGGATCGCCATCGGGACAAGAGCCAGAGACGTAGTCTCGAATGACGCGAGGAGGGCTGGAAGACGAGTGTGGAAGATGGTCAAATTAAGAGGGAGGATCGAGAAGGTCGGACGGAAGGTCGCTGGCAGGAAGTGCTACGATCCTTCAGAGATCTTTAGGAAGTCACTGGTCTAGTTGGTCCGAGAAGAAAAGAGACGCCGCTTTCCAACGTTTACCTGTATGTGTGTATATGTCTGTGTGTGTGTTTACCTGGCTCGTTTATTTTTTTGCCGTTGTCCAAGCGAATATTACACTCCTCGATGGGCAATTAGAGCCCCGGGTTCATTAGTCAGAAGCCAATCAATCAGGTGAAACCGAGAACCAGAGAGATAACGCCTCGGATATTATAAAGAAGAACATTAAAAAAAAGGCAAAATAAAAAACGTATCTTGGCCTCGCTTCGTAGAACAAACAATTGGACAATTCAATTCGTTGCGCAAATTTGGCCGCGTTCTATGTGGATTTATCTCCTGTTCCGGTTGGATAAAAACTCGCCTTCGTGGCGAGTTAATGAAAATGAGAGAGAGAGAGAGAAAGAGGGAAAGAGAAAGAGGGAGAGGGGGGAGAGAGAAGGAAGGGAACTACTCACAGAGGGAATATTACTATAGCGAGGGTTTTTTTTTCAGATGAGTGGGTGAATCCGCGTGCGTTCATTAGTCAAGCAGCTAAATACCGGTCGCGGCCTCCCCTCTCTCTCTCTTCTACCTCGCTAAGTAAGCCGTGATCCCGTGGTCCGTATACTCTCTACCAAAGCTTACCGGGGCAAGGTGCAAACCACCTGAAACGTTCCGAAGAAAAAACGAAAACGAGGCGGTAAGACGATGGGCCCGATCGAGCTTAGTCATACTAGGAGGCAGGGGTGCGAGCATGATCTTGCAGAATTCTCATTGATCCTCGAGCAAGAGGGAACCGACAGCGTGGAAAAAAGACGTCGAACGGCAGCGATCGAACGCTTAAAAGTCGATTAATTACAACGAGACGAGATCTTCATTTTCTCTTTTTTTTTGAGGTTTATCCAAGATTTTAGTGGGATTTTTCAAGGTCGAATCGATTCGAACCAGTTTTAACGCATCGGTGGTGGTTTTAACGAGCTGAGTCATGTGTAAATCATAAATTTTTGGTAACGATCGTGGCTCGATTGATCAAAATAGTGGCGAAAGAGGGACAAATCTCGCGATATCGTGGACAGTTTTGAGTTCGAAGTGGTTCGAACCGGTTCGAACTTATTCGACGAGGTTTCATTCGGTCAGAATGAATTCGTAGATTCTTACTATAAGCCATGTCCTGCTTCACCAGGAAATAACCAAGGGGATGAAGACAAGCAAAGGTTCGTGATATCATTGACAGTTTGAATTTCGGCCTAGTTCGAACCAGTTCAAACCTATTCGACGAGGTTTCATTCGGTCATATCGAGGGTTCTAAATCGCGGATTTTGGTACAACCGATCTCACTCGTTAACCGGGATGAAAAAGGAACCCCCGGCGGCGTTGGGTGGTGTGATGTGACGTTGGATGACGCGATGTCCGACATGGTTTGGTCTCTCTCTCTCGAAGCGGTGGTGGTCGTTCTCGTCGATGAGTCTCCCTCTCTCGTTCTTCGTACGCAGCAAGAGGTTTCTCTTTCTCTCTTTCTCTCTGGCTCTCTCTCTCTCTCTCTCTCTCTCTCTCTTTCTTTCTTTCTCTCTTTCTCTATTTCTCCGTTTCTCCATCTCTTTCTCTCTCGCGAAGCCCTGAGGTGGATATAACCGGGGGCCTATAGAGTCGGGGCCTCATTCGTAACCCTACATGATGTATACGGTGTGCGGGCATAGAGGGCGGGGCGGAGACAGATGGGCGTGCGGCAGGATTCCTTTGAGGCTGCCGCGTGCGGCGCCAGTGCTCTCTCTCTTTTCGCCTTCACCTTCTCCCCCTCCTCCTCCTCCTTCTCCTCCTCCACCTCCTCCACCACCACCGTTTCCTCCTCTTCGGTTTCTTCGTCATCGAGCTTGCTCTTCCTCGTCGTCTTTCTTCCCTACGAGGAGTCCTTCGCCATGAGGCCTCGCGCTACCCGCAAGACGCCTCGGGCGATCTTAGTAAGAAGAAGAAGAAGAAGAAGAAGACGAAGAAGAAGAAGAAGATGATGAAGAAGAGGAACATGGAATAGTTCGAGACCAGAACGGCCATGCCACAAACTAGTACGTTAAAAGATAGTAGGTCGAAAAATCTAATGACATATGCGAATCAAATAAGAATTTGCAACGCATCTGCCACTTTATGCTGAAAATTGGACATTATTGACTATGATGTCAGCAAAATGGCATCTAGAGCCGCCATTTTGTTTTCACGTGACATTACCAATAATCTCTCGATTTCTGGTCGAATTTAACTCCTTACTACCAAAAATCAATCAATTTTCTCAATCAAAGCGTCGCCGATAACGACGCGCCACTCATGCCCAATAACGCCACCATACGTCGCATAGATGGCGCTGCGATGATCTTCCAAAGATAAGCGACTAGGTAACTCGTAGTTGTTTTTTTTCACGGTTATAAATCGCAAAAACATTTCGCAAGCCCGGACTAAGAAATAAGGACGGTCAGCAGAAGCTGCAGCAGCTCTTTTTAAACGCCTCGAGGTTACGAGCAGCGCTCTTTTTCTTTTGCTCCTTCTCTCACTTTACCAAGAACCCTATATGCTGCCGTTGCTGCTCCTGCTGCTGCTGCTGCTGGGAAGTCCGGAATTTCCCGCGAGGCTCGCGTGTCCCGGATTTTCGATGGGCCGCGCCTCACCTCGGGCGTTTCTTCTTCTGCTTCATCTTCTTCATCTTCTTTCTTTCTTTCTTTCTTTCTTTCTTTCTTTCTTTCCTTCCTTCTTTCTTCAGTTGTCTTTTTTTTTAATCTTCCATCTTTCTTTTTATCTTCCCCCACCCCCTTCGTTCTCTCTCTCTCTCTCCCTCTTTCTCTGTATTTCCACCTCGTAAAATACATTTTGCATTCTCTCCCTTTCCATCTTTCTCTCTCTCTCTCTCTCTCTCTCTCTCTCTCCTTCTATCTCTCTTCGAGCGAACGTATATACGGCTTCGCGAGGGTTGACTAGCCAGCAGAGTTAGAGGAATCCTTCGGCGTTCTCTTTCGCATGCGAATCACGCGAGCCGGCACGCAGACCGAACAACGAGAAGCACGGAAACCGTGATCCCTCTTTCTTCTCCTCCCTCCGCTTCGACAAGAATATATTACCAAAGTGGAATCTCTCCTCCCTACCCCCGCCCCCCCCCCCTATTCTTCCCCACGCAAGAAATCATTTTTATTCGTCTTTGAAAATTCGTCGATAGCCGACTAAATTTTTCGAAAAACTGTCTTTCGACGTGAAAATATTTTGAAAAATTGTAAAAAAAAAATCTTACCAAATGCAAAAAATGTTTTTTCTCGACACATTAAGAAATCAAGAAATCAACACAGAAACGGTATCGAGCTGGATGAAGACCGATGGAAGACTTTCGATTCTAAGATTGATCATAAAGTTTCGATCTTTCGTAATGTAAACGAAATATTTTCAAAGATCAATAGATTGAGAGATCAACGCAGCGATGATTTCGATCTGAATGTAGCTACTGAAAGAAATTATAATTTAGTAACGTATTAATGACTATAAATAACTGTAATTATGAGATAAATATAATTTCTATTTTTTATACGAAAATCAAAAGTATATAATTATGTTTTTCTTTTAGAAACTGTACGTGTACGTCTCTCTCTCCCTCTCTCTCTCTCTATATATATATATATATATGTGCATGTACCGGCGTAGTAAGAAATGGGATATCGATTGTAGGACGAGACACCGTAACGCACCATGAAGCAAGCCGTGAAGTGGAGGCGCCCCGTTACAAAATAAATGTGAAGAGGCGCATCGAGCTCGTCGTATCGTTGGTGCGTCGAGTAAAAGAGCATCGCGTTACAGGCAGGACCAACCATCGGACGATGCAGCGCCATCACCAGTAGAGTGGAACGTCTCCGCTTTGAGCTAACGAGGCGTCCTGCAAACAACTCCTCGGATCCTTCGCAAGGATACGAGAGAAGCGGGTAGAGGAAAGAGAGAGAGAGAGAGAAGCGACGCTGTTGTTTAGATGGTTCGAGGATACGCGCCTCACACGATATGCGGTCTCTCGAATGGTTTTAGCACCCAATAAAAATGTGTAAATATTTGATGCAAAAAAAAAACAACAACGACAACGACAACATCAACCCCACCTCGACCATGAATTACCCCGTATACGTATATAATCGGTGCTATCTTCGACCTCACCAGGTCATACGTACATATGGCAAATTTCTCAAAAAATCATCCATTTTTTATGACAACTTTTTACACTTTTCTCAAATCTCGTGTCCCACGAACTATTATTGTTTCGAGAATACAAACGTTATTTATTCAAAAAATATATCACTCTTCGGATTTTTTCGATCAAATGTTGTCTTCTTTTATTGATTTCGATGGATTTATCGATTTTTATATCATAAATATTTGGTCGGAAGGTAAGTTTAATTAATCGTCAAATTTGTGATCGATGAAAGATATTTTCAGGGTGTGCGAGGTTTGTCGTGCGGTAGGAACGATTTGAAAAAATCAGCGAAAGATACGGCTAGAAAGAGAAAGGCGAGAAGAGAACAGGATAGGTGGACCTTTGTAGTCACCGGCGTTGTAACCTCGTTTGTGAAACAAGCCGACAGGTATATATCCTAGGTATAGGTATATACATATATACATATATATGCACGTTTATATACATATAGATATAGATATAGCTATAGATCACTCGCACGCTAGTTTTGTCGAGAGACAAAGAACCGACGTGGTGGTTCGATCCTCCGTCTCTCTTTCTCTCCTCAACCTCTCGCTCTAGCGAGATTATAATTGCTTCCGAGACGCTTCTTCTCCGACGGAATGATACTTTACTACGAATTCCGGTTCGCGAAGAGAGGGGACCTTCTTTGAGGATCCTTCAAAAATCATCGTTCGAGATCTTCGCGTGTGTCACTCGCAAAATTTGTTCTTTCGAATATTGAATTACGTTAAATTTCTGCCATTTAATATCGATGCGCGAGTCGATATTGACTTTAGCCTGAAAAAAAATAAATATATGATTTTTCATCGATCAAATCCGAAATATTGATAAATAATTCATCGTAATTATTTATCAATATATCGTTGATTATTTTTATGTTTTTTTTGTTTCAAAATCGATATTTTTGTTTTTCAATTTTCAATGCCGTTGTAAAATTTAATATTTCGAGCGTGAAGCATAGCTATCGATTGTACGATCGATCTTTTTTTTTCGTGAATGAGCTCTCTCGTGAGAAAATATATTGAATGAAGTTTTTTGACCTTCTCTCTCGTTGCTTCTTCGTGATGTAATAGAATGTAGCGTATATGAGAGAGAAATATATATATATATACATCTCGAAGCCTCTTAATGATTTACCGGTCCGGAACAGGTAAAGCAAAGAGGACTTCTCTCGTTCAGCATTAACCCGAAAGAAATGAGAAATTTCTCGGTCCATCCCTTCGACGAGATTGACGCGCGCCTGAATTTATCTAGACATATATATATATATATATATATATATATATATATTCGAAAAATACCCATACCCCGTTTTCACGGTGGCCCCCGCCGCTCTCTCGTCGTCTTACCGAGATTATCTCGTGAGAAGTCGATGGAATAAACGGGGTAAAATGAAACACTTCCTAAAATCAAAATTTTCACATTATGAAAAATACCCTTATTTTAATTAATATTTCTATTTTGCATTTCAGCTGTCACCTCTATTCCTTAAAAAAAATGTTGAATTATCGATCCATTCAATTTTGAAATAATCGTTCAACGTAAAAATTAGAAAATTCAATTGTTTTGTTTAAGTTTCGAAAAAAATGACGAAACATATTGACTGTTGTTGGTAAAATTGTTGTAAAATAAAAGAGCAAAAATAAGGGCTGTGCCATTTTACCCCGATCTTCTCTAATTCGACGGATTCGTTTCCTTTTCCACAAAATGTTCCGGTGCGCGCGACTTTTGAGCGGTGAAAGGATGTGGAAAGAAAAAGAGAGAGAGAGAGAGAGAGAGAGAACTGGAGGACGATGGGAGAGAGACCCTTTTTCATCCTTTAACCCGGGCGCCAGGCGCCATGGCTTTCACGCCTTCTTGACCGCCGACGCGAGAGAAGAGAGGTCCCGCGCCTTCTCTTCCTTTTCTTCGTTCTCTTCATCCTCTTCTTCGTCTAATTTCTGTGGATCCTTTTTCAAATATATTTAGAGAGAAGAAGAGAGGAAATGAAATGAAGAGAGAGAGAGAGAGAGAGAGTGAGAGAGAGGGATAAAACCTTGAAGTCGACTTGGGACCCGACACTCCCCCTCATAATAATAAAGTTCGGGATTGTCTTCACTAATATTAGAAATTCTTTGCGCCAGTTTCGTGATGAAAAAGCACCGCGTAACATAAATTTTTATTCCACGAAGTATCCAACGCTATAAATAATTCAGCCGTACGGTGATTTTCCGTAACACCTGGAGCGGAAGGTGTGAATTTTATCGACACATTACGATAATTATAATGGAGGATCGGCTCTTTTTCAAATTAAAAACGGAAAAACTTTTATTTCGTTGCTAAAAAAAAATTATTCCCATTTTATTTCGATGATTTATAAATTAAATCGTTTAATCTTTACATAAAATTTGTTAATACGTCGCTTATTATTTTTATTTTTTATTAAAAGCACTTTTGTTTTTAATTTAAAGAAAAAAATTGTATTTTTGTGAAATATGAAAATTTTTCTATTCTACCCTTGTTTTCGACGATTTTTCTACGTTCCCCGTTTTTCTCGGTTACGGTTGGCGCGTTCAACGAGCTAAAGGTACGAGTCATTCTCGAATAATTTATAACCCTAGCGTCGAAGAAGGATCGCTTAAACTGGCCCGTCCAAATTGACTAAACGCCGCGCTAATTTCATTTAGCGCCTCGTGGACCCCGCGTGCGCCGCCTCGGACCAAAGGCGGAGAGAGACGAATTCACCATCCCGTGTATACCGTGGTATCTATTTCGCTCTTTCTCTCGAACGACGGCGGGGGGCTGTTTATTCAATGCGCCCCTTGAACTCACCCCTTTCTTCACGCTCGAGCCCTCGAGAGACCCGTCGATTTTCGTCAAACGTTTCATCTTACTCTTTAAAACAAAAAACAAAAAGATTTCTGTAAATTTGCTTGAATTATAAAATTAAAATAATTTGCAAATTTATGCAACATTTTTTTTCAATTTTTGAAATATAATTACGACGATTTTGTCGATTAATTAACATGATCCTAGAACAACTAGGTTATGTATATCGTTGACAATAATTGTAAACAAAAAGGGAATAAAAATAAAATGGCTGACATCGCGTATAAAAGTGTGAAAGTGTTTTGAAAAGTGGCGTTTTATCGTCTTAGGGGGCGTGAAACTACCAGGCTTCTATTTCGGGGCCGAAACATATATTCCGGATAAAATAGTGACTGCACGGCTCGTTTAGTTTATCGCTCGAGAATAATTCGATGGCCTCGTTAACGTCGCCTTTTATCGATTCGGGGCTGGTCAAATGTGTACGTACAATAAATTCGTAAATAATGCAATAACAAAAGTGAGCCGAAGCGTGAAAAAATTTCCTCGTGCCACGAGCTCCTCGCAATTAAGAAGATATAAACACAAATTTGTCCAGCAAACAATATTGTTTACCCTTTTAAATTTGTAATTTGCGAGCAATTAAAAAATCTACTTAAATTTTATGTCTATTTTCACTATTTTATTCGTTTAATAATTTAACGAAAATTCTATCAATAGAAGAAGAAAAAATGATATATCGGTAAAAATCAATTATCATTATTATTATTATTATACAAAAGTATATATATCATACCTGTATACATTTTTATCAATTAATTAGCGCCGAGACGCTACCGCGCATCCGTCGATATTCGAGGCTTGCGCCATAGAAATTTCATAATGAGCACCGTGATCGTGTCCGAGCGCGAGGCCCGCTTATAATTTATGCCGAGCGATTAATTATTGCCACCGGTTAATGATATCGTTCGGCGTCTCATCGTCGGACTACCGAAAACCTTCGGTGAACGTGATGCGGTATAAATAATCGACGACGTATCATTCACAAATTTTTAAAACAAACGCAACATTTTGTTCACCAACTGAAAAATAAAAAATAAATTAATTAATAAAATTATTATTCATTATTACTCGTTCTACTTTGATTTATTTTATATCCCATTTAATTACTGACTCTATCATTATTTACTTTATATTGATTTCCATCGTATTTGTGCGTCGGACAATTAAGTATATATTTATTAATATATACTATGTGTATATATATATATATATATATATGTGTGTGTGTGTGTGTGTGTGTATGAATGGGAGTCACGGTAGCGGATCTCGAGATGCCCGATCACTATATAAAGATAATATTTTTTGGCCTGTCTTTGGCGGATAAAGAAGAGGTCGATTTTTTATATGTTTTTTTTTTTTAATTTTTTTTATCACTATTTTTTATTCGAGAACCATAGAGTGAGAACGACGCGCGCCGGGAGAGTACAGGGTCGTCCCGGCGCCGTGGCGCGAGCGTCATTACTCCGCATGACGATGCGTTATATCTCGGACGCTACTTTTGACTTCTTCGTCGCTTTGGCAGCATCTTCCTCGTCCACTCTCTTCCATTTTTTTCGACTCTCTCTCTCTCTCTGTCTCTCTCGTTCTCTCTATTTCTGTCGACTCGAGCAATTCATTCACACGCTTTCACGAGACACTCCGAGGGTTGAGAAGAGACGTCTCTATAAATCGAGTGTGCACATATATATATATTTATAATAGTCCATCTCTGAAGAGAAAAAATAATCCATCACGTTTCATCAACAAAAAAAAAGACAAATTTTTCAGTTTTTTACCTGAAATTATTATCGTTTTTTTGGCAATTCCAATTTTAAGATAATATATTTTTTGTTTTGGGTTTTCCAACCGATATTTTACGGTTTTTCGATCGTACGAAATCGAAAATTTATTTATATCATCCTATCGTATAGAAAATTGATTTTTTTGTAAAATCTAATTCCAAATATTCCGTTGATTTGAAATGCATCATATTTTGTATTGAAAAGTGAAAATATGACGAATAAATTGTCGAATGGACCAGCGAGGGATCTTTTCGATACCGAGGGAGAGAGAGAGAGAGAGAGAGAGAATATTTCGTTTGTACAGAGGCTGTTTTGTCGAACGAGAGCGCTGGTTCAATGCGTCGAGAATTCACAGCGTGTATCCGGGAGGGTGCACGACGAGAGAGAGTCGCATCGCATGCTACAAATTGCCTCAAATATTTACGCAATTGGCATGATAACCACATTATGTGATTATGTATGCTCGTTGCCCGCGCTCGATTTCCACGATCCTGGTGCTCTCTCTCTCTCTCTCTCTCTCTCTCTCTCGCGACGGTTGGCCAACCAACGTATATGTTTATCCATATAAATATACCGAGGGCAAACGAATAAACGAACGAGATGGCGGGGAGCTCGAACCATCCCCTGTCCTGGTACCAAACTCCGCAAACCCAATTTTACGTGTAATAATTTTGCTTTTCGCACCGAGCCAACCAAATTATTCCAATTTATTTCCATCAATTTTTCATTTCTGTAAAATGAGAAAAATTGAACGAAGAACAGAACGGACAGAATTTGGCTCGATATCTCGAGGGTGTAATTATCATTTTTTCGCAATTATATATTAATTCGTAAAAATTGAACATGTTTCCATCTTGCGGGTTGGAATTTTTCTTTTTTTGTTTGTTTTGTTTATTTATGTTTGCGGGTTGTCAATTTTTATTTCTCTTTGTATCATTGAGTCATTTGATCGATGATTTTCTCCAATGTTCTCAAGGATTCGAAAGGATTTTAATTTTTTTTTATTTCTCTCTCTCTCCCTCTCTCTCTCTCTCTCTCTCTCTCTCCCTCTCGCTCTCTCTCTCTTTTTCTCGAAGAGATATGTACTGTTAACCAAGAGAGAGAGAGAGAGAGAGAGAGAGAGAGAGAGAGAGAGATACGTGATTCTCGATCCGTTACGTAAGTTGCTCTCGCGAGTGGAGAACAGCCTCTCTCTCTCTCTCTCTCTCTCTCTCTCTCTCTCTCTCTCTCTCTCTTGGAGAACGCGCGCGCGTTACGTGCGGTTTCCGCAAATTGCTATGTAGGATGTGCAGGTGGGCCGGGTCTCAGAGAGAACCAACCTGGTGTACCTCGAGGGGAGCTTAGAACTCTTCGACGAACTCTTCCTCGTTCCTTACCTCTCGCATACACGTGTGTATATATGTATATACCCATATATATATATATATGTAATTTCAAAATTATTTAAAAAATAACCGAAAGAATAACCGCAAGAACGAAAAAAAACGAAGAAAACGATCGTACATAATTTTTTAAAGCAAGAAACTCAAATATTCGACTTTCTTTATATTTTTTATTAATTCACTTTATTTTACAGCACTTCATTTTTTTAATGACAAAAGACACATATTTTCTGTATTAGAAAATAAAATCTCTCATCGAGAAATTTTTTAATAAAAAAAAATCGATTGACATTTATTTCATTTTTGTTTTGATTTCGTGCATAATCAATTAATACAAACTTTATCGACTTTTTACCAATATCGCGTTACACGACGCAACAAAAAAGATTGATTCCGAAAGAATTCGTCCCAAAACCATGTTTTTTCTCTACGACAAAATTCAAAATAGATAAAATATTAATAAAAAAAAAAAGATTAATAGGAAAATCTCGACTGTATAATGGGGTGTTATCGAGGGTATTTGGGTCAGCGTGGCACGAGAGCGAATCGGTTTCGCGTTACCGCAGAATGAATTGGAATTACCGAGAGCGGCACAGACGACGAGGGTAACGATACAAAAGCGTTCGAGTGTGAGAAAGAGTGAGAGAGAGAGAGAGAGAGAGACAAAGAGAAGAGCTCTTCGGAGTACCGGAATTATTGTAATTACAACAATTTATTGTTGCGGGACGAGAGTAGACCGGGGATGCCCCAGCACGTTCAAGAGAGTCACGGGGGCATAAAGGAGAAATTTGAGTCGGAGAGACGTCCGAGGGGGGGTTGAAATCGTTATTACAATGTGAGTGCTGCTGACTGGCGGGAATTCTCGTTTTTTTCAACATTCTCAGAGGATCAACTAGCGCCATCTGTGAACAGCTCGATGAACACCTCGCTCTTATCCCAGCCGGTAAAATAGACATTCGCTTCTCAGAGCCGATAACAATAATAAAACTACTTTTTTTTCTATCGCTATCGATAACGAATTAATATTCTTCGATAATTTTTGTTTTTCTATAAATTTCTTATTTTCTAACAATTATTCCATTAATTTCGTCGCATCGTACATTTATCGATTCAATTCTTACCCTCCGCAACCTTGAGCTTGACCTTGAGATAAATCACGCGACAAATATTAATTCGTATCTTTACCACGAATATAATTTCCTTAATAAATCGATAAATCATAATGTTTTCTATGTAAACAAAAAAGGCTTTAAATCAATCATAAATAAAACGATATTATCGCACGAACAAATAAATCTTAAATATCATATTTTATCGCAAATCGGATCTTAATCACGCTTGCGCGAGATATTTAATCATAGACGTTTAATTATCGTTATCGTTGTCGATTACGAGAAACATTTATCGACGAGTTCGTCGTGTTTCGAGGGTTTCTTTTTTATTTATCAATCTTCCCTTCCCCTCTCCTCCTCCTCCTCCTCCTCCTTCGCCTCCTACTACTCTTCCCTCGTTATATTTTCTCGCCGTGACTATGGCGAAGCGAGAGATATTTCCAAGTGGCTTCGAGGCTCTAAAAGCTTATCGAGACTCCTCCTTGAGAGAGAACGAATCCACCCACACCGAGCACGTTTGTTGGTCCGTCACGGGCTCGCGACTCAACTCGCTGCGAAATAGCGCGAGAGGAAAGTATTAAGTGGTGGGGCGAGGAGGAGGAAGAAGTGGGGAGTTAGAAAAGTGGGAGAGAGGGAGGGAGGGGGTAGAGGGGGATCCGCGAGTGTGGCTCTGCCCCCTCATTACCATAACCGCTTCTCGTAACGCACGGCGAAGGTCCAAGAGAGTCGTATCTCGCGGATGCTGCGCGGCGAGATAGAAAAAAGATGAAGAGAGAGAGAGAGACAGAGAGAGAGAGAGTCGAAGGAGAAAGATCGTGACGACCCCGCGAGGCTTCCGCGATATGTAACTATATGTATATGCTTATACGTACGTATGGGACATTTCACGCCGAATCAAACTCGTCTATTCCGTTCGTTGAATATTTTTGTTGTTTTATTATATTAAAATGAAAAATAAAAATTGAATCGATAAAATTACGAGCAGGTTTCATTTTTATTTGAAATTATTTTTAAACGATAAAATGTGAGATAAAAATTATTTAAGGAGTTGAATGGAGAGATAACGCGAAGGGATTGAATGATAAATCGAATCGGATGTTGGGATTGTCGTTGGTTTGGATTTTTGAAAAAATAAATAAATAATACGAAAATCGAAGTAAAATTGAAAATAAATATCAATCGTGGGAGAAGCGTTCGATATTGAATTTTAGCTGGAAAGCACCATAGAGCGTGTGTGTTTTTTTGTTGTTGTTGTTTATATTGGAACGTAGCTCGTTTTCTTTGACGAGTATTTTGTGCAAATGTGCCGCACTCTCGAACCATCGGTTTTCACACCTGAGAGCGAAAAAGAAATAGAAATATTATTTCCAGTGTTCCGCGAAATTCTCTTCTATGATGATAAAGTGTGAACCGACGTTCTCAAACACCTCGGGGGGTGATGTTACCGAGGCAATAATTTTTCCCATCTCGTGGAAACGCTCGTGATGATTGCTCACGTTTCACCTCAACATCAGGAAATCAAATTTTTCACAACGGGTTTTGGAAAAGAGAGGGAAATATAAAAATGATAAAATGAAACAAAAATAATAATTAGAGAAAGAAAGTAACGTCACGTACTGGGAATAAAGGACGAAGTTCGAAATTATAATTCGGTTTATCTGCTTTTATATTGACTTCTACATTTTCCCATCACCCAACGCATCGATAAATTTTTTGTCGAAAAAAAAAACGAACAAATCGAAAATTCTTCACGTCCGACGAGATTCGCTCCGGTATGGCCATCGAAAATTTACGGCATCGCCGCTGCTGAGTCTCCGGTACGCTTGTCTCTCTGCCAAATCTCGTTGTCGATACTGAAAAAATATATATAAAAATTATGATTGAATTTCTTTTTTTTTGCGAAAAAAAATCAATTTTGTCAATTTTATTTCGAAAAATCAATATTTGTCTCAGAAGTAGTAAAGATTTGTGTAAACAAAACTCACTCGTCGGATCCATAGGCGGATCTGTGATTGGTGTAACCTGCTAGGGTACGCCAAAGTTCCGGAGGCCCCTCAATGGCTAGAGGAAAATGCGACCAAGTTTGGTCGTCACTGCCGATGGTTGGAATCGTCATCATCCTCTTGACAGGGCCGATGGAAGCCTCGTTGTCGGCCTGCACCGACATCGTTTCACTTGGCTTTACAATAAAAATAATAAAAAAAAGAATATTAAAAAATGAATAGAAACTTTTAAAAAATTGGAAGGTCATTCGGAAAATCAATAATAAATGATGAATTAATAATGGAAAAAATTGATACAGCATTGAATTTTGGGAAAATTAACGTATAAAGATAGTAAAAAGTAAAAAAAAAAAAAAAAAATTTCTTAAATTTGAAAAACAATGTTGCAACGACAGAAAGTCAACGATAACAAAAATTTTAAATATTGTGCTTGTATTTACTTCTTCATAACCGTCTCGTCTGCCGATTCTTGGTATATTTTTCGCAGCTTTCAGAAAGTAATCCTCGAATCTGCTGCTTCTTCCGACTCTCGGAATGTTTTTTGCGATTTTCAGGAAAAAAGCTGGCACCTCGTCCCCCTCGACAGGTGGAAAGCTCGTCGCGATTAACACGAAAGCCATAAAACCCACTGTCGTATAGCACGAATGAAATATCAAAATATGAATTTAAAACGAAGAATTGATATCAAAGTGATTCGACAAAAAATATAAAATATTTTTCAAACTCACCACCGACCGTGATATATCGAGGCGCGTACATCGAACTCGTCATCGTTCCCGAGTAATTAGCCTGTCGAACGTAATTCAAACGAGAAATCACATTTATTCGTCATCGCTGATTTCAAAAGTTATCAAATTTCTTTCGTTAAAAAATAATTATTCTACGAAAAGTATCGAACGACTATTTATTTATTCGGCAAATCGTATATTCATATTTTTAAATAATTCCTCGATTTAATGATTAGTACGAAAACAAGCAATTGTTGTCAAATTAAATTCTTCTTTTTAAATTTCAACCAATCTGTTTTTCGTGCGATATGCTCGTGGCAATTGTTTCCGTTCGACTGAACCGTGTAGTTCATGTCAGAGATGCTTTATCTGGGAAATCGAAGTGCTTGAGAAAAATTTATAGACTGGTCGAAAGTATATTTGCAATGATGGGAATACACAGGTTCGTCTCGATATCGAGTGGATCGAAGACCGCTCGTGTTTTCCAGGGATCACGTCCGTATGTTTGTGCGATAAAAGCTCAATCACTCGTCGCTTTCACGCTCGTTCAATAGTAAACAGATACAAAAATATTTCTCAATAGTTTCTTTTACGTTTAATATTTGCATTATTTTTAAATCTCGCCATTTTTTCAATAAATTTATATTTTTTATATGAAAAAGAGGTTATAAAATCTTGATAAATTTAAATATATCTTAAAATGAACTTACTTTAAAAATTATGTATTGTATATTATCGAAAGATATCACCTGACTGCGAGCTGATAAGCACTGATGCAGAATTTGTCCATTTCGCTGCTTTTATACCCAATTTTATAACAATTAATTATTCCGATCATTCTTCGGTGATCAATGAATGTTTAATTAAACGAAGAAAAAAAACGAATATAATCGAGTCTATTTGGAGGAAGAGTGAAAAAGAAAATGCCAATGTGGGCGAGCTAAAAGCTCTTTCTTTCTCTGTCTTTCTTCCTCTCGATAAATACTGGGTGTCGCATCATACAGGTCACAGCCCTTATGCTGCTGGCAGGTGACAAGTACGTGTCCCCCATATCGAACGATCGCTATCTGGAACGACGGGTCACGCGTGATTTTATCCAATCGAATCAATCAATTATTTTACTTTTATTTTTTGACTGAAAATTATTTTTTCCACATTCGTTTATTTTATATCTATAAAACTTTTATAGAATAAAATAAAACCTAATTACTTTCAGCGACTCCACGATATAAACCTTAAAACGACATATTATTTTTTTAAATATTCAAAAAGTAAAAGAATAAATTGATGGGTAATAAAATTTAATAAACCCAAATGCTTTTATCGGTTACAACGATTTATTTTTCGGTTAATTTCTTTACAGACAATATCCAGGAGGAAAAGGGTTTGAAGTCGATCGAGACAGGTGATTTTTCTTTTGTGTTTTATGAAAATTGTACACAGATCGGGATTATTTATGATGCATGATTTTAGCGTTTATCGATGAGAAGGGTGTTCAAGCGTTTTGATTGATCATCGCACGATGAGAAATCCAGGGGTGTTGATTCGATCCTTGTGTCGGTAGAGTCGCAGTAATCTCGCTGGATAAGCTGGTCATAATTAGGTGATAAAGTTTAGATCGGTTGATAAATAATTCTCAGTTGGTGTCCTGGTGAACGAGCCATGCGCTGCACGTCTCACTGGCAACCTCGCACATGGTGGTAAGAGCCCGACTGATGACCTCGTAGTCTGAGAGAATAATTCGAGCGGGCGATTTAAAAAGTTGTGATTTAAAAAAATCCGCCGATAAGGTAGATTTTTTACTTACCGGTGACGGTGCTGGCACGTTTTCCAAAGATGCTTCCGTTGAAGGGTGGTTTTCTGTAAGCGGCTTCGACCATGACGGAGGCCACGGCGACGACGACAACGACGAAGAAAATTACTCGTGCGAAAACCATTTTATGTTTTTCCTTCAAAGACTTTTTCTTCCAACGATAGAAAGACTGCGATGTTGCCTGTTTGAATGGCGAGAGAACTGTGTGAATTCTGAACGAGGGCTTACAGCTTTTATACCGTTTTGAATTCGCATGACAAATTATTGTGTCAAACGCAATCGAACGGACCTTATTGGTATTTGAGAAACCGATAATAAAGGACATTAATTCAAGGCTCTGTGGTTCGGATGTTTCCGAAAAATAGAATTTTATTCCTTTCGTAGAGGGAAAAGAATTAAGATTCAATGATTTTTGGAAAATAATTGACAAAATAATTAAGAACAATTGTCGTTGTTATTTTTGGTAATATTTTAACAAACTACAATGTGTGATATATTTTTGGATTTAATGTGGATTAAAAATCTTTTGTTATTATTTTTTATTGTAAATAAATCAAAGAGATGTTTGATAGTTCGTAAATACCTGTGAGGTGCTTCTCGATGTGATTCTCACTCTGGTCAGAAGGCTACTGTGATATCCTAGGTGGTAAAGTTTCCCTTTTATAGGGGAAGAAAGCCAATTCCATATCACGTCGAGTGCAATTCTATTTTGCCAGAGAAAAGGATCGTAATGAACGAGAAATTAAGTTACGTATTTTTTGATTGGTTTTTTTACACTTGGGAAATACGGCTTTTACCCGGAATGACCGGAGGTCACTACCAGCAGTGCAATATAAATTAGCGTGGAGATAGCCTATCATAGAAAATACGGTTGCACGTGCCATTGATAATTATTCGTTTTATTATCAACTATTTGATTTTAAACAAAATCCCAATGAAACAACGCTAAATCTAAATGTAATTTAAATCTTAATTAAAATTGATCTTTTTAAGTATAATTAGAAAATATTGCAATGATTTGCCCGTAGATGAATAAAATATTTTTATTATATTATTACAACCATTAAATTTATCAGATTTGTTTACATTTAATATTTTGGTGTCGGGGGAGTCGCTGGCCTCACATCGTGAATGCGAGTCCAAATTTGATGGTCCTTAGCAGGTAAATACCTATATGCGCTTAAAAAAGATTATTGACAAGCTGATGTATTCTATTATCAACTGTTGGTAATAAAGAAAGGATCGACTGTTGATAATAAATCGGCAATCGGTCTTTAATTGGCAAATGGTAATTGACCGACGATCAATATTGATTTACTTACTGTCGGTAATGTCGTAGAATATCCTACCGTTATCGACAATGTGCTCCCCGGAACATAGTATCGTTTCATCTTTTCACTTCCGTCTGTGCAACAACTGTGATTAAGCAAATCAATCGAGTTAAATTCTAGTATTCATATTTCAATACCATGTATATTCTGAGTATTGTGAACATTCGAATTTTATACAATAAAGAGACTTGATATATTTATTTACAATAATATTGGATCAATTATTTTTCATACAATTATCTAAATTACATAATTTTTGTATCGCTACAAGCCAGTATGAATAAATTATCAGAGTCGGTGAATGACACTGCGCGTTTTGAGCCCTAAAAACTACTTTTTTATTGTCGCGTCACAACTGTTGTAAACGTTATATGTTATGAGCCGAATTATAAATTGCTTATTGCACAACTATCAGCCAGCCCTCGTTCACATTTCGTTCCATATATATATATATGTATATATACGTATATCATAATTAACTCAATGAAGCCCTTAATTAAAACATATTCATACATATAATGACAAATTACAAACGATCTTATCGGGTAAACTCTTAATTGCTAATTTGGAAGACGTCGATTTTGTTCGTTAGCCATTTTACGCCTCTCGTGTAAAAAGCTTGATAATAATTTATTGATAATTATAAATACTAATACGCGTACACATGAAATGCAAAAAAGCTTGAAATCGTGCAGCGTATATTCATTTTATTTAAAAATCGTATCCGAAAAGAAATCTTTCTTCTTTACGTATAAACATTAATTATTGCATAATACACTGATCGCACATAGCGGTATTCACGTGGCGTACTCCATTCTTTCAACATCATTATGTTTTCTTAAAAATCCGTGTCGGTTAATTTCGCCTTGTGAATTGTTTTCTCGTAATGTCAAAATTTCCTTAAGCCTACGATTACACGCGATTAAGTGCAAAAATATCGTCGTTGAAGGATTCCCTTTTCAAGAGAATAATCTTGGAATATCGTTGAAACAATTGAGAATACCAATAATATTGCGTATTAGTGAGAGCAAAAGTATTTGATAAACAAAGCAGCGCTGAATAAATGATTTAATTAATATTAATCATCGCCCAGAACAATAGACTGGAGCAAAAAATCATCAAACAGGATTATCGTATCTTACATTTCTAGACGATATGTTAAGATTCATCGTTTTGACCGATGGTTACACACTCTTGAAAATTTCCGGTCCCTCTGCTTTCCTCCTCCCTCACTCCTGCTCTCTCCTTCTTCACCTCCATCATGTTTCAATGTAGCTTAAGCATCTCCGGTGTGGCCTTGATGAATTCAAGCCTTCACCCGGTCCGCAGGCCGGTCCTAGATTACGAATCGGGCAATCCCTCGTAAGAAGCCCTCTAATCGAGTTTCGACAAATCCTATTTGATCTGACTCGCCGAGATGTCGTTGGACTCCGGTATACCGGCATTTCTTTCCCCAAGATGACCACTTTGAAGTGCCGTGTTGGCCGGATGGATAACCGTAAGATTTATCGTAGATCAAACCCTCAGATTCCATGAGAGCGGGATCCTCAATGCGGACACTTCGACGATTGACAAAAAAAAACAGCCTTTCAGGGGACTTTTCACGCGTTACTTTATGCGTGTTCGGCTTTTCTATCTTTATTCAGAGAGCAATTGACCCGCAGGCCGCGAGGGCCGTGGGTCGACTGATCCGCGTAATTTCCAACAGCATCCAGCAGGATCGCTTCACTCTTCGGTGGCTGGTCGTTCAAAACGGCCACCTCTGGTCGCGGCAGCTCTTCCCACGCATGCGGTCTTGTCCCGGACAACCTACGAGGCTCAGTCAGTGGCTGTAACGAATTCGTTGGAACTGCCCAACCAGCGGTTACGACCCCCTTCGAACGATCCCTTCCACATTGCCCTGCTCTTTCGCAGGACCCCGTCATCTGAGAGCGATGAGAAATCAATACCATCCTCCGGCTCGTATACGACCGACGAATAGTCAATGCTTTCGTGACGACAATGCCAACCCACCCTAAAGATCTAGCTTCTCACCGAGATCCTTCAACGTGATTGACGGCCTGCGATTTATTGGCAAAACATGATTTCCAGATAAACTGAAAACTAATTTCGAAATTCCGTAAATCACGGTCAGTTTGGATCGACGAATAATTATTTGTTGATGGATGTTGAGCAATCGGGTCAAGGTGGTAATGAATTGCAAATCCGGTTCGAGCAACACTCCGGTTAGGAGTAAATCTCCTCGGGTGCTTGATTGAATGAGTGGTAGTTCATCTCGTTGAATTTGATCAATCAGAGCCATCAGAGGCGTCGAGAGCTATCGTCGGGAGTCCGAAGAGCTATCGGCGACTGTATGTATACCTGTATTATAAACACTTGACATTCCTACAAACACTTCCACCAATTCGCTTGACATACCAAAAATACAAGTTTTTTTATTTCTGACAAAAAGGCATTTCGTAATCTTTCTGTAATAAAAGGATTTTTTTAAATCACTGAAAGTTTCCAATTGTGTAAAGAATGGACGTTCGAAGTGGTCATAATTTTGCACAGATGTTTTGCATGTTGCACAGTTTCAACGTTTCAACCTATACGAAACAATTTGCAGCAAATTAAAGAAGTTATTTTTTCATGAGAACCAGAGTTTCCAGCCATTGTTGTAAAAAAAAGGACATAAATCCTTATTTTCGACCATTGAAATTGTTCCTCGTTATTGATTTCTCCCTTACCGATAGCCAAGCTATTCCAGAGAGGCTGCATCCATATCAACGTATATCTCTCGCAATTTGGGACACTCGTTCGATAGTTGGATGCATTCCAAAGAGATAGTAACCGATGCCCGCTTGTACAAATCACACAAAAAAAGGAACAGAAATGACAACGCTGGAAATGTAAAAAAAAAGGTGTGGTTCTGGACGATATTATATTCCACGCGGGAAAATCCCAGAAGAAAATTAATAACGTTATGAAAGTTAGGAGAGAACGCGCCTCCCTCGACATTATCAATAATTCCCAGGCATTTCTCTGGGGTCAGGATGGAGAGTAGGAGGGAAGAGGGTGAGGCAAAATAGAGGGGATGAGAAAAGGAGTGGTGGGACGAAGGTAAGAAAAACTTTTGTACGCGAGCAAAGATGGCGGATGAGAAAGTTTGCTCGAGGATGGCGAAGCAAAGGGCTGAGATGAGTGACGAGGGATGGGAGTGTAAAATATTGAGAATAGTTTTCATCCCCTCCGGACGTGTCTTTTCCCTTCGAGACGAAGAACATGATTATTTTTCCGAAAGGCGCTTCTCCCGCATTTGCCTCGGAGTTTATTTCATAAACAGCCCGAGCGAGGGTAGGGGGGAAAAGTGTGACAGATACAAAGTTTCCTACGAAAAGGGATGAGCGGAGAATCTTCTTTTGCGTCGCTGTGCTGTTTCGTCTTCGATAGCGCGCCCACGCCCTCTCTCCGAGAGGGAGCAATATCCACGGTTGTTTTTACGCGGATATTACGCCGAGAAATTCGTCGGAGGATCGATGTTCGAACCTCCCAACGTTTTATAACCATTCGACGTCTTTGAGAATCAGGAAAACCATCGGGAAGTTTTTTCAGTTTCCAAGGATAAAATACGTGGCACTTTACGACGCGGATTATTTTTGCGATAGAATGAAGACACTGAGGTATTTTTTTTAACGGGTCAACCGTATCTTGGAAATATAATTTTTTAGACCCCCGTTATACAGCTTTGCCATATTCGATCTTGTAGTTGTTTCTTTTTATTCATTTCGCTTATTTCACTCAACAGGAAATGATACAAGAGGGAATTAAATCTCTATTATGTAACATAAAATAAACTCAGACCGACTCTTTGAGAAAAATAGAATTAATAAAGTTTCGTAATATCATCGAGTTTCATAATAAAATGATATTTTTGGGGTAGTTTTTGCTACAAAACAATCTTTCGATAAACAGAAAAATCAGTAAGATAAGAAAATGAAAAAAAGTAGTTCACGTTATTCTCAAAATATTATACGTAACCGCCATAAATCGAGCCGAATTATTATTTTTCGGGAAAAAAACTATTTTTCGCTACAAATCTCTATTATCGTGTCACAAAATCATATTTAATGGTTTTTCTTTTCTTACTTTTAATGCTGTCCACCCCTGAAGAGTATCGCGACTATAATCCACCCCATCCGACGGATGATTACTACTGAAAATCGTTAAAAATAATCTCCGATCCTAAAAAGTAATCGATGGATGAAAATGTGTGGGGAAGGCTAGTAGTTTATTCCCGACTACGACAAACTTTAACGACGCATTTACGATGGCATGTTACATAAATTCATCGATACTCGTGCAGTCTTTAAAAAGTGTCTGTACATCCGTCGACAAGCAACTAGTTACGTTCCTGGAGGATTTTCCCTCCCTGAGGGAGAGCCAGAGAGCCAGCGAGAGGGCGAGAGGGAGAAAGAGAAACAAAGAGGGAGAGAGAGAAAGGGAGAGGAAGAAAGACAGAGACTAAAAACCTCGTCCTCACACCGCCCTGGCGTAGGAGAAATTATTGATTAAATTCTCCCGCCGGTCGGCCATTTTGTCAAGCGTTCCCATTGGCTGTCGGCCATTTTGTCCTCACACTACTCGAGCGTCTATCCTCACCAGGAAAAATTCTTCCGCTGATCGTCCTCCCTCTCGACCATCGACCACCACATCAGTGCTACCACCTACGCCACAAAATCCCTCATCCCTTCCGCAAATCGGCTTTGGGGAGATTTCGACAGAGGGCGCATGCGTTGCGACATTTTCCGGCTCCGGTGGGTGACAGAGGGAGAAAGAGAGAGAGAGAGAGAGAGAGAGAGAAATTCACAATTGAATATTCCCAACATCCGTGTAGCCCCTCAGCGATATCGCCCACGTTCGTTACACGTTCCGACGAACATTCAAGGAGCCGTTACTTTCATCCCTCATTTAACGCTCGTTTTTTTCCCCTTTTTCTCTCTCGTTAACCCTTTCGTCTCTTCTACTCTTGGATATGTTTTTTCCTACCCCTGACCTTTTCCTCCGAATTTTATGAATAAAGGGTGTTAAGAACAGACCTAACCAACTCAAGTTACGAGGAAGTCCATTGTTTCTCATTTTTTGTTGTTGACAATGAGATAAGCACGATTTTTTAAAATAACCTTTAAAATATTATTCGGAAGTTAACGATCGTTACGAAAAATTATCACGATCGAATCTCCTACCCCGAGAAATCCGTAAACCACGATTTTACTTCCACCCTTATCAGGAACAAAAAATCATCCCTTATCGATATTTCTTAATTTACCTAGGGAAATTTAATTGAAAGCTCCCATAGTCACAATTATTATTTCCCTACATCGCGATAAGCCCAATGACGTTAAATTGATAAGGAACGATATTTATGAGATGCCAAAAATACGTCGTTGGAACGTCATAATCTCTCTCCGGCTGTGTTCGGGTATTCTCGGTTAGCCAAATTTGCCGGGTTAACCACGAATACTCAACGGGGGAGGAAATAGCAGCCTCCGAAGTTCGCGGGGTTGAGGTCGGGGGTTGATTTCACGTCCTGGGAACCGAAGAGAGGGAACGTCGCTGCGATTGGTCGAGACGCGAGACGCCCACGTCTACCGACCACGTGGTACAATTTCACCCTCCAGTGACGAGTGACACGCCCACGGGGTGGCAAAAACCATCCCTCGCACCCCCGTCGACCGAAGCCAAGAGCGTTGATAGAGCGTCGAAACTGGGTCAGAGGCGAAGCTTGCCCGGACCAGCAAGAGAGAATTCGTGAGCTCTTTCGGAGACTCGTGAGACTCGTCGAGGTGATCTGAGAGTCGCTCGCAGCAGTCCCGTGAAAACCACCCCCGAAGCCCGTACCGTTTCGCCACATTCGAAAACCCCCCGACAAATTTTAACTCGTTTGTCTATCTCTCTCTCTCTGTCTCTCTCTCTCTTTCTCTTTGGCTCTCGCTCGCTCACTCGCTCACGTTCCACCTCGCGATCTCACGAGGAAAAAAATCGCGCATCGAACAAGTGTCAGGTAAGCTTGATTTCACAATTTTTGCATTTTTTTCATTTCGATGAAACAAATAATTAAACAATAATCATAATTGTATGGGCAAATATTTCGTTAATTTTCAAGATATATGTTGAAAAAATTATAAATCTTCGGATAAAAATTACGTCGAGACGAGAAGTTTCGCATAATTGTTTATGAAAGTGAAGAAATTTATCAATCGAATGAATTAAATCGATAGGAATTTTGTAACGAACGATAACGACCCATGCAATTATCGATAGAAGTGAAGATCTTATGATTTTTAATTATAACCACGTAATTAACCAAATTAAATCATTATTCATCGTGAACTCCATTGTCTCGCAGCGTATTTAGTTTTGCATTTTTCGTTTTCGTTTAAAAAGAAAAAAAAACGATGCGTTGTTCATAACAAATAAACTATCAGTCACACGGAAACGTTCATTGTCATTGGTCATTGCGTGCGTGATTCGTTGGGATGAAATTAGCAAAACAAAATCGGGCTTCGCTTTTCCTCGTCGAGAAACGAAAAGAAAAAATTGTGATCTACGCTGTCCATGTTTCTTTGGCCGTGCCTCCGCGTTAGCCGTGTTTTTTAAAATAAAACAAAGACGCTTTATGCTGCCGGAAAAAAATTAAATTTAATTTAAAAAAAAAAACAAGAAAAAAATAAGAACAAATTGTTGCACCGTACGAAAATTGCTTTCGACCTCCTCCGCCCGAGTGACTGAAGGGGAATATTTTGTTGTTGACTGTTGTAGGCTCCGAAGGCTCACTGCAGAGACATGGACAATGTGCAAATGATCGGCACTAAAATCACCGCGATCAAGGAATACTTATATGTAAGAAAAACCAAAAAGAAAAAAAAGAAAACAAAATGCTGCCCAATCTCTTCAAAATGCACGTCACTTTCATCTAAATGTTCTAGAGATACATACGTTTATTTATATTTATCAGCGATTTCTTTATCTGCGTAAAATAGTACTTTTTACACTGAAAAACACTAAAAATTCTCATTCACAGATCGAACTTTCGTTGCATAATATTTTATTCGAGATTTATTGATAACGATAATTATTTTTTCTTCGTTAACAAATTTTTTATAACATCGAGACGATTTGCTCGTCGTTTTTTTTTCAATTTACAGAACTTCGCCCGCACGCACTCACCAACAAGACTCATGAGTTCCGAAAATACTTACTCTCTCAGCAGGGAGCACTGCAATCTCAAATACTCCGGTGAGTCTTCGCTTTCTTTATCGTTGATAATTGATAAGAATTACAATCTTAGGCGATGCTCGAGATTTTGTATTCCTACGTTCGACTGATGAATGCTCGTGCATACTAGATCACTTATTGAACCATCTTCCTCAAGTTCATTGATAACTTTAATAATTCACAATTTATTACACTAACGCTTCAATAATTATTACCGCAAAATAATTTGTTTAACTCCAATATATTCTACGTTTTAATGATAAATAAATAATCATGTGGTTATCGATAAGTGTTTATTGCTTAATAAATCATCATTAAAAAATCATTTATAAAAGGAAAGATAGTTGTTAAAAAATTATTAAAATAAAAACAAAATTAACACTTTTATCCATGTTTGGTACGTTAAAGTTTTGTTTGGCTTTGGGAAGTAGATGAGCATCCCGCTTTCTTTTTCAATCCGGTGCCCGAATGAAAATAGCGAGGGACGAGACCACAATATTGTCGTGATTTTAACAGCGAGAAAACGAACAGGGCCGACGGCATGGTGAGACCGAAGGGTGCATAATAATGGAGGATTTCGAGAGATTGGCCTCTCGAACCGGTATATATATATAAACGTATATTTATATATAAATCCACTCGACGAGTGGCTGAGGACAGATTACACGCCACAGGGGACTCCTCTCTCTCTCTCTCTCTTTCTTTCTCCAAATGTTTGTCCCTTGTAAAGGGTTCTAAGGGTTGTCTTTTCTCCATTGGAGCTCGTGGCAAGTGTCGAAGAACGATAAGAAATCGGTGCGTGCCATCCCCTTTGACTCTTCGTATTCAAATTTTCGACCGAAAACAGATCGTTCGATGTTCGTTCGGTCAATGTTAGATTTTTAAAGCCTCGCGTCACGACGAGTCTCACGAAACGTATCGAATTTTTCGACGGGTTCTCGCTTATCAACCCCTTAATTCTAAACCACCCTGAATTATTAAACTTGTTTTATTTAAACAAAATTGACTATCGGACTTTCGTCTTTTCAATTTTTTCGAATAATTGTGATTTTCAACCCTTAGATTTGACAACCCTCTTAATTTACAACCCTCGAAAAATTTATTATCGACTTTTGTTGAAAATTTTTCAATAAACTTCCGGATCTACGTCGTCTCGAATATCGTTGCGTTCGATCATTACGCAGGAGTATCTACTTGCGACGTTTTGTTTTTTTTCCCCGCGGGAGAACAAATACGCGGTGAGGAAAAAGTGAGTAGAATGGATAGCGAGGTTTGCCTTAGATTTATGGATCGGGATTAACGAAATCCCGCTTGGTAAGATAACGGGGGATTTCCGTCAGTGGAAATGGAGATCGTTTGCGAAACGGCGGTGAGAGACTCCACAATATTTTTCTCTTTTATTTTTTACTAGAAAAAAAATTAATTAAATAAAAAAGAAATTAATTGGAGATTCTTTTGATTTTTTTTAATAAATCGTTGACATTATTTAAATAAAATAAATTACACAAAATCGTTTACATTCCATATTCAATTAAAACAAATAGCAATTTCTTTGTCCTATGATACAAAAAAATTGATTAATTTTTTCAAACGTTTTTTTTTTCGAAAAATAATTTTTAGCTCGATTTGAAATAGAAACGTACGATTTTTCAAAGTTTTCTCGGAAAAGTATGAGCGATGGGAGACCGCGGGAAGTCTATCGGGATTTCTCGCGAAGATTGAGTGGCGAAAAGATTCGGAAAAGATGGAAAGTGAAAGAGACGGAAAGAAAGAGCGAAGGAAGCTCCCCTTCTTGGTTATGTACCGGGGGCAGCTGTCGGATGGCTGCTTATCCGTAGGATCGCGGTAATGGAAAGTATAGTCAAGGGGCCACGGGATTTTTACTCGCGGGGATATTTTATAGTTTGCTCGCGAAAAAAAGACAGCTTAATCTACCGAGGATTTTTGGATTCGTTTTGGCTTTGTCCGTATGGGAGAAAATAGAAAAAATTCTTTTGTTTCCACTAACTAGAAGAATAAAAACTATCAATTACTTCGATAATGAAACGTTAATTTCCTTAATTTCTCGAATTTCCTGAGAATTTTGAAAAAAATGCCATTTTTTCTTTGTTTATTTTTAGTTATTTTGTAACGACAAGTTTGTTTTTTCTATTCCCATCTCGTCTGGTTTCTCGCTATTTTTTCTGACACGAATGCATGACGTTACGTTGATAATTATAAAATAACGTATAACGAGTCAACGTGGGAACTTCGAGGGACGCGAGAAGAGCGAAGATATCCAAGGAAGAACGAGGATGGTGTCATCCCACCAAACAAGTGAGAGTGTGTCAGGATAGGTCTATACTTTCAATTGTTTGATGAGGTGAAATCATTCCAAATATGCTCGAAAATATTGAAATACGAAAAAAACGCAAAAACAAACAAAAAAAACAAAACAAACAGAATCACACGTGCAACGGTAAGAAGATTTCGTGAAGGACGTTGTTAAATGGATGAATAAGTGTGAGATGTAACGTGAGAGGGAGATAATTTTGTTCGTTGTTGTTTTTTAACATCAGTTGATAATTTTATTTTCGTCATAATCGTGTGCTTGTTTTGTAGCTTTGATGATTGGAAATTGTATTCGTGGAAGAGATTTCACTTGATTGCGAACAATTAGAGGGTTGTACCTTTCGACCTGCATGAAACTAGTCAATGTAATTCGTAAATTTCGAAAATCGATAACGCCGTCAGAAAAATCGAAGTGATAAGTTATTTTTCAAAATTTTCTAATTATCCAGACCGATAATACTTATCGTTCCACTCGACCCAAAATTTCAACGAAAAAGCTAGAGAATATTTTTTATAAAATTACGAACCCGACAAATTTGCGATCACTTAAAAATAATTATGAAAAAATTACAAATTGCAAAAAAAAAACATAAATGTTATTGTTTCTAAAAAATTAAAACGATATCGGTTGTTAGATATTCTGCCTCAGAATGCCGAAGGTTATCCGGCTACGAAGGAGTTCCTGATGAAGGTCGTCGACATATTGCTAGATTTCATCAAATCGACGAACGATCGAAATGCCAAAATTCTCGATTTTCATCATCCTTCGGACATGAAGCAGCTTCTCGATCTTGAGATTCCGGAAACCGGGGTCACCTTGCAACAACTATTGCTCGATTGCTCGACGACCCTGAAGTATCAAGTAAAGACCGGTAAGTTCACGATATTAAAAAAATAAAATAAATAATTCATAATTTTTTCGTTTGCGAATTTTTTTTTCATGTTTAAAAAAATTTGCGCTTCAACGAAAAAAAAAAAATGTCGACTGTGTTAGGAACACACGATTTTAATGCGAGAAGATGCCCGAGCACACGCGAAGAGTCGACGGGGCGATAAGCCACATAATTTCATATTCAATTTAGCATACGCGCGGGGGTTTTCGTAGATAAGAGTTTTCCCCCCACCGCTATAACTATACGCTTTCCAAGCCCTCGTGAAGCCCGTTATACTCGTGATAAATGGTCGAGGGGTGAGAAAATATGGCAGAATTAAATAATAACAAAAAATATTTTTAAAAAACCTCAGTTTCGCCACATTTTTTTACCCTTCAGCAATTTAATTTTCCATGAAAAAAAAAGAGTTTCGTTTCAACAAACTCTGACGCACCCCAGAAAGCCATTATTTCTGAAAAACATACAAAATATCTCTAAATCTCATCTTCAAATTATTTTCAAAAAAAAACAAAAATTGCCAAAATTATTTAACGTCCAAAAAAAAAATGTTCTCAAATCATTTTTGTTTATTCTTACAAAATTATGTTCGACGTATATTTTTCGGATTCAATGGTCGTACGAGCGTGCGATAAGAGCCCTCCTTTCCGATGAATGGAAGTGAATTCGAAACCGCGACGTTGGTCGGTTTAGCTACCCGGAAGTCGACCGCAAATCCTCCGACGGGTGCGTCGTCGCTGTCGACGTCGTCCCAGCCCCGGTATCTCGGTCTCTCCGGGATTCGATTACCGGTGACTTGAATAGATGCTAATGCACAATAGCGTTAAAACCGACGTTGGCAAGAGGCGAGACTATCGCGAAGGGCAAAAACCAAGAAATATATATATATATATTTCTTTTTTGCTCGAGCTTGTGGCAAGCAAGAGGATCTAAACTAACTTTGGCCAATAAAGGGGACCAAAAATACGTACTGTACACACACATACCTTTATATATATATATATATATGGCGTGTATAAGCATATATATATATATATATATATATATATATATATATATATGCTTATACACGCCCTTCTCGACCATTGATAGACGCGTGCCCGATACGTTAGAGACAGGGGCTCGACAAAAACTTGTTATTAGATTACGTACCCCGATAGTTCGAGCGAGAAATCACAAAAAAAACCGAACGATGTATTTCAGAGATTTTTTTTTTCGCCTCCCTCTGAAACGACCGGAGATTGCGGTATGGCGATAATAACGCTATCCTCGACTGATAAGAAGAGAAAAGAAGTGCTCCTTTTTTTTTTGCTCACTGGCAGTGTCGACCACATGGCGACGATAAGCTCACCTCGTCTACTTCGAAATTTATAGAAATTACTATATTTCGAAGTAAATGATAACGAGACTGTGCGACTGATAAGAGACGAATTTTTTTGATTTTTTTGAAAATATCGATTAAGATTTTTGTCTGTGTTTATAAATGGACGTTTTTTTTATACATATTTCGATGGAGCAGAGAGTAGGGAAGGGTAGGAAGAGAGAGGCTAAAAAACACTTTGGCACTTGTGCACACGTGACGCAGGGGTGGCTCGAGGGGTGGTGGATTGAATGGGATCGGTGTAATTAAGAGCCATTTCTACACGACTTTAGCCAGGAGAGAGCCGCTTTGGGGATTCTGAGCGTTCTCGAAACAGTAAATACGGGGGTGAGTTTAGTTCGGTCGTTGTTACGTTGGACAGGATTTTAGGGGTGGTTTTCGTAAGGGGCGTAAGGGATGAGAAAAAATGCGTAAGAACGCGAACGATTCGTAGGAATTTAAATTGGCATTGACGTCGTTTATTGCCAAAATTTCATCCCTCCCCTATGCTGTTTTTTTTTTTCGAACGAAATTCCTCGGATGAATTTTTCAACGTCACGATGAGACCGCGTTTAAGGGTGGAAATTTAGGGGTTTTTACGTTTCGAATGATAAGGAAATGTTCTTTTTCGTTTATCGAGGAATTAACGAAATTAACAATATATTAACAACCCCTCTGTAGGGGTTGTAAAATAAAAAGGCGGTAATTATCATAATTTCGTTATGATTATATTTTTTCTTTTACGTGATATGAGAATTTTTTCATGTTGATAAATACAACGGCAATGTTTTCTCTCTTCCTTATTACACCAATTCTGCTTTTCCTTAGACGTGATCGCCGATATGATTGATGGCGAGGTATTAACACTGAGCCCGGGTTACACACTTCGTCTCTTCATACAAATCCCAAGTTCTTCTCCCCCTCTCTCGCTCTGTCTAATTTATCACCGGGTGTGCAAGGTCTGCTCGCGACAGGTTCACCCCGAGTATTACTATACGACTGCGCGAGCTCTCTCGCAGGAGTCGTTCTCGTTCCTGTATATTGGCCCTCCTAATATCGCTACATGAACCAAATTATATCACACTGTCACCGTGTTTCAAGGCATTTGAAGAAAAAAAAACATTCATTTTCCAACTGCGAACGAGCGAGAAATATCGATTTAACAAAAACTATCGAATTTCCACCCCTAAAGACATAATAGCAGATAAATTGCGAATTTGTCAAAATATTAAATTTCGCAACAATAAAGCAACAATTCATTCTTAATTTATAAATAAAATCGAATTTTTTCAACCCCCTAAATAGATAAGAAATTTGTAATTTACGAATAATAGCAGAAATTTCGAATTTAAAAGAATATTACATTTTTCAACTCTAAAGAGACAGAAAATATCGAATTACTTCAAATATTGAATTTTCCACCCTTGAGGAAACGACAAAGTACGAATGCGAATAGATTACTTTTTTTTTTCGAAAGAAATAAAAATGTCAAGATTCATCAGTTGTCGAATATTCTTAGTTGATGGGGTTGAAATTTTTTGTGCGTTAGAATATTTTCTCGCTTTCGTTGGGCAATAACGAGAGAAATTCTTCTGGTTTGAGAGCCTCTGCAAACAATCTAGTCGCGCAGCGACGCGTGTGACGCGCAAAATGCGGGCTCTTCGGATCATCGACCGTCGAGAAGAACCCTCTCTCGCAGCCCTCTACTGGTCCATTCCGTACACCGAGCTGGCAAACAGAGCGAGAAAAAGCATTCCTAGACATTTTGCAACACTCGCGTGTGAGAGAGAGAGAGAGAGAGAGAGAGAGAGGGAGTGAGACCCTTGCGAATCGAGAATACGTATACCGGACGCCTATTTTAGCTCCCTCTCTTTCTCTCGAACCCGAGAGAACCATCCACGCACGATAATTGCGGATATAACGGTGCGACAAACGGCTACGATATCGAGACGAACCGACCATGATCTTTGGGGGATGATTTCCGGTCCCGGACGAATTTCATCCCCGCGTAACAACGTACCACGTTCAATCTTTCGATCTCGGTCTCGATCGTACGACTCGTCGTATTCGACTCACAAGAATCGTTTCGATAAAAAATTTTGTTTTCTTTCAATATTCGAAAAATTTGATGGTAAGTTTTATTAAAATTTTTACGGAAATCTTATCGATAATTTTATTCAAATTTTAACTAAACAAATTTAATAGATTTTCTACTGAAATTTTACTGAAAATTCTATTAAAATTTATACTAAAATTTTATTAAAAATTGTATCGAAATAATTTACTAAAATTGTACTAAGAATTTTATTAAGATTATTTCGACGAAAATATTACTGAAACTTGTATTTTAGTATTTGCCGAAATTTCACTAGATATATTCGACGGAAATTTGTATACAAAGTACAATCGCAAATAATTACTGAAATTTCTATCAAAAAATGTTACAAAGACTGATAACAACGTAATAACAATCAAGATATCCGCAATACTAATGTAAAAACAGCTCTTTGGCCATCGACCTAATAAATCCCTCAACATCAGCTCGTTTCACTCACGGTATAAGAGCGACGGAGCGTCAAACGTCAATCAACCCTTAATACCTAAGAGATTAAAACACCCGCTGTCCCGTACAAACGTCAGATCATTGCATCTCCAGTTTCTCCCTCGAATCTTTTCTCTGCTCTACATTAAATACGCTGCTCTATATATTCAGCTTTTTTTCTCGAAAAAATAATTCCCAGATCTTAATTCTCCGAAAAAAAAAAATACAAATTTTCCAAAAAAATCTAATCGCACGTTTTGTTTTTACTTCTCACGTAAAACTCTCCGAACATAAATGGGAAAACTAGTGGATGTAAAAGGCACGAGCTTGGACCAAACCCTACAAATTGTCTTTTTTTCTCTTATTCTCTCTCTCTCTCTCTCTCTCTCTCTCTCACTTGTCCCTTCCTCATAGTCACAGACCAAGCGAAAGTGAACCCGAGGGTTGGGGCTCCCATCAAACAGAAGCATTAGGCTTGATCCTCGCGCGATGTTCATCCGACCGAATGACAACATACTCGTAGCAAGAGAGGAGCTTAAAGCTCACTCACTGCGCACGACCGAGCCTCGAAATTCTCTGTACCATGTTTTTTTCACTCTCCTCTGCCCTACGACTCCTGCAAACGTGTCATAGTCTGCATATAATTCCCTGGTCACGTGTCTCGCGACTCGCAATTAATTATTCCGATCATTAATAATCGTAGTCGGAAGCAGAGACTGACGGGAAATTGAGAGTCGAGAGTTTCTCAAAGCAATTACGTCGCAGTGATTAATTTCGCTTTTAACCACGCGTACTTCGTTAAAAAAAAAAAAAAACAAAATTCCAACAACTTCAAAAACATTACTTTTATTCAATCGTTTCATAAATTTACAATTTTACTCAACATTAATTATCCCAATTAATTCAATTACTCTAATTAAGCCAAACAATTTTTTGTAAAAATTTCGCCAAATTCTAAAATTTCTCGTTTACACATTTGTTTGTTTTTTTGTTTCTTTGAAATTATTTCAGGACATCCACGTTTCTTCAATCAACTGTCATGCGGTCTCGATCTCGTCTCGATGGCGGGAGAATGGTTGACGGCAACCGCGAATACCAACATGTTCACCTACGAGATCGCACCGGTTTTTATTCTCATGGAAACGGTCGTGTTGCAAAAAATGCGAGAATTGATCGGTTGGACGACCGGCGACTCGATCTTGGCACCTGGTGGCTCGATAAGCAATCTTTACGCTTTTCTCGCTGCGAGACACAAAATGTTTCCGCAGTACAAGGAACGCGGATTGGCCGCGGTCGGTGGCCAACTCGTCATGTTCACCTCCGATCAGTGTCATTATTCCGTTAAATCTTGCGCCTCGGTCTGCGGTCTTGGCACCGATAATTGCGTCATGGTACCATCCGACGAGGCTGGACGAATGATACCCGCGAAATTGGAGGAATTGATTCTCGAACGTAAATCACGAGGACACATTCCATTCTTCGTAAACGCGACCGCCGGTACGACCGTCATCGGTGCCTTCGATCCGATCGCACAGATCGCCGATATTTGCGAAAAGTACAGGCTCTGGCTTCACATCGACGTGAGTATATGTGTTTTTTTTTATCATTAATGTTTGATCGTTTTTAAGGGGGTCGACTTGTGCGACCGCCTGAAAAAGGGGATTTTTGGGAATTGTTTTTTAAAGAAAAGTAGTGCAGGGAATGTTTTAATGTTTCAAGGATATATTTTTGGATATGTGGTACATGGATGATGAAATTTGTGGATCAAATAATTGAATATACAGCGTGGTATTCGCAATCTCCCAATACTAGATTTTTGAAATTTGATGCAGGTGTAATTCGAAGACAAATCATCCGATCGATTTGATTCTTGTTGAAGCTTGTTTTATGTATGTTTCTACATGCCATGAACCTTCAGTTTTCCGATCGAATAAAAAATGTAATTTTGGCAAGCCAAAGATCATCAAGTTTGAAATTTCGCGCGAAAATTTGATGATTTTTGGCCCGCCCGAATTATATTTTGTGCCAAAATTACAATTACACACTGGTAAATTAAACAATTTTCTAAAATTATAAAAATAACGAGACTAATGAAATAATAAATTGTTTTTTTGAATAATGAAATGATAAATTATATGAAAATCATAAAATAATAAATTGTTTGAAAGTAATAAAAAAAGAAATTATTCAAAAATACAAAAAAATAATGAGATAATTAATAATTTTTAAACAATCGAATGAAAAGCCTACGAAATAATGAGATAACAAAATATTTTCAACAAAATGAAATAATTGTTTCCAGAAAAGCTTCTAAAAACCAAAAAATTTCGAATTTCGTTGGATTAATTTTTTTTCTAGGTTTTTAACTATTCTCGTTGCGTTTGAAGATATTCTCGCCACTCAAATAGTGTAATTATTCAAATCCTCGACTCATCCCACCGAGGCACCGCGAAAAGCTGGCCTTCGGCTCGATACGGGTAAATGCCAAATGCCTAAGAGTCTTAGCCTAAATAATAAACGTGGGAATCTCTCTCGGTTCGTGTTTCTCGAATCGTCGCAAATTGTCGAGAAAATTTCACTGGGAAAAACGCCGAGTGGGATTTACGAAACGAGTCAACGGCTTTGACGACGTCAATTCTCTTCGCTCGAATTTTCGAATTTCTAAACGTGTTCCATTTTTTATTCGATCGTCAATCATTAATAACAATAATTAAAGTAAACAATAAAACAAAAAAATCATTTTTTAAATATTACGTAATCGTTAATAACGTCAATTTAATTATTCGAAACGAAGCAATAATTTCGAAAAATTTAGGACTCGCGTAATTTTCACTTTTTCTTTCAGGCGGCGTGGGGTGGTGGACTGCTGCTTTCCCGAAGATACAGACATCCCAGACTCACTGGCATCGAACGGTCAGTAAACAAAAATCATTATTTCTCATATTTTCAAAATTATTTCGCCCTAACGAAATAAAAAAAAGAATTTTTCACTCAAACTCTTAAAAACGAAAGTAAGGTGAATTTATTCTTCGTTAAATGACGAGAAGAAGCGAAAAGCTCTCCAATCTTTTAGCTGGAAAATCCCGAGGACTTTTCGGCTTCTCAAAAAAAAAAAAAAAAAAATCACCTTCCTCGCCTCTCGCAACGCTCTAATCGCTGTTTATGCGAGCGATCCATTATCGTCAAACTGCCTCGCGTTTCTCGTTCGAGCCCTCGAGCTTTCATTCTCATGTAAAGTAATTTTCGCGAGTATGCGTGTACAGGGCGATTCGCAAAACAACCTTTACCGTATAATATAAGAATATCGTATTGATTTTAGCCCTTGATGCGTTATAAAGCTTTTTCGCCCAATTTTTTTTTTCTTTTTTTTCGTTGCTGCAAGTGCTCGTGTGTTTTTTCTTCTCCCGAAGACTCCATCAAACTAAGCCCCAATAAACTATAAAAGTCCGGGATTAAGTCGAACCCCGATGGGACAGAGAAGACCGGGACTAGGAAAAACCATCGAGGGTGTGCATCTACGAGCGAGTAACGTAGATGAGCCCTCTTGCACGTCGTACTTACGATCCTCGAGACGAATCGATTGGAAACATTTCCTTTTTTTTTTATCAAAATCCACCTCGAGACCCAATTTTCCATCCACACCTTTTTCTCAATTCCTAAATCGTTGCAAAACAAGTTTAATCATCCAGGAATTACAAATATAAAATTACAAATATAAAAAATATAAAATAAAAATATTATATCAAAAAATATATTCAAAATAGTTAACTAATTTTCTTTTTGATAAAAATCCAACTCCTAATGAAAATTTCCATCGATACCCTTCTCTTATTTCTTAAAGCTTTGAGAAACAAAACGAAAGAATATAAAAGTAAAAATCATATTGAACATTTTTTATAAAAAGTAAACGAAAAAAAAAGTTTGCCCGGACAATGAAAGAAAAGAAGAAAAGGGTGGAAGATTCTCGTGCCGAGTGTCGTAATCTCTGACATTGACGGGGTTGAAAGAAGTGACTCCTGTCCTCGGCACATGCCAACTTTCGCATCTCCGGCTTCGGTACGAAATCATCCCTAACCCCTAGACATATATATACAAACACATTTGCAGACGAGGGTCAGGCATTCGTGCGAGCTACCAGGGATGGGATTTTGCTAGCCCGCTGTTGCTTCTATACATATATATATATATATATATATATGTATAAGAGAAGAGAGGGCTGGGCGAGATTAATCCACGATTTGCATCCGGGCGCATCTGCTCCCCCTCGACGTAAACGTAGACACTCGTATCGACGTTCCGTAAGCGCAAAAGTGCCCAATCTATATATTCTTGAGAGAACGATTTTGCGGCGAGGCAAAGAAATTCTAATAGACTTTTTTTTCTCCACCAAAGACTAGATATCCTCTATAGTAAAGCTACAAATTTTTATCCAGATTATAATCAAACTGATAAATTATAAAAAAAAATTCTTATGACAGAGATGAGAATCAAAAAAATTCCAAAATTGTATCATTCATTTAAAATGTTATTTTCACATTATTATTAATTTTTATTTTTTAAACGTATGCATTGGTGTTTTTATTGTTCTCGCGTCGAGACGCTTTATTTACATTGCGAATGATTTTTTTTCAATAACAATCATCGTTGCTCGATTCATATTTCGCGATTTGTTTAAATTTTTTCGAGTCGGTCTTTTTAATTATCTCATTGTCAGTAGACTGTACGGCTCGCAGGACTTCCTTCCTGACGGCAGAAGTTACGAAGGAGAGAGAGTATCTCTTGATTAAAATGGCAAACGCGAAAAGTGAGAGGGACGGAGATGGAGAAAAAAAAAAGTTCTTCGCTGACTGTGTGATATAGAGAGCAACAGCTGGATCGTTTCCCTCGAGCGCATTTACGGAACAGAACTCTGCTCTTATTGACGCGAAACTCTCTCTCTCTCTCTCTCTCTCTCTCTCTCTCTCTCTCTCTCTCTCTCTCTCTCTCTCTCACTCTACGAGCGCGACGAGTGAAGAACTGAAATAAAGCCCTGGTCCTCAACAATGCTGGATTAAACTCGTACAAAGGGATGTCCGCCCCCTTCCGGGAACTCTTCTTTTCACTCGCGCTATTTTACTCCATCTCTCTCTCTCTCTCTCTCGCTTTCTACGACATTCGCAGTATTTTCTGTGCGCGTATAGGAATGTAAAAAAAAAGACAAAAAGTGAAGCAAAAAAAAGCCCGCGAGACTGACAAACGGATATTCGCGGCGCCGCTACAAAGTCGGAGGACGTTGTAGGACCGCTGATTACTCGAGGAAAAAAATATCGCCGCTCGCGATTCGCCTCTGGGGATGAGAAAAAGAGAAATTAAAAAAGAACAGGTTTTTAGGGTTTAAAATGTTTTTTTACGCGTTTTTTATTTCCCGAAATATTCGATTATCCGTCGATGAAGATTTGTTTAGCGAAGAACACGTAGAAAATCGGCGTTTCAGGGGAAGGAAATTTACTTTACAATTCGTCAATTTACAAACCAACCGTTTTTATGTCAAAAAGGGGTAATTAGCATTTCCGATAATTAAATATTACATATAAATATATGAATTTATCGCTTTATATTATAAAAACATTCTACAATCGCTCCCATCGTGTACAAGAGTCGAGGTAGTGGGGGTAGGCTATACCCAGTGTCCAATATTAATGGACCGCGCATGCGCTATACCTCTACTATATCTATATATATTTAAATCATCAGTCGGTTTTCTCTCCGCCGAGAACCATCTGGCGAAATTGTAATAGCTTTAAATTGTAAATTTGATAAATTTTTGAACACATATTAAAAATGTTAAGGCGAGAACATTTGGTGCAGGCATGAAGTACGTACCGAATTTATATCATTTTCACCCGTAGGAGAAATGAGAGAGAGAGAGAGAGAGAGAGAGAGAGAGAGAGAGAGAGAGAGAGAGATGACGAGAAAGACATAATAGTGAAGAGTAACTAATGGAGTGTGTCTGTGAATGACGCAAAATCTCTTTACATAAACGTGTGTGAGTGTCTCTCTCTCTCTCGAGGGCACTTCAAGTCCGAAGCACCCTTGGGCCCATCAACCGCAGGACTGGGCGAGAACGTGATAGAGCGAGATAGGACGAATATGGCGCGAAAGGGCGAGCGCACTCGAGCATATACACGTCACTCGCCATGTATCGATAACATTTGTCATTCCTGTTCTGCTTTCCATGTATACAACGATTTTGTTTACAAAAAACGTCCAACGAAACCAAAAATGGAGCTAAGATTTATTGACAAAAAATTCATGAAATTCTTAAAAATTTATAAAATCAATAAAATTAATTAAATCGATGGAATTTATAAAATAAATAAAATTTATAAAATCGATAAATTCATCAAATTAATCAAATCAATAAGATTATTAATATCGTTAAAACATCACTATTTTTTTGTATTCCATATTTTTTTTTTTGGCGTAAGCTCACCCTTAAGCGTTGGCTCGGTTCATAAAACTTATCAAAGACCTAAAACGTGAGTTAATGGAGAAAATGACGAGATAAGCTTTGTGAAAAAATTCGGTGTCAATCGTGGGACCCTGATCGAGACTGAAAAAGCCCCGGTGGACTCAGCTGGTTCTCGTCGGGCTCTTATCCAGTCCCGTGAGAATTACTACGGGGGGAATAAAACACACGTTCGCCTATTGATATATATATATATATGTGTGTGTGTGTGTGTATATATATCTCGAGCTATATATCTTCGTTGCTCCCGAACGACGTATCCGAGCCTTGGGGTCCATCAATTCGAGAGGCGACTATTAATATCGCCGCGGGAACGGATTTAGACGCCCTCTTATCCGACACTCCTATATATATATATATATGTATGTAGAAAACGAGCCAACCCCTGTGGTTAAACCACACCAACCCTTCTCTAATCCCGCAGAGAGGACAAATTTTACCAGAGGGATTTTCTCACCTTTACTTTCGGTCTATCTGTATCTAATATCAGGTATAAATTGATATTGAGAGCTTTGTGTCATTCTGCGACTGTTAATAATTTTATAAAATTCATCAATTTTATGAATTTAATCAATATTTTCAATATCAACTTTAAAATGGTTTTAACTTATAATGTAATAATTTTTAACACTATCAATTTATATATCTATAAATTTTATGAATATAAATCTGTAGAATTATCAATTTTCTTTATCAATAGTCATCAATTTATAAATTCATAAAATTTCATCTATTTTATCGATATAAACATCATCGAGATAATTAATTAAATTTTGTCGAATAACAAAGGAGGACAAATTTTCATTTTCAGAGCGGACTCGGTAACCTGGAATCCACATAAGCTCATGGGAGCCCTCTTACAATGTTCGACGATTCACTTCAAAGAGGACGTAAGTTTAAATGCAACTTTCTACTTTTTGTCGTAACAAAATATAAAAAAAAAAAACTCATTTCCATCTAAAAAGAGTAATAGTTCTTGCTCGAACTATAGATATATATTCACAGCTGAGACGAATGGAAAATTGTAAAAAAAAGGCGTCGCGTCGTCAATTTCTCGGGGGTTGCAAGGGGTGCTGAGGGTGAAGTGGACAAGGTGGGGCTAGGGGTGCGTGCGTCGCATTCCGAAGCAGAGAGAGATATGTCTACACGGACAGTGTAGGAATTTAATTAAACTAAGAGATAACATATGTTGCCAGACCTGCACCCCTTATATATATATATATATATATATATGGGTATAGGGGTAGTTTTATATATACTATCCGGGTAGTATATATATATATATATATGTATTCCATATTATAGGGGTGGTATATACGTATATAACTATTTCTTGTCTTCTCCTGAGGGGTTGAAATACCAACGAAGGGTGTGCACCCCCTCTCCACTCGTCCTCGCAGGGGTGAGTGTGCTTCGCCACATCACCCTGTAGTTATTGCTAACTCGCAGAAAACTACCCCCTACTCCTGCGAAGATATTAAAATTCCGTACACCGGCTGTTTGTACATCGCAGCGAGGGTTAGAATGCCAGAAAATATCATCCCCCTTCAACTTTTGCTATATTTTTTTATTCACCGTGATTTCTTCCGAACACGTTTAAAAAAGATTTTCTGTTTCACGAAAAACGATCAAATGGATCGTTGGAAAGACCTCGAGGTCGCTTCAACCCTTAAATCTTGTAACTTGTCGTCGGAATGTTTTTTCTTCTGACAATTTTCTCGATGTCGATGATTTATTGTAAATTGTTAAAAAAAGAAATTCTCGGGGAAAAGTTGGCCTCGAGCCATCGAGCGATGAAAAAAATACGTCGTTTTCTTGCTTATTCCACCCAAAATGGAAGTTTGATAACCGAGAACGGAGAATCGTCGGGCCGCCATTTTGAAAGCTCTGCAAAATGAGCTTCTCTCGCGCATGTGTATACCTCTTTCCCTCTCTCTCTATATATATAGCGATGTATATATATGTATATCCTCCTCTTACGCTTCGTATCGACCGGAACTCCGAGGGAACGTTTCCGCAATGCGCGGCCCCCTTCACAATGTCGTATATACAGCTACCCCTTTTTATCTCTTATCGATGACGACGCGACGTCGGGTCTTTGGTATTTCATGGCGAAATGTTAGAGACATTGTTAAAGGAAAGATAGCCCGAGGCTAGACAGAATGAAAATCGTCTAAATTGGATTTTCATTGAACTAGTAGTTAAGATCGTTTATGATCAGACACGTTTTATCGTCTAGTTTAAAATAGAAAACAAAATTCATTGCAGTTCATTTTACACTCGTTGTCACAAATAGAGAACCAATTTGAGTCTATTTGGCGTGAAGTTTGTTGCTGGAAAATATTTGTCGTGATCTGTGACAAAGGCGATTTGAGAAATCAGTAGTTATGGTCGATTGTGGTCAGACATCAGTTTTCCAAGAGTTTAGAATTGTAATAAATGTTGAGATGAATTTTTTTATTTATCGCACATAAACTATTCAATCGTATCGACCATTAAGAATCGAAAATTCATATTAAACAAATATTTCTTCCCGGGTGACTGCATTTATAATTACAGGGTCTCTTGATAAGCTGTAATCAAATGTCCGCCGAGTATCTCTTCATGACCGACAAGCTTTACGACGTTAAATACGACACAGGCGACAAAGTCATACAGTGCGGACGTCACAATGATATATTCAAGCTTTGGCTTCAATGGCGCGCCAAGGTACCAACGATTTAACAAAATCAAACAATTTTCTAAATAAAAAAAAAATCAATTCTAGTGAAAAAGTGTGATTTTCGATAGAAAAAAATATTGTTTTTCGAATCTCCGAAGGAGAGAAAAGCTAGATGTACACTCGCAATTTCAGGGTACCGATGGTTTCGAGAAACTCATGGACAGACTTATGGAATTGAGCGAATACATGGTCAAGAGAATCAAGCAAATGCCTGATAAATATTATCTGATCCTCGAGCCCGAAATGGTCAACGTTTGCTTCTGGTATCTGCCAAATCGTGTGAGGAACATGCCCCATGGAGCTCAGAGAGAAAAAATTCTTGGCGAGGTATTTAAACTCGTAGATTTTTTCATTTTATACAACAAAAAAAACATTTCTTTGATTTCTATACATTTTATTCAATTGAGATGAATTTTATACAATTTGAATCAATTTGAATTTAATCCAATCAGCGTTATTCGATTAGAATACATTTTCTAGCACTTGAAAATATTTTATTTGATTCGAATATGAATTAAAGAATTTACATTAAAAAATAAATTTGATTTTGATTGTTCTTCGTCGACCAGATCTGTCCAATTCTCAAAGGACGAATGATGGAAACTGGAACTCTGATGGTGGGTTATCAACCTGACGACCGAAGGCCAAATTTCTTCAGAAATATCATCTCGAGCGCAGCCGTGACAGAAGCGGATGTGGACTTCTTACTTGCAGAGATGGATCGACTCGGTCAAGATCTGTAAAGCCCTCGTGGAGATCCAGGCCCTCTCGTTGCTTTTTCGACGATCATCCTCAATGACAAAAATTCCGGCACGTGGTAAGATTACAATAATCATTTAATTTCGTTTTATTTTCATATATAATTTGGCAACGAGGGGTCGAAAGAGAGAGAGAGAGAGAAACAGAGAGAAATGAATAAAAATTATACAACGCGCTTCAATGTGTACAAAGATTACCGAGGCCAATTCACAACCATGAATATTAAAATAAGACATATGACACTGAAAAGTGGCAGAAAGTAACAACGAGAGTCCAAGAAACGAATTAATACAATTTTGTTTTTAATTATAATTTAAAAAAAGTTCCAATGAAATAATTTTTGCATATAAATAATATTTTTAATTTAATTCAATTTTGACTATTTTCTACCACTTGAAAATGCTCACGATAAGTTGCTTGTAATCATAATTCAAGGAAAGACAAATTGCATTGACGAAAAATCAATTTTTACAAATAATGAATAAACGAATAGTCGTAATTTGTTTTCTTTACAAGGACTATGGATACTCGTTGTTGTTTTGTGACACTCGTCAGGGCTATAGGAGTTAAGTGAGGAAAAATATATCATAAGTGTTGAAAGATGTTGAACGAATGAAAAAAGAAGAAACATTAAGGCTGGAAAGAAAAATAAGGCTTGAAAAAGACGGTGAGTCAAATTATATAAAGGGAGACGATTCGATCGTGAGTACCTATAGAACGTTTGGGTACTCTGCGAGGACTATCGAAAAACTCGAGATATCCGGTAATAGTCATAGACATGAAGAGAGAAAAGTAACCCCAAAAATAATAAAACGAAATATTCATCATATCCGAGTTTTATGTCGGTCAGAATCGTAAAATGAATCCAACTACATGGAAAGTTTCATCGAGCTCATTATCATTTTCATTTATTCATTTGATTACAACACGAAATTGATTAAATTTTCTATGAGAAAACAAAATTTGCATTCTTTTTTCAAATTTAAAAGAACAAAAGCGATTTATTCGAGCCAGAGCATGCGATTCATTTTTCGAAAATTCAATTCGACAGGAGTCATTGAGATTCGTTTGGAAGTAAAATATTGTTCTCCGAAAAACGAAAGTTGAATATAATTTCAAACGAGACGAAACGCAACGCGACTTAGCAACGTGAATTATTTTATCGATTAAAAAAAAGGCGTAATGAAGATGTCTAGAAAATCTAATTGACGAAATCGTTTGTCGAATAATTAGCCGAGATCCTGAATTCTAATTTTTGCTGTTGCATAATCTAATCGAGCAGAGGTAAAAATAATGCAAAAAAAATAATTTAAAAAAAACACACACATAAACAAAATAAAACGATTTAATGATAAATATATACGTATCACGGAGAATATATATAAAAATACATATATATATATAAATATATTTAGTGTTGAGATTAAAAAATACAAACACAAACCCATGAAAGTACATGCTTTTTCGAACGTTAATGAATTTATTGTCATTTTTTCGTTGTTTGATTAAATTTTAATAAATTCTATACATTTTAATTGATTTTAGCTAGCTGCGTATGAAAAAAAAATTGATATAACATGTTGTTTTCTAAACGACTCAATTAAACTCCCCAAGTATTAACAACGAGTTTCGTATTGTTGTTTGAAAATCTTATTATTCTCGTTTAGAAAAATAGTAATTATTAGAAATTGATCGTTGCAATTAGCAAGTATTATGATTATTTGACAGAACGATAAAGAAAAAAAGAAAACGATTTCACGAAGATCGAACAACTTTATAGGTTTCGACACACTCGCCAATACTGAATAACACGGAGAACTGTAAAAGAAATGTTTAAAGTTTAGATGTAATATAAATAAAAAGATATAAATTATATTATATATATATATATACATATATGATGTACGACAAATATAAATGTATTTATGTACATTTTAAGCTATTGACGCCATTGAACATTTTTATTTATATTGTAGAGTTAAACAAAGTATAAAAAACAACAAAATAATCGCTAACGTCAGTCCATTCGAAAGAAGGCATATTAATCGATATGCCGCAATGCGAACATTAATTGCGTTAAATACAAATTTATTTCATGGAAAACATTTAATTAGTTATGAAAAATTTCATTAATTCGATTAAATTAATTTAAATTTAATTTCATTTAATTTCAAAAGGAGAGGATTGAAATAAATGGCCGAAATGTATTTTTAAAAGCACGCCTGACCACAAGAATCAGATACCTGATAGAAAGAGAGAAATAGCAAGAGAGAGAGAGAGGGAGAGAAAGAGAGAAAAAGAGAGATATCATTAATTATCAAGAATAGTTGTTAATTAACTATTACTCGTTACCGAATATTTTATGTCGAAATAAACGTAAGCCTCGTTAGTGTTGACATTCATATTACGATATTTGATTAGCGCAATGACTTTTTTTTTTAATTACCAGGAAGTTGATCTTAGGAGCACATTTTTTTTCTAATAAAAATAATAATAACGTATTCTCCTTTCGTCTGTCGATCAGACGAAAGCACAAGGCGAACCTTGCCAATTTCTTTCTCCAAGTTGGTATACGCGACATTGTTGTTATTATTTTTATGATTTATTATCTTCGAAAAGCATTTTCAACGTTATCATTCTGTATATAAATATTCAGTCTTCATCTTCGGCACTGTAGTTTTCCCTATCTCGCACTCACTCGTCCTTTTCGTCTAGTTGCACACGAATAAAAAAAAGACATGTATAGCACTTCCCCTCTTAGCTCGATGTCGAAAACAAAAAATTGTACTTTAGTGATTATTACGGAGTAAAAGAAATTGGTAGGAGTACGAAGAGAGTCAATAGATTTGTTATCAATTGGTCTCGTGGAGCGATAAATTCCTCGAGTACTTGTTACAATTATAATCAAAGTATAAAATTATTTAACGAGAACTAAAAAAAAAAGGAATTATATATATATATATTATGAAATATAAAAAATAAAACGATGGACAACAAAGTCTCACGTCTTCCAATCGATAAGAAAACATGTTAGCTAATATCGCCCGGATAATTATATAAGAAGCTTTAAGATCGTTAAAAAAAATGACCTTTTCAATTAGTAGAATACAAAAATTCAAGAATCGTGTCGTGGAAGATAAATCTTGAAAAAAAAAATGAAAATCACCGCGACGATATACCGATAAAATGCTTATTTTGTGTTGTAAACAATGTTGTACCATATTAATTGTCACAGGAAGAAGAAAAATTGCCCGGTCTATTATCCTCTGTATATCAATGTCTAATAAACTGTTACGCCAATAAAAGAAATAAGCAAGTTTTTCTTTCATCGTTTGTTATTATTTTAACGAATTCGATTTATCCAGGTATTTCAGTGTTGAAGCTGTAACGATCGTCGAAGGAAATATGAGGTGAATGTTGCGTGTACATCACACAAAGTTGGATCGATGTAATAATTAATATCAATCTAAACTAATATCAAACATTTTGTAAAATATTTACACTTCATTATGAAAGGATACAATCGTATGACCCTACGACGGCTCGGCAGGTCGAAGAATCTTACTTCGCTCGGCCAGTCATAAAAAGGGGACAAAGGCCGATGTACAAGTTCGCGACGTACCGCATGTACGCCGGACCACGTGCAAGGTTTTTCCACATTTGGCGGCCAGACATCACTTTCTTTATTTTCTTCTATAATTCTTTCTATAGATTTTGTAGACAATAGGACTACGCTCGCCAGAAAAAACCCTTACGACGCAAGTAACAGTACACTAGCGCCCGGCATATGCCATAAAGACATAAACCAGGCGCTCGATAAATTCTAGAGTCATTTACAATATTCTTTTTATGACAGTAACGAGCGCGTCAGGCATTATGTCCCGGTGGTTAGAACTAGCGTTCGTCAAGGGGTTTTTCCACCAATATTCACCCTTACCCACATCTTTCGTGATTGGTGGCAACAAAAATCCGCCCACTCTTTCTTTTAAGATTTTCTGCCAATAACATTTGTCGTTATATCCGAATGAAAGACGGCGTCGCGATCCCCTATTTTTTGGGGAAGACGTTCTTGTACCCGATCACGAAAGTCAGTTAAAAAACTTAACGCCAACATCGACAGATCGGCAGCAACTGACTCTTCAAGCTCAGATTGCAAAAACGTTAGCTTCACTTCACGATACACGCGCTATCGTTGGTTCCGAACATAATTTCATCTCATCATAAGTACCAACAAATTGTATGTTCTTGTTATTGTTTTCATAGTTAAATATATATTTTTTATACAAAAATAAAATCAGTGTCGAACTATTCATTTCAAATCAGCTGCACAATATTAAGTTGGCGTGCAGCGTACTAACGGCGTCATCTCTAAGCTACGAGTGTCGGGACTTACAACCCCGTAGATTTAAACGCGAATCGTGGCACCGACAGTACAAAACAGTGAATGAATTCATAGCCTAGAAATAAAATTGTTCGAAGGAAATAAAATATTACTTATTGTAATAAAATTTTGTATTTTTTAATTCCCCACTAATTTCTTCTGTATTAATTATAAATATTTATTCGTTCGTGAACTAGCGTAGCTTTGTTTTTAATTCAGTATTAAGAATCATATAAAATACTTACGCAATCAACGACCATGTTTTCTGTTAATATTTCGTTAAATCGTCTGCATATTAGATGAAATCAAGAAAAATCTGGAAACCAGTTTCCTCACCGCTAGCAAACGGGCGAATAAATTATTAACCGGCTGGTCGTCCTCCACATTCCGGTACCGGAGAGTCTTATCGTGACTCGGCGATACATCGACGACTTTAGGCAGTTCCAATTCGTATCTCGTGGTGTACAAATCGTCAGCACGAAACATGAAGTCTTTCATCGAATATTCGCCGAACAGTGATTTTCCAATTGAGAATCTGCCTTACGGCGTATTCTCGACTGGTGACAACGTGAGTAAACACAAGAAACGATCGTTTGAAGTTTATTTTGAGTAATTTTACTCGGTTCTATCGTGTCACTGGTCTACCATCGCACAGTCTTTTCTCCTATTCTTGATATAACTACGAAACACAATCACAGTTGTCTCTATAATTACCGAAAGCTTGAAAGAATTTGTCAAAACAATCCGGGATCATTTTTGTATCACATGTTTACGAGCTTATGGAAAATAACCGGTTATCACAAGTTGATTGTTAATTGTCGTGTTATTTGTTAGGTTGGGCCACATGTTCGCTCAAGTGTCGCCACCTGTCGTTTAGAAAGTTAAAACTAAATGACGTATCCGGTCGGTCCGATGAGAAATTACATTACCGACGGTTGATAAGTTTAGGAGTCGGTTTATTACCGCTAAGTAATGATATTATCGTCGGAGAATCTTTATGCTTATGAATTAAACGTTTCTATTTGTATATTTTAGGTTGTGTAACTGAAAATCGACTTTGTATGATTAAAAATGTATTATTAATATCGACAATAATTCAACAGGCGAAAAAACGGATTGGAGTTGCCATCGGTGATCAGATTTTGGATCTTTTCGTCGTTTCTCATCTATTCACTGGACCATTATTAGCGGGAAATCAAGATGTTTTTCGCCAGGAGAGCCTCAACGATTTTATGGCTTTGGGAAGACAAGCCTGGATAGAGGCGCGTAATACGTTACAAAATCTCTTGTCCAATGAGAACAGAACGCTTCAAGAACCGGAAATACGTTCAAAGTATGAAAATACGATAAATGCCTTCTTCGTTTAGTCATTTCGATAATTAACGATTTATCGATTATTGTAATAATTAATTTCCGAATAATTAATTAGTATAAATTCCAATTAATTATTTTCGTAGAGCTTTCGTGTCTCAAGAATCAGCGACGATGCATTTACCAGCGAAGATCGGCGACTACACCGATTTTTATTCGTCGATTCATCACGCGACGAACGTTGGTATAATGTTCCGAGGCAAAGAGAACGCCTTAATGCCAAACTGGTACAGCCTTTTTTTCTTTAACTATTTAATTATTTTTCTTTTTTTAAATTTAATTTAATTATTTCGAAAAAATTATCGCTACGTAACAATTCTCGTAGGAAATATTTACCAGTTGGATATCACGGCAGAGCCAGCTCGGTGGTCGTTTCCGGCACGCCCATACGTAGACCAAGAGGTCAGACACTTCCGGTAGAAGGCGCCGCGCCCGTTTACGGTTCCTCAAAGCTCATGGACTTTGAACTCGAGGTCGCCTTCTTCGTCGGAGGTCCCTCGACCAAACTCGGGGACTCAATTCCCGCGAGCAAAGCGTACGAACACATTTTTGGAATGGTCACGATGAACGATTGGAGCGGTCAGTGACCTCTCTCTATTTTTCATATTTCAATATTTATCGAAATGAAAGATTCTAGCTAATAATAATTTGTTAGAATAATTTCTGGTTAAAGTATGAAAACGCTAAAATAATTTATTAGAATAATTTCTGGTTAAAGTATGAAAACGCTAAAATAATTCATTAGAAAAATTTCTGGTGAAATTATGAATAAGGTAAAATAATATATTAGAATAATTTCTGGTTAAATTATGAAAAATCTGAAATTATAATTTTTGTTCTCAGCCCGTGATATTCAAAAATGGGAATACATTCCTCTGGGTCCATTCGGTGCCAAGAATCTTGGAACGACGATCTCACCATGGATCGTTACCATGGAAGCTCTCGAACCTTTCAAAATACCAAACATGGACCAGGACCCAAAACCATTCCCGTATCTTCAGCACGAGGGCTCTTGCAACTTTAATATTAAACTCGAAGTCGATATCAAGGGTATTATTATTTTTCAATCGCAATTATATAAATTCGATTAAGTAATTTAATTATATCGATTATCTTTATTTGTTTGTGATTTTTTTACAGCCCCAGCTGGCACAGTTACAACCGTCTCGCGCAGTAATTACAAATACATGTACTGGACTCCGCAACAACAATTGGCGCAGCACACTGTCACCGGTTGCAACTTGAATCCTGGTGATCTCATGGCCTCCGGAACAATAAGCGGAGAGGTTTGTAAACTTCAATATTATTTCAATATAATTATTATTAATTTAAAAAAAAATCTCATAGCCTCCGGAACGATAAGCGGGGAGGTTTGTAAACTTTAATATTGTTTTGATATAATTATCATGAATTTAAAAAAAAATCATATTTTAGGGAAAAGTATGCAATTATCAAATTACGAAGTTTCACAATTTTGTAAACGTCGAGGCTCGATAGTATAACCCATTTTTTCTTGCAGACTTCCGACTCTTACGGTTCCATGCTCGAACTTTGCTGGAAAGGCACGATGCCGATTTCAATGAAGGACGGAACAACGAGAAAATTCCTGCAGGACGGTGACGAAGTTTCCATTCGAGGTTCGACACATTTGACTTTATTTTAACATTCGAATTATTTGCTTTAAATAGAAAAAAAATTAGCGCAAATCAACGAACGAATAAATCCTCGAAATTTGTATAAATTTAATTTATAAAAAAAATTTACTTTTTTCAGGATTCTGTCAAGGTGAAGATTATCGCGTGGGCTTCGGGCCTTGCAAAGGAACGTTGCTTGCAGCTCATCCGGAATAAATAAAAAGTGCATTATTATTTTCGTACCTACTTGAAAACTGACGAATAAAACATTTAATGAAACAAAAGCGTTGGGTTTTTTTCGTTATTATTAATTTATCAACCTGCGTGACGAACGGCGCAACTGCCAGGTATCGATTGCAGGGGAACGAAGGCCTCGAAAGCAAACGATCAATACGCGAAAGAAAAAAAAACGGTTGTACGCAGGGGGACAACCTGGGGCAGTCGACAGGCGATTATGGCGAGCTCTCTGCTCAGGTAAGCAAATCAAAAAAATTGTAGGCACGAGCGCACTGACCCCGTGGATTGTCGGTGTTTTTTTTGCAACGTATATTTCTAATGAAATAATAAAATTAACAAAATAAAAAACAATTTTCCAACCTCGAACAATTAAAAACTTCTTCGATTATTTAATTTTTATCAAATTTGTTTAATGCGAAAGAAAAAGATCGGTAACATCGAACTGAATTAACTATGACAATTATTGATCTTATTATTACTAGTTAATTATAAAATCGTCCTTTTCATTAGCTTTTTATTTTATAGAATTTTACTCGATTGATATTTAATTCGGAAAATATAATTCTAGATATCCAACGAGTCTATAAATACAATAAACTAGCTATCTTTTATTTTAATATCAGTGCTACTAATTTTATCGAATAAATAATTTGTATTCCCTCGTATTAAATTTTATAATGACAAAAGAAAATAGAAAATTATCAATAAAGTTTGATTTTTATTAACGATCGATCAGTGCTGATAATAATTGAAATATTTAATTATAAAAATAATTATGATTTCCGTTTATAATTTTGTTTAAGGAGCTTGCAAGCTCTTGAAATGTCGGTGAACGAGCCAACCGCGCGTTGGACGGTTCCCTTGAGCGACGGGAATCATGTGGTGGAATTCGAGCACGGTACGGCGACCGGAAAGCGAACGGTCAAAATCGATGGAAAAACTTTGGTGCATCGCGAATGGATGTTTCGTCTCGTCGGCGACGAGGTCGTTATTTTCGGTGACACAAAATTTCTCATAAGGGTCGATCCTATATCAGGTACGAAAAAAAGAAAAAAAAATGGTAATAAAGGCACGAAAAAAAAGGAAAATCGTGTATTTCCTGGCAGATAACAATTTGCGATACGTCACAGGACTTAGATATTCCTACACGCTCTGGGTGAATGGAAAAAGTTTCAAAAATTTCGTCCAGTCGCAATCGAAGGTCCTGGAGAGTTGGGTGACGCGAGTCAAGGAAGAGCAATACAGAATTGTTCTTGGTAAGTTACAAAAACTTAAAAAAATTATAATTTCTAATTAATTATATTATTTTCAATTATAATATAATATAAATATAATATAAAGAAAATCTTTAATTGATAAATATGTATCTTTCAATTTTTGTTCGCGGCACGAAGACAAAACGACCCAAACAGTTTGGGTGAACGGTGAACAAATCGACGTTGAGGTTCGTAATTAATTATTCGACAATTTTTCAATAAAAGAATGCAAAAATTTTCAAACAATATTATTCGTAAATTTTTTCATAAAAAAAATATTCGATTTTATTTTTGACGATTTGTTTTTTTCGTTTGATCGTAGAACGAATTTGTGGACGGAGGTGCGGAGATGTTATTTATGATAGGAGGACAGCCTGCTGTTATACGATCTTGCAGTTCCGAGCAAAAGGGTGTTGGTATAAGATATTTTTTGTACATCGATGGAACCGAAGTCACGGAGCAAGGATTATTCTCACCGGTTGAGCCTAGAAAATTGTGAAACATTTTTTTTTATTAACACTTATACTTTAATGATTCAATTTTGATCACGTTTGCCCACAAGTGCTAAGACCACGTTTTTCACTCTGTATGACCGAAACGACGCATGAATAAAATAGGCAGGAGTCAGAAAAATATTAATTATGAGATTGTAAATAGCAATTTATTTTTAAAAAAACATAATTTCCGTGATTATAGTAATTTGTCTAAAGTCACGGATTTTTTGCCATTTTCTCCGTGATCCTAGCCAATTGTCTAAAGCGACAGAACTATATAGCTCTTTAGAAGAAAAAAAATCCGTAAATTTAGACATTTGTGTAAAGTCATAGAAAACATTTTGTTTAATTCCTCCGTGATTTTAGATAATTTGCTAAAGTCACGGAGAAACATTTTTTTTCATAAAAAAAAGGAAGCTATATAGACCGAAGATTTGTTTTCGGAGCTTCTATCGCGATCTGGCAGAGAACTAACCTCGTGCTGTTAAATATCGATTTAACAGTCAATCGACGTTAGCTCAACCAAGCTTTTGTATAAACTAATTTCACGTTCCTTCCTTCGTCATGGAGATTGTATTAATTTATTTACCCCGAAAACGTCTCGTTCGGTGAATCGAATTTTTATATCGAATGACGTTTAATCATTAGTCAACATAGTTATTTAACGAAAATGAGAAATGTCGTCGCTGAGAAGGGGAAGCGTCATAAGTTTTGGATCCCGGCTGACTCATGTGATGGACGAGGAGCCAAATTACGAAGGGAAGCTTAGATCACGTTTTAATTAAAAAAAACTTCATTATTTTCGTTATATTATCTCGAGCAAAATAATCATCAAATCATTTTTCCTTGAATTTTTCATTAGAAATGTCGGACGAAGATCTTCGTCATGCTCTCGGAGTCGCTGTACGTACGAACAAAGTTCTTTCACTGGAGAACGACATATTCGAGCGTTATTTGAACAGGCACGATCCCAACTGTCTAATCTGTGAGTCGTCGCTCAAATATTCATCACAACTTATAATTTTAAAGTTTAATGAAAACAAAAAAAAAATCTTAATAATTTTCTAATTTTTCATTATAAGAAAATTGCTAATAAATGAAATACGAAATATTTATTAGAAAAATAAAAATCCTTAGCAATGAGTCAAGTCCTGCAATCGCCAGGACAAAAAAAATCGGCAAGACAGAAAATAAACAAGTGGAAATAATTTTCTAATTCTTCATTAGGAAAATTGCTAATAAATAAAATACGAAATATTTATAAAAAATAAAATAAAAACACTTAGCAATGAGTCAAGTCCTGGAATCGGCAAGACACGTTCAGAAGCTGACCTCCCAACTGGCACCGATGTCCTCGGTCATGAGCTTGGCCGGTAGCAGCGCAGGGGTCAGCATGGCACGAGAGAGGCAAATTTTTTCACCCAGCATAGCGAGCAGTCAGACATTCATCGGAAGTCGTCGTTACACATCCGTTTTTTTACCATCGTCCTCCAAGACCCTCAGGTGATAAGCGATATCTTCGAAACGAATCTAGCTCTAGGAAAAACAGAAATCGCGAGCCATTAAGCACGAATAATTTCACATTCCCGATGACGAGCGAAATTTCCTTCGTTTCATTTATCATTCGACGATCTTATTTCCGTTCCAGGATAACCTTATCACATCGTATCGAAATGGCGAACACGGAGATCGACGAGATGAAAAAAAGCCTGGCCGAGTTGGAACAAACGACGATCAAGCAAAGGGCGAATCTTCGTGCCCAAATGGAAGAAATCGAATTGAGGGTAAAGGAGACCGACGTTGCGAGGGAAGAATTGGAGGAAAACGTCGTGAGAAAAGGGGTTGATACCCTTACAGGAAAAATACCGGCCGAGAAATTTGTCAGGTGATGATCAAAATAAAGATAGTACATCGACAAAGATGGCCGCACGGTCAGCTTCCGGCTCCGGCGATCATCAAGGTTAAGCAGCATTTCGCGCGGTCAGTAGTTGGTGCGGTGACCGCTGCGAGCACACAGGCGGGGCCTCGTTGAGCGGCGAAGGGGAGGAGGTCATTCTACCGAAGCGCTGCTGATGAGATTTTCTGAAGGAACTTACATTAAACTTTATAAAGGTCGTCTGTATAGGACACGGGTTTCCTGTAGTTTATCCCGTGTACTTACTAGGCGAACGCGATTAGTGTAGAAAATTAATGGTCCGACCGCGCGTCCGGAAAGTTAGGTTAGGTGAGAGAAAAGTCCCGCTTGAAAAGGGCTAGGCAAAAAGGGAAGGAGGGGAAGGAAGAGTCTCTGTAAAAACTAGAATATGTTGGAAAGAACGAGTAAAAAGAAATCGACAATGACAACAATTTTTATAATTGATAATAACGTTTTTTTATAACTTTTATAATAGCGTAATTTAAAAATAATGAAAAATTCAAAATATTCATAATTGTGTAATTTGAAAATAAAGAATTTTTTCAGGTTTATGGAAGAATGGCTGAAGACTGCCGACAGCATAATCGAGAAGCTAAGATTGAAAAGCTCGACGATAAAGCTACAAATCAAAAGAGCGAGACATCAGCTGCGACAGAGAGAAGAACTCGGCGAGACGCTTCACGCCATTGATTTTCAACAATTGGCGATAGAGAATCAGGATTGCGTGAAAAAAATCGAGGAAAAGGCACGATATTTACTCGATTTGAAAAAAATCACCGGTAACGATTTTTTTTTGAAAATTTGTCCATCGTTATTTTATGAATATTTTTGTGAATATTTATTTTGTATTATGTTTCAGGACGTTATAACATCTCGTTGACGACGTACAAGCAAAAATTAGCTGATCAGGAGGCCTCGCTGAACGAAATCAGAAAGGACATCGGTACGAAAAATCGTCAGATCGACAACCTGCGAAGTAATCACGCGACGACGCAAGTCGAGGTTGAAAGAGCCGAGAAGCAACTCGCCGATATAATGCGCTTCACGGAAGAGTACACGGTATTTTTTGTTTTCACATATAATATTTTTAAAAAATAGCAAATAAAACAAATTCTGATAAGAAAATGTCATCAATTAAATTTTTCTTTGATTCGAACAAATTAATGATCAGATCCTTTTATAATGGAAAAAGTTCGATAATAATATCCATCAGGTAATTTATAAAATGTATGTATAATTTTTGTAATTAATAATTTTATTACATAATTTATAAATTTATTCTGAAATAAAAATAATGCAATTATTTTCATCGAAGGTCCCGGACGTTCTGGACTTCGTCAAGGTTCAGGCCGAGTTGCGAGAAATGAAAAAGACGTACAAGCGTCTCGAGAGACACAGGAAGATTCAAATGACGGCGTTGAAATCGTTCAAGAGGCAGCAGGTTCAGCTCGAAGTGACGAGAACGTCGGGTGTCAAGTCGGGGCTCGGTCGATCGGGGGCAAAAAATTAAAGAATTAAAAGATAAAAAAATAAAAAAGAAATAATTTAAAAAAATATATTTATTTAAAAATTATTAAATTATTTATTTAAAAATTATTGTTTAAAAATACAAATCGAGAACTTTTTCTTTCGTTCGAATCCAGCTTCTCGTACGAAATGTCCTTAGAGTGTCCGAGGAGTGGGCGCAATTATGTCGTCTTTGCAATTACCGTCCTAGCTGTCGTACGAGGACCGTCACAGATTGCGCCACAGGATAATTGGAGGTATAGACACCGGGCGCACTCATCCTAGAACGCCAGCACGACGGAAATAAACGATTTTCTTTATTCGACGCGTAAGACAATTATTACTTTTTAAATAACGGATAAACAATTATAAAAATAAGATTGAACGAAGACATGGTGAAGATTCTCAAAAATCAATGGAAAATCCTGAAAATAAATATGAATTATAATTCAGATAATAATTAGACGATCATAAAATCAATATTAATCAAAATAATAAATATAACAAAAAATATATAAAGTTTCTATGTAAAAATCATAATTAATTATAAAATAATAATTGAATTAAAGAAAAACAAGGTTGACGTCATTTTTTATTTTCGTCAATCGTCATGAAGACGCTCTATAAAAGTTTCGTTTCAGAGTGAGGCAAAAGGATTTTGGCTCGTGCCATGACGCTTTAGTTGGTCACGCTTTACGCACCGACGATGCCTGTCCCTTCCTTCATTTCTCTCTTTTTTTCTCCCTCTGTCTCTCTCTCTCTCTCTCGCTCCTTCGCTTTTACTTCGGTTGTTGTCGCTGTCGAGTATTAAATATACTCGTCCTGAACATCTAGAGTACAACTCGTGCCATTCAGTTCAAACGCGAATGTGGACTGCAGTGGGCGCGACAGTCCTAACGTGTTCTCGCGATTTTCATTATTTTTCAAATTTAGACGAATAAACACGATTAAACAGTTATAGGAATTTTTAAAAAATTAAACGTTTACGATTATTTCTTACGCAGTTATAAATTTTACCAATAATAAGTGACAATCGAACGAACAGCCAGGATTTTTGTGAATTTCTGCAGAAAATTGTTACTTTATTGAAGTGCCTGTGACTTTGATCATTTCCGTTATAGTTCCGTTCTATAAATTTCGTTATAATTGAATTCATTTTTATTATAATTTTCTTCGTAATTCATTGCGACGCGGGTTAATTTTATTTTCATTATTTTTACGAAATGCATCAGAGACATCGTTGCAGGTTGTGGTAATTTTCTTTTTTCTCGTGCCAGTTAATCGATCCAACGGGTACTGCCATTGCCCATAACAATGCATGTGACTCAACTGTACTTTTTTCACATAAAACTAAACTAGTATTTCTCTCATTGTCAATCAAGCAAAATTTGATTTTTGACATTTGTCTCTATCATTTTTATTTCTTTGTATTATTATTTATTTGCTTATTTGATTAGGACGAAGAAATTGTGTTAATAAATAAAATGATATAACGAACCGAAATTTGACGTTGATCAGACATGTGAAAACTAAAAGTGCTATTAAAAATTTATTTTTTCGAATAATAAATAAAAAAACAAATTAATATCGGTTGATAATAAAATATGCGTTATTAATATTTTTCGATATAATTGTAATTCGCTGAGTTATAAAAAAATATATTTTCAGGTGACAAGCCATCGTGAAAAATAATTCGCGTAAACAACAGTTTTCGGTCACGCTGCCGAAATAAGAAAATAATACTCGTACGAAATTAGTGACGGCTGAACCATAAGGACGGAACAAAGCGAAACGTTGAATACGTTTAGGTGAAGTGAACGAAGAAAATATTACGAGCGAAGAAAGGAATAAAAATAATAAAAATAAAAAATTCTCGAAAGAATTACGTCAGTGCTTCCGGTGTTCGAGAATGGAAACGTTCGGTCTTGATAAACATTGAAGACTGGACGAAACTCGAAGGTTCGATGCAAAAGTAGATCGACGAGACTCTTTTATTTCGAGAATGAAGAAAATCGAATTGGCAGGAATCCTCGCTCTGTGGAATTTATTCCTTGTTATAGGCATCGGTCAAGCGCGCTATCTGGAGGTTAGAAACATGTTTGTTAACTAATTTATTATTTTTTTATCGATAATTTTGACCTATGAAATATCGATATATCGATTCGTTCGACCTATCGAATATCGATATGTCGATTATTTCGACCTATCGAATATCGATTAATCGATTATTGCGACCTATCGAATATCGATATTTCGATTATTTCGACCTATCGAATATCGATATTTCGATTATTTTCGACCTATCGAATATCGATGTTTCGATTTTTTTCTTATTTATTTCATACGACAGATTTATATCGAAGATGGTTGGAAAAATGTGGCGACAAATAATTCAAATTCATTTACAATATAATATTGGAAAAAAAATATTCGCTCCGCTTCTTCGCTATCTGGGATCGTTTCCTGCAATTCGTCCATAACACATGGCCGACAATGGTCGATCCTTGGTGTAAAAGGAACGTTTATAACGGCCGTGACGAGAGATTATACGACTTTGATAACGGTACGACCGGACCATCCTTCTGTAACGCTCGAAGGAATATTCCATTGTTACGAGGCTGCTTCTTCGTGTGTGCCGAGTGTCCGAGAAACGAGGCTTGGTGGTATTTAGAATTCTAATTGCCCTCGCTCAGATCGCGAGGCTCGTTCTTCTTCTCGGCTCATAAAAATAACTGGGCTAGTGAGAATGTTTGTTTAATTCACCGTGCCAACGCGATGTTGAACTAGGACTCTCGTCCTCGTTTCGAGTCCTATCTCACGCTACGAACAATTTTTGCAGGATCTTCGTGTCAATTTTTGGGCTTGAAATTGACTTTTAATTTTTCAAACGATTTTTCAGGGTCTCAATGTCAATTTGGGGGAAGCGCTGCAGTTTCTTCGCGAATACGATCGTGAAGCATCGACGGTTTGCAGTCGTCTCATGAATTCCCAGTGGAACTTTGCGACGAACATAACCGACGTTAATCGACGCAAGATGGCAAGTTCTCATATTTTTATTTTCTCAATTGTTTTTCATCATTTATTTGATTACGATCATCATAATGGCTATAATAATTATTATTGTTATTATTAATATTTATTACAGTCGGGTTACTAAATTATTCTTTATTTAAAAAAAAATTGTATCACGCAGCTCGAGGAACAAACGTTGAAACTAAAATTCGAAAGATCGTCCTGGCGCAAGGCGATCAGTTTTGCCTGGAGTAGAATACCCGATCCTCTGACACGCAGACAACTAAAAATGATCGCGGTTAAGGGAAGAAATGCTCTCACGGACGATAAGTTTAACGAGGTTTGTATGAATCAAAAATATTTTATTTAAGGGGTTACACCATCTTGGTGGTAGGAAAAACAGGTATACAAAGAAATTAATTATTTTTTTTATAGAAATAACAGCTGTTTGAAAGAAAACTGGTTTTTATCAAAATTCTGAGTTCAAAAAATTATGAAAGTGGCAACGAATCAAAAAATCCTATGCTTTATCTTAGATAATATTATAAGCAATATACGTTGTAATTTTTAATAAAATTGGTTAAGTAGATTTTGAGATATCTTGTACACCAGTTTGAAAAAGTAGTTTCGAAAAAAACACAAAAGAAAAAACAGTACGACGTCCAATCGCTTTCTTGAGTTTCGCGCCGACGCTCTGCCATGCTCACTTCTAATTGTTATAACTTCGGAAATAATTTAAATTTTGAAATAGTTAAACGTTTAAACTATTCTTAAAAATATAAACAATTTATCTAGCCAAAAACGAAGTAATTCGTTTATTTTAAAATCTCAATATTTCTTAATAATTAAATGCGTAATCGAACCATCGAAAATTGCAGATTCACCATTTGATCGTCGAGATGAAGGAATTTTACACGAGAACGAGACTCTGTCCCTACAAGAAGATGGGAGACTCGTGTAACATGGATCTCGATCACGGTCAGTATTTTATTCCCTTCTAATTATATTCTTATCGATAAAATTCCAAATGTATTTTTTTAAAAACATTATTTATCATTTTTTCAGACGTAGCTCGTATCATGGCGGAATCGAGAGATTACGAGGAACTTTTGCATTATTGGCGAGCTTGGCACGAGGCTGTCGGTCCCCCTTTGAAAAACAAATACATGAGATACGTCCAGCTGGCTAATCAGGCGTCGAGACTCAACGGTATTTTTCCTTTTTACCATTTAATTGAAAAAATCTAAAAATATTTTTCTGTTTATTGAAAAATAATCTTAATAAAATGATATTTAATTATTTTTATTCGTTTACGATTAAATTTTCTTGCACAGGTTTTGCCGACGCCGGTGACCAGATGCGCGAGATCTACGAGGACGATTATTTCCAGCAAAATATCGCCGAAGTAATCTCGGCTATAACGCCACTGTACAAAAATCTTTTTACTTACGTCAGAACCAAATTAATCGAGAGGTATGGTGACAAAGTTCGCGAGGATGGTCCATTACCGGCTCATTTACTGGGAAACATGTGGGCTCAAAATTGGGAAGGAATTTACGATCTGGTCGAACCATTTCCAGCAGCCAGACGTCTTGACATTACTCTCGATATGATGATTCAAGGCTTCACTCCCTTAAGGTAAACGAAAACATAAAAATAAGGAAAAAAAACATTTGAAATAAAAAATAAATCATTTCGAAAATTAATTAATTAATTTAATCAATTACATTGAATTAGTCCATTTTTATTATGTAAATTTTTGTATTTATTTTCAGAATGTTTCAAATGGCCGAGGAATTTTTCACGTCGCTCGGGATGAAACCGATGCCTCCAGAATTTTGGAGATCGTCGATGTTCGAGAAACCGATCGAGAGAGAAGTCAAGTGTACAGCGAGCGCCTGGGATTTTTGCAATCGCGTTGATTACAGAATAAAACAGTGCACGAGAGTTACGATGGAGGATTTATTATCGACGCATCACGAAATGGCTCACCTTCAATATTATTTGCAGTACAAGGATCAACCTTTGTTATTCAGAAACGAAGCTCTCCCTGGTAATTTTCGAAGCTACGAAATTCGATTAATTAATCAATAAAAATCATTCGATAATTCAAATTTTCAAAAAAATATCGTCGATATTATATTTGTTTTTGTGTGTAATTCAAGGATTTCACGAGGCTGTGAGCGACGCCATCGAGCTTTCCATCATGACGCCTCGTCATTTACACAGAATCGGTCTTTACAATAATTCCACCGAAGAATACGAGACCAATATAAATTTTCTCATGCTCGTAGCATTGAGAAAAGTGGCCTATCTACCGTTCGCTTACATCGTCGATCAGGCACGTAGTCGAACAATTTTCAAATTACAATTTTTCTACCGAATTAATTTTTTGTTGAATTTTTTGTTTTCTTAATTTTTAATATTTTAATTATTCGATCTTGTTAGTGGCGATGGCGAGTTTTCAGCGATGGTATAGTCGACATGACGACCAGATGGTGGGAGCTTCGACTACAATATCAAGGTGTCGTTCCACCAATTTCACGAACCGAGAGAGACTTCGACGCTGCCTCGAAATTTCACGTACCAGCTGATATTCCATACGCTAAATATTTCGTCGGTGTAATCGTTCAATTTCAATTATACGAGTCGCTGTGTGAAATTTCCGGTCATACCGGTGATTTGCACACCTGTGATCTTTACAGATCGAGAGAAGCTGGACGATTACTCAGGTGAGAGAATGAAATAATTTCTTTTAATTACAAAATTTCGGAAAAAAATGTTTTGTTTTTTTATTATGAAAAAAATTGAAATAATTTTTATTTATATTGAAAAATATTTTTTTTTAATTTAAGATGCGAAGGGTTTTTTATAAATTGTATTTTTAGCGATATCCTGGCACCAGGGTCGTCGAGAAGCTGGCAGGACATCGTGAGACAAATGACGCGTGGTAAAACGAACAGGATCGACGCGAGTGCGTTGATACGTTACTTCGAGCCATTGAACACTTGGTTGAAACGACAAATACAAATGGAGCCAGTGATAGGTTGGATAACGAATCAGGATGACACAGGTTCGTTCGATCGTCTCGCAATCGTTGAAAAAATGCATGGCAATATTTTCAAGAATTCGTATGGAATGCCACATTAATGATAGAAACACCGACGATTTTTTCAGCCCTCTTCGCTCACTGGTATCGAAACGGAGCGTCGTTCTCCCAGAATTGGATATTTTGGATCGTTTTATCCGTCGTAGTTGCCTTTTCTGCTTAATTCGAGAATTTTCGATTTTTTTTTTTTTCATCCATTATTTCTTTTTTGTATATATTTTTATTTTATAACTTGTGTTATTTCAAGTTTACTTTTTACCGGCATTATTTTGTAAATTAGTGTATAATTTAGATATTTAGAGTTAAAGGGTTATTTCGAAGGGGAAAAAAGGAACAAAAATGCATAGCGATTAGAGAGGTGACGAATATTCGCAAGGACTCTCTTGGTTGTAACACGATAATTCTTTCGGATCTTTTTTTTCGACCCCTATTTGATCGCCATTTTTGTCGACGCAGAAATACTCGTTACGACGAATCTGCCATAATTCGAAGCTTCCATCGCTGCAACATCTTGGCAATTCGGTGATCTGGACGTTCGACGACAATAACCAACGAGTTCTCGCGCAACCTGTTGACGAAATTTATACATTTTTCTTTTTATGTAATTTAAGTGAAATGAAATAAAAATTGTAACGAGCATCGATTTTTTTAAATTAATTACTCGTCTTGGTGATTAATCGGTAATTAATTACTCGTATTGGCGATTAAAAGATAATTAATTACTCGTCTTGACGATTAATAAATAATTAATTACTCGTCTTGGCGATTAATCGGTAATTAATTGGCGTTTGATCGGTAATTAATTATTCGTCTTGGCGTGTTTAATCGGTAATTAATTAATCTCGGCTTAAATTTAGCTAAGAACGAAAATAGAAGGTGTCGAGATTTTTCAAAATACAAAAAAAATAGTGGATGGAATCGAGTCTCACCGCAATTCATATTTTCCGCCGCCGGAGTACCAACAGCTGCCTCGTATTTTTCGATCTGCCGACCGGATGGATCGACGCACATTAATCTAAATACAAATTCATAGATCAATGAGTCGATAAATCAATCAATCGATAAACTTAAAAAAAAGTCACGTTCGTTTATATCTTCGGCACTGACCTTGTTCCCAGTCTTTGTACACGATCGAATTTTCCATCGGGCTGACATTGAGGAACCTCAAATTGATCCACTCTCACACTTGCCATTGTTGTCGTCACCACAGGTTCGTGCCATTTCATTTTCATAATTTCGCACTCGGTCTCGTACTTGCCAGTAACATGAATCGATGAATTGACTAAGAAAATAATAATAATAATAATAATAACGATTTTACAAATTTCTAAACAGACAAAATTTCAAATAAATATAATTATAATAAATTCTCTCTCTTTTCTATGAAATAAAAATAAAATAAATGTAAAAAATCAAGGTAAAATAATATATTGAGAAATTAAACAAAAAACTGAAACAGGATGAATAATATTTGGTTTTTTGATAGAATGGCATTTTTGTAAATATTAATTTACAGCAGGCTGGCTTTCCAGGTCCTAATTCCGCGATGGGAATGACCGCTGTGTCGCCTTTTGGATCACCGGTGATCGGATCGACGCAGAGACAATCGGATTGTTCTCCCATCATACATTGAAGAGGATCGTAGAGACCGTATTCGTCACATCGGGCGGTAAGAGTCACGTCGATAAAAGCTGGATCGACGGTTTTCAATGCCTTCCAGTTGTTCAACGAGCATCCTTTAAAGATTAAAAAAAAAGTACTCGAAATTTTGTCAAATTTTATTACGAGATTTTCTTTTTACCACAGGTCATCTTATGTTCGTCCCAGGGATTTAGAAACGGCATCTCTCCGAATATTCGTTCTCCCTCGGTGGAAATGCAATAACATCTGTTAATCAAGCCAGGGGATTAATCGAAATAGGAAATGACATACAACTATGAAATTCATGGATAATATTCTTTTTAATAAAATAAGTCTCTAAGAATTTTTTCCGAATTTTTGCCTGTTTATTATCAGAGAAATTAATCAAAGAAAATTCCGAATTTAACGTAGCTCCTTATGAATGCGTACTTTTATAGCTAAAATAAAGTGGGATCCAAATAAAGTAAAAACATTATTTGTACAATAATAGGACAAAAAACTTACATGGATCCTGGAATACAATGGACCGGTGCGAATTCCCCATCGTCGCTACATTTTGGTCTGACTTCAGTCATTCCCACCATACCGTTTTGTCTCCTCTCGTCATAATCAGCCTGAGCCTGCATACATGCTGTTTTCACTGAAAACGATTGTATGTAATTTGACTTATGAAATAAATCCATCGATTAAATTAATTAAGAAATCGATATGATTTTTTTTTTATTAGTCATGGTCAAGAAATTTATATTAAAACTCACTCGGCTGACAAGTAGCTGGACCATTTTTATTACTGGTACAAGCCAAACCAGGTCCGCACATTTTATCCGGTGCTGGTATTCCCGGAGATCCTCTGATACAAACCTCGTCCAATTTGAGATTCTCGACGCAATATTCGCAACAATTGCAAAAATCCGGAAACGGTAAAAAAACTCCATTGTGAGTCGAATTTTGTGCGAGACAAGCTTCGCTCAATTTAGGACATCCTTTTTCCTGGATGTATGCCTTATTAGAAAATAATTAGGAAGGAAATTTTAAACATCGTCTTTAAATTAAAAAATAGTCGATTCTTTTTAATAAAGAAGAAAAAAAAATCGATTCTTAAGATAATAATAACTTTTTTTTGTTTCTATGTAATTCATTACTGTGCAATAGTCGTCGTTACAGGTCATATCTGCCTCTTCGAAAGCGACGCACTTAATCACCACGATCGAAATTAAGGGGATGTAACCGAATAACATGTTTCCTTCTTTTTCTAGGCAAATATTAAGAAAATTAATAACGAATGTACACAGAATTTGCGACTGATGAAAATCTACGAGCTTGACGTGACTCAATGAGATTATTTATCGGAGAAGAGATAAGGCTTATCGTCGATCCATCGAATGGGAGAGCTTCAATAAAACACTCATTCTTACTAAATATAGGATAGAAGAGAAATACGATATCGAAGAATCATTCCATTGCTTCAAATGATTTCAAACGATATATCAATTTTAATAATCGTCGTTGGAATATTTCTTACGCTTGTACTTAATGAGATGAGAAATTCAATACGAGCAGAGATAACGTTTGATTTATTCTTCTCAATTTCAATGATAAAAAAACAGAACGATTTCTAAGCGGAAATGAGATTACTTTTTCGTATAAATAACGAGATAAGATAATTAATACTTTTGCCAAATATCGTTTTATTATTTTCCTTAGCCAATTTTTCTAATTCACGAACATCCCTTATGCCCCATTTGAAATTTTGTGACTCGAGGCTTTCGTTGAATTTTACATTAATGTCCGGTGTAATTTTTCCATCTACCGCGTAAAAACCCTAAGTTAATAAAAGTCCTTAGTTTGCTTCTTGTAGGGACAATGAAACGATAAATTCGATACGAGCAGAGGTAACGTTTCATTTATTCCTCTCAATTTCAACGATACAAAAAACACAGAACGATGTCTAAGCGAAAATGAGATTACTTTTTCGTACAAATAACGAGATAAGATAATTAATACTTTTGCCAAATAATTGTTTTATTATTGGCTGGCATGTCGATGATCTCAACGAGACGAATATGATTTTCCTTAGCCAATTTTTCCAATTCCCGAACGTCCCTTATGCCCCATTCGGAATTTTGTGACTTGAGGCTTTCGTTGAATTTTACATTACTATCCGGTGTAATTTTTCCATCTACCGCGTATGGACCGTAAGTCAATAAAAGTCCTTCGGTTTTCAGAAGGATACCAGCGTTTGTGAATAAACCGATGGTGCATCGATAAGGCGAGATGTGAATAAGATTAGCGCAGTAAATGTAATCGAGACTATTTTCTTTGTGAGCTCCGTTGACCCATTGACGACAATCTGTAGCAACGTCGATTCTCGACGGTTGTTGAACATTGTCCAGGCCAATTGTATGAGTCAAGATGCTCTGCAATAATCCAGCTTCGTACTCCGATGGATAAAACGTTACTCGAGGAAAATGAGGAGCAAAGTGTGCCAAGTGCTGGCCAGTTCCCGATGCGATCTCGAGAAGTTTCTGATCATGGTCGCCTTTTATGAATCTCTTCAGAACGGCGAGTATCGGTTCCTTGTTTCGGTCCGCAGCGGGATAGATCAGTTTCTTTGCTGCCATGGTGCTCGTTCTAAATCAAACAAAACGTTTTTCGTTATTTCAAAGTCCTGCGAGAAGTTTTGAAAATGATTTTCAGAACGCTTTTTTTCTAATTGTATTTAAAAAAAATGAAATTCTATGTAGAAGGGGCCTATTGAGAGGAGTATTGAGAAAAACAGTAGTAATGATTTAATTTTTATTCCTCACTTGAGATTTTTTCCATTATGAAATTCGAAATAACAAACGCAGCGCTGAAGGCTTCTGACTCGAAACTCACCTTTGAGCAGCGACGCAATGAATGATATTCATCTCGCAGGAACTTCCGGAAAAAGATTATTCGTTAATTCGTAGAGATTTGAAAGAAAATCCGGGATATGAAAAATAAAACAGGAAAACGATAAAAATTACGTTTTATTTACATCGACTTAGCGACATGACGAAAATCTGAGAATAATTTCCGTTGTTTTCTACGTTACATCTCGCCGTATTCGCAATTTTTTCGAATTCTAACTAAGCAAAGTTCTCGTCGATTTTTAACTACTATCACTGTCCGAATATGTGCGTCCCCTTGACTTTTTCTCAGTATTTTTCTTCGCCTTGGGAATCCCGGGAAGATAAACCGAGTGTCCTGTTTTTTTTAGATGATCGAAGAGCTTATTTTTGCTTGAAAATTCGATCTTGCAAAAGACGCAACAATGTTCGACGTCCTTGACGTCCGAGTTTTTTCCATCTTTCTTGCTTTTTTGCGATTTTCCTCCCGTTTCGGTGTTTTGAAGTTTTTGCGCCTTTCTTGCCTCTTTCGCCTTTTTTCCTTTTGTCTTGCCCACGACTGGAATCTTCTCGGGGTCGACAGGCTCCTCGTCGTTCGATTTTATCTCTTCTTCAGTTTTCATAATATTGTCCGTTACTTTAGGGCCATCCTTCTTCTTCATCAATTCTTCCATGTTTCGTTTTTTTCTTCTTGCCTTTTTTGAAAGTCCCGCCTCGAGGTCCAAGCTTTCCTCGTCGCTTGCAATCGCGAAATTTACTTTTTTGACCATTTTCTTTTTTTTCTTCTTTCCCACGGGGCTAGATTCTTCTTCATCGGAAATCAGTTCGTCCAGTGAAGTTTCTTCGTCCTCGACGTTATCGTTGGCTTTGGAAGCTCCGGGAAATTCGAAACCAGCCAAAGGGTCTGTCGCACCGTTTTCGTCGCGTTTTTTCGTCGATTTTATGGAATTTTCGTCAGAATCCGAGTTCAATTCGTCGCTGGAAGTTTCTCCGGTGTCGGGTGATATTTTTTTCGTCGGATTTATTAAGAAATCTTCTATTTCCGGTCCCGTAGCTCCTCCTTCGTCTCCCACTTCTGGTTCTTCATCTTCGTCGTCCGAGCAAAATTCCTCGTCTTCTTTAATCATCGAAGTCTTCATGCTCGATAAATTTTCTCTATGTTTTTTGCTGTTTTCATGGTTTGTGAAGGCTTTGTGAGTCTTGAAAATTTTGTTGCAAGCTACGCAATACAAATTGGTATCTTCTTCTTCGTCTTCGTCGGACGAACCGCCAAATTCCGCGGTTAAGTTAGCCTCGATGTTTTTTAATTCCGATTCTATATTTGAAAACTTCGACCAGTCGGAAACTTTGTGATTTTTCATTTCCGCTTGTCGTTCGACTAATTTTTGTCTCTTGAATTCCTGCGCCTTGATCGCATTTTCTCGTGCTTTCTTCGCCAATTTTGAAGCATGAGCAGCCACTCGCTTGTCTCTTTTTCTAACAAAAGCAACGAGATTTCTGACTTGCTCGTTTCTTTCTCGCTTTGCCTTGTCGCGGACCTTCTTATTCTCCTTCTCAACAGCACGAAGAACTCTTCTATTGGGCGTGTCGCGTATGTCGTAAGGATCGAGCCAGGCGTAGGAACGTTTCGTCGAGTAACTTTGCCAATAAGCATAAAAATTGTGTACAACGTCCTCGTAAGAACTCTGGGAATCACCGAAACTCGGGATCTCTTCGTCACTGTCGCCTTCTTTAGAAAATTCTGAGTCTTCTGCGGAGAGAGTCTCGAAAACTCGGCGATAAACCGAATAGAACCCTTTTTCGTCATCGCCCCAGCCGCGATAACAATTTGGAGTGAAATATTGAAATAGATCGATCGAATCGTCTTTGTAATCGTCTCCAATGCCACCTTTGAGTATCGCCTCTCTGTGATTGTCGTACCAAGCACGCTCGTGAGAATCGCTCAAGATTTCATAAGCTTGCTGTATAAGTTGAAATTGTTCTTTCGCGGCTGCGGAATTATCAGGATTTTTATCGGGATGCCATTTCAGGGCTAATTTTCTATAAGCTTTTTTAATCTCCTCGTCACCGACGTCCCGCTGAACGCCGAGAATCTCGTAGTGACACTTCATTGTTTTTTTTTACTTGTTTCTGTCCAACCGTTCAATTTTGACACGATGTGAAAAAAAACGATTTATGATTAAATCTATCGATTCTTGATGCATAATAACGACAAACGTTGAGCGTCGATCAAAATTGGCTTTACGATTCGACGATAATTTTTTGACCTGACACGCACGGAGCGTTTCACAAGGTTTATAGGTTATGGCAACGAATCGTCTGAATTCGTTGATTATGGTCGGCGAGTGAGGTTATGTGACGGAAGAAGAAGAGTGTCGTGAGAATCGATCGAGAATGGTAATAATACTTAATGGCGATTGATAGTAATTTTTATTTGTACCTTTTATTATTATTTCATTGTTTTTTGGGCGAATTATTTTATTTATCGGAAGACTCGTATACAAAAACAGCAAGAGTGCGAGACGACTACTGGATTTTCGTAGTCGAGTTGACTCCAGCAGTCTTTGGCTCAGGTATGTACCAAGCGATTTTCTTTTCGTGTAACGATAAATTATTTTGTTTCACCTACAACAACCTTTCAATTTCCCTATTAAGTGTTCATTAAAATCTTGATTAACGGCACTGTACTATTACGAACTAAACTTTGTGCCTTTCTTAAAATTAAAAAATAATAATAAAAGATGCTTCTTTCGGCGTTGTTTTGTTTTTCTTTGTACAATGAACATATTTACGTCGATTGATGTCTCTTACGAAAAATTTCCGTAACTGTACTACTTTTTCATCGCAATTTAAAGATTGGTGTTACTTAAATAATAAAAAAATCAAAAATCAACGAGAGAAAATATACCCGTACAATTTTCTTTCAACTACTTCGTCTTTTTCGAATCTTCGACCGGCTTTTTACCGACGTTCCAGTAGTAAAGTAACTGTGCGACGATCAGAGCGTTCGCGGTCGTCGAACAGACGTACATCATTACCATAACGGTATCGCCCGTTTCTTGAATTGAGGTGAAAATGCGCGCCAACGAACCGAAGAACAGCATGAACATAGTCGCGGCGGACAGCTGACCAGTGCTGCCATTTTTGTAGTTCGTGTGCGCCTGCGCCAACTGCAAAGATTGTTACGCGATAAAAAAAATGCTAAAGCTATGGTAATCGAGAGATAAAACGAGCATTATTATCGTAATAGAATAATGCGCTTCAATTTCAACGACGATATGTAACTGAATGCGAGACGCATAACCAAACAAAAGAGTAATGTAAACGATATTTCGATGACTCATGGAAAGAAATGCAAACAATAATTTTCTCGTTTATTTACCTTGCTTATGAGAATGATTGGAATATTGAGAGTCTGGCAAGACCAAAGTACTTTCAATGGGATGAGGCCATTCAGTACGATGGAAATTATTGCCACGTATGCTCCCAAAAATCCTGTTGCTTTCGCATTCTCGCCATTGTAAAAAAATACCAGGGTGGCAATTATTAAAGTTTGAATTCCCAAAAATACTCCGTCGCCCCATGCACTAGGAAAGAAAAATCAAAGTATTTATATTATATTATAAGAATAATAAATATTCTTATTCTTATTTTTTTTAAATTATTCTTATTCAATTTTTTAAAAAATGCTTTGATTTATTTATCAGCCAGAAAAATATTATTTTTAGTAATTGAGAATTATGGTATTTCGTGATTAGGCAATTTATGTACCTGAATGGAAATCCGCTAACAAAGCTGTAAGATACCATCGAGGTGATCGCAAACAAGTCCAGGAGAACGCTGATAACGTTTATACCCTCGCTGCTCTTATTCTTTAAAAGTTTCAAGATCTGCGGCACTTTTACTGCAATCGACCCCATAATATTTTAGATTAGATTTTTATTTATATCAGATTAATTGATTAATTAAATTGACGATTTTGTTGTTCTTACGTTTGTTTAATTAATCAATTAAATTGAGTTTTTAAATGATTATTATTTTATTTTATTCGATTCAACTTGTTATATATAACGTTTGCGTTTGATTAAATATTTGATATTACCGAGAAAGGATCCTGCTATTATACCGAGGCCCAAGGTCTTGCTGAGAGTCGCCTTGAAGCATTCAGCTGGAACATGTATACAATTGTTGTTTCGCGAACACATACAAAAAAATGCGGGCTTGAAAGAACTTTGAAACATTTCCATGTTTCAATAATTTTATTGACGAAAGGATAAAATGATTTGGTATTTAAAGAGATTTTTTGTAAATTTAATAAGAAAATGGTGTAAATAAGATTGACATGTCCTTGTCTTTGAAATACGTCATACGAAGGTGATCGTGTTTTTTTTTTTCGTTGAAATTCGATATAATATAAACCAGGAATATCGATATCATTGTAAATAACCTTTATTTGCTAGAAATCATGGTTTTTGTTTATTTATTTTAATTAAATTATGGCGAAATTGTTTAAGAAGTTATAGAACATGTCAAAAAATAATATATTATAACGATGATCTTTTATTTTTAATAATGAAACAAAAAATAATAAAGTGTGTTTTGAAATTTTTGCATTTTCCCGCCATCAACGATCGTTGTTTATGGAGCTAGTCAACGAGTGCACGACATACCGGCGCCCATGCAATTAACAAGGAATTAAGATTGATGAAGGAAACTCTTTGATCATTAATTCTTAGTTGTGTCATGTTATCTTACCGTGCAGAAAATTGTACTTGACGAAATACTCTTCCAGGCATTTGTGTGTAAAAAGCAACAGTGGCGCTTCGCGTATAAATTGTGCCATATTGCCGGCTTGAGATAACCCGAAGATGCAATGTACTGTTAATTATTTTTTCAAAATAGTTTGGGATTGCGGTGGAATATTGGGAGCCGATAGAAAAATCCAAACGCCTAGCTTCGTCGATTGTCACTGCATCACTGCTCGTCGTTCCAACACTTTCAACACACGTCGACAAGATTAGTCGTTATGTTCCAATCCACCTCTCGGCAAAAATACGAACTAGAATAAAACATATACCTCTTCGTATTCTTACAATACGTAGATTATAATTATCGCATAAAAACAAATAACAAATCAAGTACAGTGAATAATAATGAATTTGCATTTACATTTCTCGCAGGAATTTTATTTTTAATAAGGAAATTTTCTTGATTTATTTTCATATAGTCGATATGGGGGGCTCGAGTGCCGCAGACGCCACTGCGCAAGTCCAACGGTGTAACACACGACAATATCAATGTACACAATTCTCTAGCTTCCCTCGTTTTCTCTTAATTTTTCTTGTGTTAAAAGACGAAAGTTTGTGCAAACAAATAAATTAATCATGACGATGGCAATGCTGCAACGGCGGGCTAACGTGAGTAATCATTTTCGGACGTTAAACATTTACGAAATAGCCTAAAACAGTGCCAAAATTGTGCTCGACGAAATCTCTCGAACATAACCTCAACAATGTCTCGTATTTTTCGGATAGATATTTTATTATCAGTTTTATTTCTCAGGTGAGGTTACCGCCCGAAGTAAACAGAGTACTTTACATAAGGAATTTGCCTTACAAGATAACGGCCGAGGAAATGTACGATATATTTGGAAAATATGGAGCGATCAGGCAAATAAGAGTGTGAGTGTCAAACTTTGATTAATATGAATTTTACGTAACCTCCAAATTAGTAATTTAGGCAGTATTTCTTATTTATACAACGTTGACTGATTTATAGATAGTTAAGGTGAAACGGCAGATATTAATCATTGATTAAAGTCGCGGAAAAAATAGATTTTTAGTAAAATTCCTTCCGTCCCGCGATTACCATTATTAACCTCTTATTGCATGAATTATGAAGACGATGGAATAAAATTTTGTTTCACGTGAAAACCTCTTTTATTTGTCTCTCTTACTGCATAGGAACTTTATCAGCCATATGTCGCTGTTAAAGTTTCTAATTTCTTAACAGTATGTAAAAAGATTGGTTATTCAACACCAATGGAACATATCTTTTGTTATTGCGAAACAAAGCGATTGTACAGTAGCTCTACTCGGACTTAAAATCCTCCGTGGAATATCAATTACCAAAACAGAGCATTATTAATTTATAATTCGAATTTATTAAATCTTATAAATAAACAAATGACTTTCTTTTTAGTGGCAACACCGCTGAAACTAGGGGAACAGCTTTTGTCGTTTACGAGGATATATTCGATGCTAAAAACGCTTGCGATCATTTGAGCGGCTTCAACGTTTGTAATCGTTATCTAGTCGTTCTTTACTATCAGAGTAACAAAGCATTCAAGCGTGTCGACGTTGACAAAAAGATGGAAGAGATCGACAAGCTTAAGACGAAGTACAATCTTAATGACGAAAAAAAGTAATCTAAGTACGTTAATTAAGTTTTTGATAATATCTATCGTATTTTTCGCATCGACGCTGTACATATTGTAATGCTTTGCTGTATCGTAATTCTAACTTACAATATTGTAGTTATAAACACGTAAATTTAAGTTTATATGTAATAAAAAGTGAGTTTCGTAAACTCAATTTTTTTTCATTCGAATGCAATGTGACGATTTAGCGCGCGAAGGTCGATACAAAAACATGACTTAACCTTGAAATCTGCTCTGAATCAACTTTTTATCAATTTAAAAGAAAAAAATACAATTAAACAATTTGCTAGCGTCAATTACTTCCATTTCCATAAATTATCCTGCTATTTAGAAAACAACGCTATAAAAAAGAAATTAATTTGAATACGAGGTAAGTGCGAGGGAAAATTTTCTCCACAGTGGCAGCACCATCTAGAGCAAAACTTGTGGTCCACTGTAAGTAAGGAGTGCGTCACGAAGCCCTGTGACGCAATAGACGAGTCATACACACAGCTAGAGGGTTACCTTGCTCTTTAAATCACACAGTCGCACGCGCACTCGGTACGACAGGCTCGCGTCCGAGGGGAGACTCGATTTCAATGGAAAGCGAAAACCTGACTGTCGTCGCGCCTGTGTGTACTGCGCATGGCTGAAAAACACGGAGTGGGGGGTGACAGACAACAGTGTTCTCTGTTCGTGAGTGAGAGAGACGGAAAGAGGGACAACGCTTTATCAAATTTCCACGCAGCCGATGTATTTTAGTCGTGATAAGCGTGAATGCAGTACTAAAACGTATTTCTCGGCATTCGTGATATGGTAGAAAAGTCTTTTAAAAAACGTGACCTTCAGCCGAGCAAATGTCATTCGAGTGTTGTGGGAGCGTCGGAACAGGAGCCGGCGACTCGTTCACATCGTCCTTGAGATACGTCGTGCGGCTGCTCCGTACAGTCTATGAGTACTTGGGTGATTGCACTTGTTCGAGTGTCGTGTCGTTCGTGGGAAGTGAAAATAATCTTACGCTCTCAATTCTTATTGTTTTATCTATTCTCGTTTGTGCGTATCATTGGCCAATCTCGCGAAGAATCGTCGGCCGATTGTCGTCGATACGAAGGCGAGAGTGAGTGGGAGAGACTGACGGAGAGTGTGGCGCTGAGACCACTGAGTTTCTCTCTCGTTACGACGTGAACCGGGGGGGGGGGGCTTAGCAATGATGAAAAGTATGTTCGCACGTCGTCTGCTGACGTTGTTTTCGTTATTCTGAACGTTTGGGGTTATGTAAAAAGAGCGATTGTTTCACACCGAGTCCCGAGGCATACGCCACGAAAATTCATCGAACCCACGCTGTTAGAGGTTAGGTTCGTGGATCAGTGCAACGGAGACGCTCAACGACTGACAAATGAATGATCATACTGGGGTTTTGAGCAGTCGCGACAACGGTGCATATTAGCAAGTGCGACTGGGGAACGACGTGGGGGGGATGAGGCGGTCAGCGATTTGCGGCGACGGCCAGATGCTTGCCTTTCGATCGGGAAAGAGGTTCGTTTGTCTTTGTCCCTCTCTTTTTTGCCTGCTATGTTTGGAGCGCTCCTGTACGTTATATATATATGGCTCATTCCACAATCCCATCCCTATATGGAAATACTTCATAAACGTTGAAAAAATTAAGTTTTTTACAATAAAAAAAATGATATAATTTATTTCTCAACAATCCCCGACTATTTTAAGCAAATTATTTCCCCAATTTTATAAATATACGAGTCTATGATTTACGTAAATGGCGGGAAAAAAATACATTCATATAGAATCAACAAACAAAAAACTATCTAACGTTTAATCGAATATTCGAAAATCCTGCGATGGAAAACAAGATTGTTCGAACGAAATAAATAAAATAGAATCAAATAATTTGATAAATAGTTTAATTTGAAGAAAAGAAAAGAGCATATTTTGCCACGACATATATATATATATATTTTCATTATTAAAAATATTACCATGGCAAAAGGGTCGAAGCAGGCGAATGGTTCGCACGAAGATCTTGGGAAAGAGAAATATCTATCGCGCGCTGTAATACCATCGTCGAGACACAATTTAAATATACGGCCCGATCGTTGATTTAGCTCGTGTAAATTTTTAATGAGAATTCTATTACAATAACGACGTTATACGGGCTCGTAACACGCCTAGACGCGAGTACGTATCATGAGAGCATTTCCTTATGGGGCAATCGCGCGTGATCGTCATGAATACCAATTGCAATAAACGTTGACAAAGAGCCATTACAAAAACTGCATATGAAATCAAACGTTTCGATCAATGAGGCAAGAAGGAGAATAAAGCGAGAGGAGAGAGAGAGAGAGAGAGGGAGACAAAAAAAGAAAAACAAACAAACGACGCTTCTGTGATTTATTACAGACGGTGCATTCTAACGTCATTCCTGGCGGGAACGAATGGGGTAAGATTTTCAAATTTGTATCTATTACAAAATTTATTTAAATTATTTATAAACAAAATTTATAAAAATTATTTATAACATAATTTATTGATATTATTTATAGAGAAAATTATTTAAATTATTTCTAACATAATTTATTTATATTATTTGTGACGAAATTTATTTAAATTATTTAATAACAAAAATTATTGAAAACTATTTTTTCAAATGCGAATCCTCGTATATCGTCATGCAACGCGATCGCAGAGCACGAGGTTTCATTCGGATCGTTAATCGCACCCATTAATTAAATAAACGATTCATTATCGATAAGCCTTTAATCAAATTTTAATCGTATGTTAATTTAAAACGCTCGATAAGCTAGTTGATAAATAAATGAAGTTTTTCAGGTTCACGTATTGGGAAATTCGCGTTTGTAAATATAGAAACACTTCACGCTTGTGCTTATCGCACAATTAAATTAAAAAAAAACAAAAATTCTCTTTCAAATTATTAAAAAGGAATAAAAATAATTTTTTAAAAAATCTTAGTTTCATTTGATTTTTGTTTTCATTTTTTTTATCGATAAGCGAGTAGACAACTGAAGTTTTTCAGGTTCACATATTGGGAAATAGTTCGAGCTCGTTGATAGAAAAATTTGCATTTGTAAATATAGAAACACTTCACGCTTGTGCTTATCGCACGATTAAATACAAATATTAAAATTATCTTTCAAATTATTAAAAAGGAAAAAAAATAATTAAAAAAAAAATCATATTTTCATTAGATTTTTGTTTTCAGTTTTTTTTATCGATAAGCGAGTAGATAAATGAAGTTTTTCAGGTCCACATATTGGGAAATAGTTCGAGCTCGTTGATAGAAAAATTTTCGTTTGTAAATATAGAAACACTTCACGCTTGTGCTTATCGCAGGGATCTTTTCCTATCTCGAGGCTAGACGATAGTTGCATAGTTTTCAAATGATTTCCCACGTCGATATTCGAGATTAGATAGGAATTAGATTATGTTTTATTGTTATCAAAGACGCTCACGTTTTTACCGATAATACGAATCGAGACATCGATCGTCACGTGTGGCAAAGTTTGTCGATCGAGCTATCGCTTCGTTTTCTTTTTTATTTTATTTTTCTCGTAGCTTTATTTTTTATTGTCCTTTTCGTGCGCTTCACCGACTTTCTTTTATCGAATACCGGCGAACGAGTACCAGGACAACTTTCCACTCCGTAGTCCTGTCAACCGGTGGACTCTTTTCTGTTTTTTTTTCTCTTCTTCCTCTCCTTCCGCGTTCGTGATACGCCTGTTCGAATTTTATAATTTATTTCGTCGTGCAGTCCAACCTCTCGCGTCTTGACTCTTTATATTTTAATGATTTGTAATTCGCGATATAAAGAATTTCGCGAGTATTTAAAACTCGTAATTATTCAAAATATTCGAATCCTTCGAATTATTCAAAGTGCTCGAATTATATTCGACATATTTCCAATATTTCGATAATTTTTAATATTCGAATTATTTGAATTATTCAAAATATTTGAAGTATTCGAGTTATTCGAAATATTTCAAGTACTCGAATTATTTAAATTATTTAAAATATTTGAAATCTTTGAATTATTTAAATGATTTAAATCGTTCAAACTATTCGAAGTATTCAAAATATTCGTATCAATCAAAGTACTTGAAGTATTCGAACGATAAATAATATCTAAAAATATTCGAATAACTCGAATTATTCAAAATATTTGAATTTTTTTATTTTTTCGAATTATCCAACGTATTTTAAGTATTTGACGTCCTCCGATTATTCAAACGGTTCATAATATTCATGATACTCAAATTATTCAACATTTTCGAATTGTCGAACGTAGACGTTACAAATATTCAAACGATTTAGCATTTCCCATCGACACAAACAATTTATATTATTAGAACAAAAAAAAACAAAAAAAAAGCAAAAAGAAATAACGTTCGATGGAAACTATTCGATATGTTACACGAATGGTGTATCGTCTCGTACGTGCCCGCATCCAGTTTAACCTAAATTACGTTCTTCGTAAGGCGGCTCGCGTCTGTTTAATGAATCGAATGAAAAGAAACGAGGCTAATGATGAAGACAAATGATCTAAACTGCTCGCGAGAACTCGACACTATTCTCCCTCTCTCTCTCTCTCTCTCTCTCTCTCTCTTTACTTCTGACGTGATCCACATATGCTTACAAACGAAATCAGTTTATATCTAAATATGGCCAAGTGGCCCTAATTGTACTTACATTTATATTCACGAGAAATAATTTTGATTTATTATTTCGAGTGGCTACCACGAATATCGATACGACGATTCCGTCTGTTTTTTTTTTTTCATTTGTTTTCTCTCTCAACATTCAATTTTTATCGATAATAATATCGCCATCTTTGAAAATCTTTCGTTACATCTCGTTCAATTCCAGTTTTCATTCTCGCGCGTTTTTGAGAATTCTCGTTCGCTTCTCTCCTCCACCAAAATTCTAATTTCGATCTAATCTCGATTCCGCGAAAGCACTCGCGATGCTTTTATCCCCGGGGACCGGGAGCGACTTATGGAACTCTCGTACCCGGAATTAGTATCTCGCGCGAAAATTGTCGCTGGTCGAGTCGCGTTTGTTTCACGAAATCGAGATATTTTTGTAATTTGTAATTTTCTAATCGTCGATTTTATATTTTTACGAGAAAATTTATCGATTTTATTCGATTTTTTGATATAATCGTTAGTGTTCTTTTTGTTCGTAAAATTATTTTCAAATTTTTTGTTTTTTTTTTTACGGTCGTTGTCGCGATGTTGAATTAATTTATGGCGAGAGAATGAGGAAGAGGAGAGAGAGAGAGAGAGAGAAAATAAGGGACATTCGCGAAAAAATCCATGCGAAGTTAGTGAACCGAGAGAATTTTTTATTTTATTTTTTTTCGGTCACGACCTCGCCTCGGCCTAGATCGCACTTGGCCCAGGTTGACCCTGGTTTGAACTCTCGCGAACCGTTGCTACCGCTGCCGAGGCTTCTGCTGCATCGATTTCACCGAATTCGCCGATAACCGTGCACGAAGGTTGGCAAAATTTGTGTACGGTAAGAAAACAAAATAAAAAATAAAATAAAATAAAAAAACATTTAAAAACAGTTTTGTCTTATTTTTTTCGGTCAAAATTTGAGAGGGTTGACGAAGGGTGTTGAATTTCCGACAGGATAAAGTGCCGGAAGGGCAAAGTACGTTTTTGAGTAAAAAAAAAATAGAAATAAAACAGCGATGATTCGATTTAAAAAATATTGAAACAAAAAAAATAGAAAAAATTATTGTTATTTTTTGTTATCAAGTCGAGACGAACGAGCGAGTTGAAAGATAACTCGACATGCGTTTTCGTTCGAAATCGAAGCTACGAACATTCGTACATAAATCCAAAAATCATTGTCAAAAAAAAAAGCAAAATTCCCAAAAATTGCATATTTTCCAATTTGCGTTTCTCGTCCTTTCTCGTCCCACTACTTTCTTTTCCCTCTCGTTCGCGACTCGTTCATTGCGAATAAACAAACAAATGAACAAATAAACAAGCGGTAAAAGTGGATTTTCTCGGTTCGTTAGTCGCTGAGACATCGGACGTCTCTCTGACTCGACGCCTTTGCGTATGTGCTCCTCGTGAATTCGACGAAAATGGCCCGGCGGTGAAAATAGATGTGCAACAGAACGCCGACAGAGAGAGAGAGAGAGAGAGAGAAAAAGAGAAGGAAGTGGAGAGATAGAGAGATAGATAGATAGAGAGAGAGAGAGAGAGAGAGGTAGCGAGAGAGAGAGAAACAGAGGGAGAGAGGGGGAGAGAGAGAGAGAAAGAGAGAGAGAGCGAGAGAGAGAGAGAGAGAGAGAGAGAGAGAGAGAGAGAGAGAGAGAGAGAGAGAGAGAGGAGTGAGAGAGAGCGAAAGGTGTGTGGGGAGTTAGGGTAGAAGGGGATACGAAAAAGGGGGTGGGGGTAACATGCGCGCTTCGAAATGGGGATGATGCAGTTGGCCTGGATAAAGGTCAGTGGCCGACCTAGCCCCCGGCTCGGCATCCCAGTCCAGCCACCCACCGTGTATTGATTTTGTTAACCTTCTGGATTTCTACTTTGCTCGGCTACTTCTCTCTCTATCTCTCTTTCACTCTCTCACTCTGTCTCTCTCTCTCCCTGTCCCGCACTGTCGCCTGGTCGACGGCTCGAGCCGATAATTTTTCCCCTCTTTCCCATCACTTTTCCCAACGGACAGAGTTATCACTACGAAAGGACGCGAACCAACGTCGCGCGATATCGACATAATCTTCTGTTTTTTTTCCTTATTTGTTTTTTTTTAACATTGAATTTTTTCTTTTAATATCAAATAAATAATTTATAAGTTCGTTCGATCGTTTCTCGTTAAATACGAGAGATACATTTTTGTGGAAAACGAGAAAATAAATCATTCGTGGAATCATTAATGGAAGATCGATAAGAAAAAAAAAAGAGAGAGAATTATATGACGAGGGACTAATGAATTTTGTTGTTTTTTTTTTCATCAACGAAACAAATCACGATGAAAATAAAAACTTGGGTTCCACGACGAAATAAATAAACGATGATGTACACGAGTAAAACAAGTTCAATTTTAAAGTCAACAGCCTATTAAGATTGGCGAGGATGGAAGTAAAAGAAGAAAAAGAAAGAAAAATGAAAAAAAGCAAAAAAAAAGAAAAAAAGGAAAAAACTAAGAAAAAGAGAAACAGAAGAGAATTGCGAGCGTCGACACATCGAGGTCTACTGAATTATTGATGCTATCGTCTATCTACGAAAAATTGCATTTCGTTCTGGCTCTCGCGGCTACGGCGTGTTGCACTTTTACGCCACGCCGAGAGAGAAAGAGAGAGAGAGAGAGAGAGAGTTGCGAGAAAATATACGATCGGTACGACGCTTAGAATTCTAATGCAACGCGATATCTGTGCCATCGTGCGAATTGAATTGCAATCGTCGAATGGGTGACGAGAGACGACAGAGAATCGATTATTTCGCCGTTTGTTCAAAATAATGCGAAACGCACGACGATTTTCTTTTATCAGAGAATAAAATTGCGAGATTTTTCGAACTATCATGATTATTATTATTATTTCTTTTTATATAAAATAATGTGAGTTTTTATATAATAATAATAATAGTTATAATTGTAATCGAGCGAGAAGAATATTTGGCATTTCTTATTTTTGTCGATAGTTAAAAATTCTTTTTATCAATGATTTTTATCTATTTCTTTTATTTTCTTATTTTTCGTTTGAATCTACGAAGAAATCGTGACGAGGTGGAAAAAGACGATGTGAAAAAGGTCATTGTCGTAGAATGCACCGCGAACGATACGCCGGATAATTACGAAATCGAATATCACGACTGTACGAGAGAGACCTTGGCTTTTTATGCGGCAAAAATAAAGAGAGGAGAAAACGAAGAAGATAGAAAAAAGAAAAAAAAAAAAGAAAAACGATACCGCGAACGAGGAGAATAATGAAGAGGGTCGCGGGTAAAACGCGACGGGAACGAAAGGTCGGGATTGCAAAAATTAATTTCCTCGCGCCGATCGAACCGATCGATTTTATTATTTTTGAGGAAAAAGAAAAAAATCAAAAATTTCTATGCAAAAAATTCATTTTTCTCTTCGAACGCACTAATTCGTTTTTTCATATTTGAATAAATGTCCAATAGAACGAAAAAAAGGCTAGCGATTGAAGTAATTGAGATAGTTAATGGAATTCTTAATTTAAAAAACAGGGGGAAAAATTATTCCATGAATAAAAATGTATTGTACTTTTTTTTCGTCTTTTTCTTTTTTTTTTTTCTTTTTTTTTTTTTAATTGCACGTAAGGAAGCTTTACAATAGTCAGAACTTTGCTGAGCCGTTCTGTTGTATAGCGTGCCCTGTTCGAGCCTCCTGTGGAATGAGGAAGTCTCGTAGCAAGAGGGAGGTGGAGAGACCGAGACCACGAAAGAATACTAAAGTGTGGGTTACTAGTCGCGAGATGATGCCTGGGCTTTTACTACGCGCGCTTCGTCCTAACGCTTATATATTTTCCAACGTCGCCGGGACTTACAGCGTCTACGTGCGATACGGATTCTTGGAAATGTTATTTTCGTCACGAGACGAGACAACTTAATTTTTGCAATAAAACAATATTTATTATTCGATACGAAAATTATTTCTTTCTCGGAAGATTTTTATTTATGGGAAAATTAAAAAATGTTTCGACGCTGGTCGATGGAAAAAAATCGAAGGAAAATGTCAAATTATGAAAAGAAAACTACAAAAATACAAAATCGTGTAATAATTGTATTATTTGATCGTTTTTTTTAAAGATATTTGCTCGAAAGTTTCTCAAAGCGATTTTTATTTGACATATTTTTTACAAATTTGCTCGAAAATTTTTCAAAACGATTTTTATAGAACGCTGCGTCAAATCGATAGTCGTTGAGACGTCTTCCGAATGATTTCCGGTTTTAACCGGAAGTCCCAATGTCCCACGCTCGTGTTTACGGAAACGAGGTTCTTCGTCGTCGCGAATTTAATTCATCCAACGACTAGAGTCTCGCGGTTAATCCTTGCAATATATTTTGAATTTTGGCGCGAAATTTATTTTCTCGTTTTCAAATCGACGTAATTTATTTGTTTACTTCATCAAATAAATACATAATTTACTATTTTTTATCGTTCTGCTATTTTTCATCTTATCTTTTTACTATATATATATATATAGTAAAACAAAAAAATATATATATATGGTAAGAAATATATATATATATACATATATATATATATATATGCATAGTACATAAATTACGTATCTAATATCAACGTGTACGAGCTCACTTGACGAAGCCCACGCTCACGAGAGTTTCCCATCGCGAATAATTGTCATTCGCATCGTAAACGGACGTTGCCTCGTTCAGTCTCGACTTCCCCTTGCCTCCTCTCCCACTCCCCGACATGTGGACTTCCGGTCTTTTGCCACAGCACCGCCGAAATTCGCCTCCGGCTACAATTCTCTCGTGATTCGTCTCTAATCAACTCGTCCGTGCACGCTTCTTGCTCATTCAAATACGTTTGAAAAAAATGTGAACGTGTCGAAAAAATTGAAAATTTGCAAAATCTTCGCTATTGAAAAAATCGCACGATTTTCAAATAGTCTGAAAAATTAAATAAAGTCTAATAATTCGATAAATCAAAAAATCTTGAAAAATCAATGAAATTCGTCGAATTCAGAGAATCGAAACGATCCATACAAAACTCGAAATAACGAGCGAGTTCGAAAAATTTGAAAAACAAAATCCGAATTATTTCGGTCGCACTCGAATAATTCGAAAAATTATATTTCAAACTGTAAGAAAAACTATGCAAAATAATTCAGCGCGTCGTTAAACCCAAAAATATGAATGACAAATAAAAAATTCGATCGATCGTAAAACGTATTTTTTTCTTCTTCAAATATCCATCGTGCAAGAAAGAAAAAAAGACGTACGTTCGAAGTTTACATGCTTAAACGTAAATTTCAAGTGGGCTCTACTGCGATGTCGTTGCGCACTCCGGTCTCTCAATTACGCAGTCGCGACATTGTCGCTTTGACCCACGACGCTCGATCGCTTCGAGTCGTTCTTTTTTATTTTATTTCTCTCTCTCTCTCTCTCTCTCTCTCTCTCTCTCTCTCTCTCTTCACGTCCTCTTCTTTTTCATTCTGACGAACCGGGATCGAGCGACCAAGCAGGTGAATCGCGAGTTAAGAGATCCGCCCTTGGCCCTGCTCGTCGCTCTGATTTCACTTCGTTAAATCGATTGTGCTTCAATTTGAAGGTCCTCCTTCTATCTACCTCTCTCTCTCTCTCTCTACGCACAAATGTATATATATATATATATATATGCGGGTATATAGAGGTCTGAAGGTCCAAGAGCGAGGAGGGATCACCAAACTGGAGATCATAACTCTCCGGATGATTCAGGGCATATCTTTCGTTCAAAATAAACTGTCACTAACCAGCCATAACTTGGCCTGAATAGTTCCAACGAATCCCGTACGTTTTAATAATCGGATATCTCTAAGAATTTACGATTCGTTTCTCTTTTTTTTTCTTTTTTTTTTTTTGTTCTTTTGCTTATTTCTTTTCGACCACGATCATATCGACCTTCGTCGCCTCGAAGTCGATACTTCGACCAGAAGATATTACTTTTTTTTTATCAAGAAACATTTATTTGATTGCTTTCGTGAAAAGGAAAAGATTTTAAAAAAAATATGAAACTATGAATTGGGTAAAAATTTATTGTTTACGATTTAGCAACGAAAATTCGGTCTTTTTCTCGATATCTTTGGAATAAGAAAATTTCGCGGTTTTTTTTCTTAAAGTCGAAGGATTAAAGAAATAGTTTTTAATAAATAATGATAAATTTATATAAAAATGAGATATTTATTAAAAGTAAGAAATTTGTGTTCATTTCGTTTTATCGTTTGTAACTCTGCAACGAAAATTTTGCTTTTTTTATATAAAAAACGAGACTCGCCCTTGAAATAATTTTTTTGACATTCAGGGTGTGGCAAAGAGAGTGAAGGGGGGGAGGGCGTCGGGTTAAAGGCGACCGGGAATAGAGGGAGAAAATAGTGAAAGAGGGAAGAATGCGTAAATCGATAGTCACGTTTTGTCGACGTTGCGTGTTCCAACTTGCCACGTTTAACCCCAGAAAACTAGCAATTCTTTCGCGAAGAAAATACATTTTTATTCACGAACGAAATAATAAAACATTTATTTTTATTTTTATCGTAATCGATTTTTCCTCGATCTCGAAAATTCGATCGAGTCGAGCGATTTTTCGTTCGTTTAATTTGGAATAATTTTTTTTTCCGTCCATGCACTCTCCATCTCGCTTTATTTCTCTCTCTCTCTCTCTTGGTGCAAAATGCATCGATGACATGCGTTCGAACGATTGACATCGTGACCAAATAGTTCGACCTCGAGGAGGTCGTGGCCAAATTATACGTGTTCACGATTTCGTCCTTTCTCGTGTCTCCATTTGCTCTCTTTCTCTTTCTCTTTCTCTTTCTCTTTCTCTTTCTCTTTCTCTCTGTCTCTCTCTGCCTCTCTCTATCTCTCGTTCTCTCTCACTCTCTCCACTCGGGCTTGGCCTTTTTTTTGGCATTTTATTTTTACCCTTCTCGAATTTAATCGAGTAGGCGGGTATCCTATATAAAATATATATATACATATATGTATGTATGTATATAAAATACGATATAGAGACGATGAGGGAGACGACGATGCAGCATTCAATGCGATCGCGATGGTGGCTCGCAGCGTTCCGTCTAGACGGCCTGATGACGTCACGAGACAAGGTCGAACGCCATTTTTTTTCTACGAGAGAAAAAAGAGAAAGAGAGAGAGAGAGAGGGAGAGATGGTATTGGAGAAAGTTGGGGAAAAAATTCCAAATAGTTGGCAAAAAGAATATTTTAGGTGCGATAAATTCGATATAATGTCATCTTTTTCTCGTCGTTCGTCGTTAATCACGAATGACATTGGCTGGAAGAGTAAAAATTAAAAAAAAATAAATAAAAATTTGTCGGGCAGAAATTTTTGTTTTGTTTTCCTGAATTCGTTAAATTTATTTGATAAGTTTTTAGATATTTACATTGAATGGTATAATGCGGTGATAAATTCAGATTCTTTATGCATGTATGGACCAATGACCGAGGTTAAGGCTGTCTCGAAATATTTAGGATGTCTGGAATGAGAATCTCACGATCCAGGATGTTTGGCCCAAATTTAATTAGGCCTTTTCTATGCTGGAATGCTGAATCATAATTGGCATATAATAAATATAAGATTTATTAAATTTTATTAAATTTTATTCGTTTCCATTAGATTTTATTAAAGTTTATGAATTTTTATGAAATTTTATGAATTTTTATGAAATTTTATGAAATTTTATGAAATTTTATGAAATTTTATGAAATTTTATGAAATTTTATGAAACTTTATGAAATTTTATGAAATTTTATGAAATTTTATGAAATTTTATGAAATTTTATGAAATTTTAATAAAACTTATCAACTTGTATTAAAGATGATTTTTTCTTTAGTTAATTGATTCGCTTCGGTTTCATTTCTATTATCGGACGTGTGTTGTTTACGCACTTGGATCTCGCACGATTTTCCGCGATGTTGACGATGACGATGCCGAGGAGAGGACCTAGATTCGTCATTCTTATCACGAAAACTCTTACCGAACGATTGGAAATAAATATCACGGTTGGCTCGTGTTTATTACGAAAGCGCGTTGCGATATACTTTATTATGATCAACGTTCGAGTTTACCCTTCGAGTCTGTTAATCACTGACACATTGTACCCTCGTACCCATCGGTCTATATACATGCATTTTTATTCGACCGTTGATAAATTAATTGATCAAAAAGAACGATAAAAAAGATTTATTTTTCGAATTTAAATGAAATTATTCAAAAACATTATTTCTTTTCATTACAAAAAAATATAAAAATAAAATATATTCTACGTTTTATCAAATGAATTGTTATTAACGTGATTAATACGAAAAATAAAAACAGTACGAGAAATCGAAGATAAAACAAAGCGATAACTATTTTTGTACTTTAAATTCAAAATAATTCGAAATTCTCGATAATTTTTTTTTTGCATCTTGGTCTTTCCTTTCAAAATTCCGGACGTCAGGTTCGACTCGTTCGGAGCAAGTTTATCAGCGTCACGATCTTTGTTATAAATAATTCAGCGACGCCTCGGCGAGTTTTGCTGCGGGAAAAAAGAAAAATGGCCAATGCGTTTTGCGATTTGTGCGGATCGAAGAAGAATGCATTCGCGTAAGATCCGCATTTTTTATTTTGCGATCTCGAGATTGCGATAAGACGCAGAAATCCGTCCACTGGACCGTCGACTGTATTTTTCAGTTTTTTTTCCTTCTCATCGCGAGGTCGAAGCTAGCGATAAAAATATGTTGCATTTTTTATATTTATATTTTTCACACAGGAGAAATTGAAAAAAAAAACATTTCACAGGCTGCGCGATGGATATTAAAAAACAAGAATTTGTTCCTTAATTCGCTCGGTAATTAATCATTTTTAATTACTTTTTTAATTGCGCAATTTAAAAGGAAATAAAAGCAATTAGAGACTAATTGCCGTTTCAATTCTTTTTTATATAATTTCACTGAGAAATTGATAAATGATGAAAACATGTATTTTCGTTCATTGTTTGTAAGTGATAATTACTTTTTTTTTTTCGAAGAAATGAAAAACTGAATACGCATTATTGAACTATTGTTATTTTATTTCTCCATCAAAAAAGTAAAAAAAAACATTGTCATTTTTGATTTTTTATCTATCGTTTTATCGACTACGACTATGACGATCCATTCGACTTCGACTTCGCACGTATGTGTGCGTGTCGCAATCACGAGGAGTTCGTTGGTAAACGAGACACAATGTCCCAGATATATCGGGCGAATAAACTGCGTTTCGCCGACGAGAGCAGCATCGTAAAATTGACAATTATTCGTACGACAATATCAATTTAAATTGGTGCTAAAATGTCTGCTAAAACAAAAACGACAAAAACAAAATCTACAGCGTCAATTTTACATAACGAAATAAATACCTATAACGTTGATATTCGTGTTGCGCGGGAAATTTCCGATTTTTTCGTTCAAAAAGACTTTGTCGGGTCATTTTGGAATCGAAAATTTCCCGCGTAACACGAATATGATGAAACAAAGGATTTTGGGAATAAAAAGTTCTGAACATAGTTCTGAAAATCATGATTTACGAAGCTATCCCGATGTTACTTGACGATGAAATTGCTTGTCAAACGAACGAGAACGAACGTACAGCATCGTGAAAATTGAATTTTCGCCTTTTTGTTTTAATTTGTCGGTGAAAAAGTCAAAAATCTAAATATTTACGTAACTTACGATATATCGAGATTGCCAACGATAAAAATTAAATGAAAAAAAGAAATGTTCGCAATTAAAATTGTAATTTTTATCATCGAAATTAATTGTTTAGCTATTTTTGCGTTGATTTTGTTCTTGCCTCGTGCGCCATTCGACGTTTTTCATTAAATTAAACGTAAAAAAGGGTGAGTGGATTGTAAACGGGCTCGTCGGGGTCCCCACTCGTAGATATTTTGACAGTTGCGATTCCAAGAAGGCAATTATGGATAAATTAGTAAATTAGGTAATGGAGGGGTGGGGGACAGGGTGAACAATGCCGTCGTTGGACATTGTCGAAACTAGATTGGAATCTCGGCCTTCCACTTATGTCCTCGTCTGACTCGACCGTCTGGGCTCGGTCTTAAAAAAGAAAAGAAAAAAAGAACAAAATACAGCAAAAAAACAAAAAAAAGTCGTATGCACGCCATTCTTAAGTGCACGCAAATTTTCGTTTTATTTTTTCTCTTACGATGATGCTTATTGATATATTCAAACATAACAAAACATTAAAAAATTATTTTGCAAATTAATTTTTATTTTCGAAAATTTTTGTATTTTTGTATTTTTTCTAATTTTCATTATTTTTTATTGATCGACGGTAACATACGTCTATGAATCGAGCTTTAAGATCGTACCAAATCGTCCGCCAGAGTGCAATGTCAATGACTGCAACGAAAAAAAAGAACAAAAAAAAAGAACAAAAAAAAGAACAAAAAAAAAGATCCATAACACATCTCGTCGTCGACGGGCAAGCGCGTTCTATGAACTATTCTTGGGTAATAAACGTCTCATTAAACGTATACCAAGACGTTCTCGTATCGTCGTGTATAAAACGACAAACAGATTAATTAGATTCTTCGCGGTGGTCCGACGATTTGATCGAGAGCGATAACTCGTTAAACATTGGTCCGACGATATGAAAATCCTTCCATGCTGTTTTTCGAATCAAGCGTTCGACCAATTTCTTATTTCTTGTATTTTATTAGTAATACCAACAAATTGTTTTTTTTAATCAATATCAAACGAGTTATTAACAAAAATTGATATTTATTACCCGAAAAATAATTTTTTTATTTTTATTACGCAAATAATTGTGTTTTTTAAATTATTTTTACATATATGTGCAATTTTTTTAATTAAGTTTGCAATCAATTTTCAATCGTAGGTTTAACAGCGACGAGAAATATTGATTTTTTTGGCAACGAATAAAATGTATTTCATGGAAATTGAATTAATTGAATTAACGACAAGAATTAAATTTCATATAAATATATATATATATATATATATATATATATATATATATATATATATGTGTGTGTATGTATAAGCATATCTGGTTGCGAATGCAATAAAGTGCAGCGAGAAATATGGGAGGGAGAACATTCAACGAATGCGAGGGTTGCGAAAGTACCAATGTGGGCCAGACGATAATAATTGTTCAGCATTTCCTGGTATGTTATATACAACGTTTTAATTGATACAGAAATGCTGACATTAATATCACTGTTGTTACTATCTATCTTTCTGTCGCTGCGTGTAATCGTTCTCGGCCCGGTCATAAGGCCCGTTCACAACAAACTCGAGTTCTAAAAATAAATCGTCGAAATAAATACTCAAAAAAATATTCTAAAAAATTGTCCAGATTTTCGAATGATTTTTCAATTATGAAATTTTGAAAATTAAAATATTCTAGAATCGAGGATTTATATAATTATCGATTTCTAAAATTTCCTAATATTTGGAAACTTTTAGAATTCGACTTTCCCAAAATTACGATTCGACGTTCCGCGTTTCTCGATCGATCGAGAATTCGAACGCCGGTGGTCATCTCGAGTAGGAATTTCGTCGAGCCAGCTTGACATTTCAACCGAGTTTCCTCTTCTTGATCTTGACTTTTTATCTTGATCAAGGTCTGAATTTTATCTCAATCAAGCCCTCGCTTTTTATTTTCATCGTGCAATGATGTTTATCTTCATCGAGCCCTAATTTTGTATCTTTCTCTAGACCAGACTTTCTATCTCGATGAAACCTTCATCTTTGATCTCGATCAAGACCTGACTTTTAATAACCTTAATCAAGCTTCCATCCGTCAAAATGTTTCAAAATACGTCAAGCTCGTATCGAGTTGATTCCTATCAAAGACTCGATCGAACAGCCCGATTCGAACTTGATCAAACCCGAACAAAAATTTCTCCTCGAAGGATAACGGTTTTCGCTCTTACCTCGCGTCGCATACGCAGACGAGAAGCCGTAACGTCGCGGAATATAAATATTCTCTGGAAACGAAAAACAAAACAAAAACAAAAAGTTGAAAATATTCGTTTTAAAAATTTATTTTCTCCTTTTTGTGATTTTTCATTCCCAAGAAAACTCGCCACAATTCAAAATCCCCACGAAATATTTCTATCTCACGAAATAGTTGAAAACAAATGATTTTTGAATTCTTCGCACACGACAAAAATTCGAAAAAAACAACTTTCGTCGTTACTTCTTTTTTATTCGAAAATAATCAAAATTCTATGAAAAAAAGAAATGCCTCGAAGGCTCGGTCTTTTTTTAGAATCGTTGCGATGAATTCTTGCGTAACATTCGAAGATAATACGAATTTCTTTCCACGCATAAAATGTGAAGTTGTATTTACGCACTCGACAATGCGTCGTAACGATGCACGTTCGTTACCCAAAGGCGTGCGTTGTACTACCAAGGATGTACACGGTAACGGACCTACAATGCATGAATGTTAAATAACCGCAAGCACATATCCGTCTCTCTCTCTCTCTCTCTCTCTCCCCCTCTTTCTCTCTCTCTCTCTCTCTCTCTCTCTCTCTCTCTCTCTCTCTCTCTCTCTCTCTCTCTCTCTCTCTCCCTCTCTCTCTCTCTCGCTCTCTCTCTCTCTCTTTCTCTCTCTCTCTCTTTCTCTATCTCTCTCTCTCTCTCGCTCTCTCTCTCTCTCTCTTTCTCTCTCTTTGTCTCTCTCTCTCTCACACACTCTTTGGCGATGCACGTTCTATGCTTTATGTGACCCTCTCTCGTGCTGATAGCGTGCGAAATCTTTCGTCGTGTGTTCGACAGCTTAATCGATTCCAAGATCGTGAACCGTTCGAGTTCGACGAATATGGGCGCGACACGTGCCTTCTACCTTTCTCTCTCTCTCTCTCTTTCTCTCTTTCTCTCTCTTCCTACATTCAAAGGCTTCGTCGAGCATTTCCTGCTTTTCTTTTAAATCCCGGGGTCACGTGACTCGACATTTTCAAAAATGCAAATCTATAAAAAAAAAATTCGTTTGAAAAATAAAAATATTTGTCTTATTATTATTTTATTGTTTTATCTCGATTTTTATTACGAATTTTTGTATTATTATTATTTAACGATTTTTGCTTTTATTAAGATCGACAAAATTCAACGTTGCGTCGCAGCGCCGGTGGATTCGATACCTTTTTTCTATTTCTTTTTTGTTTTGCGAAAGAGAGAGGCATCGAGTCTTGCGGTCAGCGGGAAAACGAAACGAACGATTATGGAGAATATTGGAATGAAACATAGTCACGGAGATAATAAATGGGATCGAACACCGGCGGAAATGGGTACGATCGTTTTGTTTTGTTTTCTTTATCTCTTTTTTCCATCGGATTGTCGTTTTTTTTTTATTGTGTTATTCCACTTTCTATGCGATTGAATTCAACGAAGTTCGTAGTCGATATTTGACACGAAAATATATGTGAAATATGATTTCGTATTTTTACGAAGCGTTCGGTCATAAATTTATACAATATTGCTCGAATTATTTTTCGGATAATTGTGAAAATTGGTAAAACGAAAGAAAAAAGGAAAAAGAAAATCAAAAACATTTTTTTCGTTTGAATTAATTTTTAATCGTTTAATTTTATTAATTGTTGAATTTATTTTTCAAGTATTATCGTGTTTTCTTGACATTAATTATATCTCGTTGTTGTTTTTTAGTTTTTAATTATAATTTTCGATAAATCATTCAATTTGAAATAAAATTCAATCGAAAAATGAAATTTCGTTCGCTCAGCTTCGACCCGGTCGACCATACAGAATCTGGCGAGATGCAGCGTCGAAATTCCTATATTTCTAAACAGCTGTTCTTTTTTATTTTTTTTTTCTCCAGGACGATAGTTTTGGATAACCGGTTCGCCCTTTATTTGGTGGCCCTACGGGTTTTATCCAGAAATAAAAACGAAAAAAAAAGAAATTTCTTCCCGACGTTCTCGACATACGGGAGGGTTGGTTGCGAGCTCGACGCGCACCGTGGCTTAGAATATTGTCAAGCAGGTGGCTTCGAAATTCTAAAATAATTCATTCTTAAAAACGTCGTTTACATTTTTCGGAAAAATTGCACGAGAATAAACATTCAATCGTTTTTTTTAAATAACGTATTTTTTTTTAATTCGAAAATTTACTTCGTCTCAAATACAAAATTTTACAAAAAAAAACAATCGAAATCACGAATTTTTCAATGTTTACAGTAAAATCCTTTTAAAATTGAGAAAATACGTTTGTTTTGTCTTTTTTTTTCATATAGCTAATACGAATTTTTGTTTAACTATAGAAATATTATATTTTGCAAATTTGAAATCTACAAAAAAAAAACAAATGTTTTATCGAACTATATAGTTTTTTCTCGATGTCGTAAATATATCTTCTCGATGCAACGTCGCTCGCACGAGTGTCAATAACTATTCGTCTAGCTATAGCAAAACCTATAAGAATCCTTCACTCACTCTCTCTCTCTCTCTCTCTCTCTCGATCTCTTGGACTCCAATGGAAAAAAGTGAAGCGAGGGAAGCTCATCTCCTTCTCGCTCTCGAGAAGAGGACAAGGATAGAAAAGTGGGAGTGAGCGAACGAGCGAGAGTGCGAGTGAGAGAGAAAGAGAGAGAGCGAAAGAGAGAGAGAGAGAGAGAGAGAGAGAGAGAGAGAGAGAGAGAGAGAGAGAGAGAGAGAGAGCGAGAGCGAGAGAGAAAGAGAGAGATAGAGAGAGAGCACTCCACGGTTAGGCGGCGAACTCGCGCGTTTCGGTTTCGTTTGACGGCTCTAGGAGAGCCTGCGTGCCTCGCTCCGACGCGGCGTGCGCGCTTCTCGCGACTACGTACCACTCTCGGCCTCAGTTGCCCGCGGAACGCGAAGCCGCGAGCATCGATCGCGGGGGGGGAGACACAAAACCCACAATTTGTTTTTACGATTAAAAGAAAATAAGAAGAAAAGAAAACAAAAATTCCTCGTATCGCCGTATCTCGCATAGTTCTTCACGAAACCAAACAAAAAAAAACGAAAAGAAATTTGTCTTCTTTTTTCAATCCTGCGAAATTTGCTACTTTTCGTCACGAATGCAAGAAAAAAAAAAACAAAAAATCAACGAAGAAACAACCAGAAACGAAACGTTTGAGAATCGCGCGAATAAAATTTCAAAAATAGAGAAAATCGATGTTTCTTTGCCACGTTCGAATAAAATAATTCCCTCGACGAAAAAAACGAAATAAAAAGGAAAAAAAGAAAAACGTGTATCGTTTTCTATCGACTGGTAAAAACATTTTTTGTTTTTGTTTTTTGTTTTTCAAATAATCGCGATAATAACAAACAAGCAAACAAACAGAAAAAAAACGCACACACTGGCAAAATAAAAAACGTAAACAACATTTGCGAAAATTCGTTTCGACGATTTTCTCGTTTCGATCTCGGGCTATAAAGAACGAGAAAGAGAAGAACGAAGAAAAAAAACGAAAAGAGTTAATAATAAAAAAAAAAAAAAAAAAAAAGAACTAAGTTCACGTCATCGAAAAAATTGGCACGACTGTTTGTGTGTGCGCGTCTGTGGAAGTGCGTGCGCGTACTTTTGTGCGAATACATATATACACAAACACACACACGTATAAAATTGTGGCGGCGATCGGAGCGACGGCAACGTCGATCAGCCGGCACACGGAGTGAAAATACAAGGATTGACAATACGAGATCGTACGTAATAACTCGATTAAAAAATCATAATTCGATAATCGATAATCGATAGTCGATAATCGATAGTCGATAGTCGATAATCGATAGTCGACAGTCGACAGTCGATAGTCGATAATCGATAATCGATAATTTTTAAAAACAACACGCACATGAAACGATAAATTTCGTTAAAAATTTCTCGTCCACCGATTTTTTGAGAATAAAGTCGAAAAAACGAAGAAGAAGCCAAGACACGGGCGTGTATAAATTGTACGAGCGCGCGAAGGAGTCGAGCGCAAAGTACAATTATTATTATTAGCGCTTTCGTCTCTCGAAACATTTTTTTCGGTGGCTCGAGCGAATTTCGTTTTTTTTTCTTTTTTTTCGTCGTCTTGTAGGGGCAAACGCGCGCGAAAAAAAAGGAGAACTGAAGAATATTTGAGGAATGAAAAAAGAATTATATATATGTATATATATATAGTTTATCACGCTCGGAAAAATCTCGTTATCGGTGACGCCTTCTAGATAAACGTAATCGTATGCAAGCACGATACGTTGTCGGGGCTTTGTGTTTGTAGAGTCGGGGGATAAGACGGAGAAAAAAAAAATGAAAATGAGAATTTTTGGGAGTGGAAAAACATCGCCTAACGTTCGTTCCTTCGTATAGAAGAGACGCATTATATATATATATGTGTGTGTGTGAAGAGACGCATATATATATATATATGGATGTGTGTATATACAGAAATATATATAAATATGTACGCGCATGCACCACGTGATTTTGACGACACGACCAAGGATGACAAATGGTAGACTGAGAGATGTGTTTAACCCTGGGACCTTTTAGAGGTAATTTTCCATAGAAACTTTCATTTTTTTTGTTTTTTCTTCAAAGTTACTAAACAATTTTCTTTGAAAATTCATTTATGGTAAGTACGTTCCATAAAGAATCGATGACGTTTTATACAAATTCGAAATGCGATCGAGCTCGAGATGTATTGATAAAAATTCTAGAAAATTTTGGACTCGATGTTACATCGTCTAGAGAAAAAAAGTTTTCATCCTAAATTTTTGTATACCGTTGAATTTTTCGTTATACAGAATTTCTACGCATTTCCGTCAACTTCGTTCTACGAGAAATAATAATCTACAGACTTTTCGTTAAATAACGTTCTGGAGAATTTATTCGCTTTTTCTTTTTTCTTTTTATACTCATTTGTTTATCACTTTTTAAGCATTTTTTGTCTACCGACACGTATGATATTGCAAATAATCCCCTAAATTGTGAATAAAAATATCGCTCTAGGGAATTTTTTGGAATTTAAATTTTTATTAAAATTCTAAAAATATCTCTCTCTCTCTCTCTCTCTCTCTTTCGAACCAAAAAAATCTTCGTCACCCGCGTGGAAAAATTGGTACCTCGACCCGTAAGAACCACAACGACGAAGGTCGTCCGGCCACTTATTCCCATCTTGAGAAAGAGGAGAGGAGAGATTCTACACCGTGGTGGGAGGGAGGGAGGGGGTAAGTGGGGGTGGGGGGATTTTTAGCTCTCGCGAAAAGTGGCAGCAAAAGTGGTCCGGGAGCAACCAGAAAAGACTCGAAGTTTGCCTGCTCCCCCCTCCCTTCCCCTCCCCAACCCCACCCATGCTTTCTCACTCTCACGTTCTTTGAGAGAGTTTGGCCCGCTCGCCATCTCCCTATGGAATTCGCGGATCTAAATTATTTTAATTGGAATCCCCGGTGACTATCTCCCCATGTTTAAAAAAATCTCTTGGTGCTGATTTTTTTCTTAAATTCATTTTTGTTTGTCTCGTTTTTTTTCTCGACAAAAAGACAGTATAAAAAAATGCATCCTATGGGGCGTTCGATGTCGATTCGATGGGAAAATATTTATCGCTTGTCGTAGAATTTTGTATTTTTGGGTAAAAAGAAGTTTTTGGGAGAAAGTATTTTGGATATATTTTGAAGAAAAAAAATCAAATAGAAATAACGAAGCTGATAATAATTTTAATCGACGTATTCGTTTTTAAGGAATCGCGGTAGTCGTGGTATACGGTTTTTTTTATTTTTTATTACACGTAGGTACACCCAACATTCGCTCACCCGTTACTCGTTTAAGATTCTATTAAGGTATTTTTCGTGCGTCCCTGGCCTCGCCTTTTTTTCCATACCGGACACATTTTTGACTATCAACGTGGACTTTCTCATCTCGCTCCTTCGTTCTCGATAATCTGAGAATGAAGGAGAGAGATATGTGTGTATATTAGTACGAGAGAGAGAGAGAGAGAGAGAGAAGCCGTTCACCGTTAAGTAGATTCCTCATGTAAATGTGAAAATTCGTAATGGATTCATGAATATATTCTTTCAGGTGATATTTTTTTTCGTTTTTTTTTCATCGCCTCGTGTATTTAACCGAAGAGAGAATATTTTTTTGACAAACAAGTCAACGAACCCGTTTCACACACAGACACGCGCGTCGTGGCGAAAGAAAGATAAATATATCGTATACGAAATTGATTATTGTCATTAACGTGTTATTATTATCATCGACGTTAAAATTCGTTGAAAATTCTTCGAATAACCAGGAAAGATAAACAAAACGAAAAAATTGATTTTTTTCTTTTCAATTTTATTTCCCGCGCGAAATTGCAATTAATTCGTTCGAGATTACAATTTTTCATTATTTTTATCACCTTTCGGTTAAATCGTTCGAACGAAGACGTTTACGGATTTTATTTTTTTAATTTTCGTGTCGAAAGAATTTCGAGCGTCGAATGAAAATTTTTCATACACGAAATATACATCGCGGAATAAGATGCCTTCGTACGTTTCCCGAAAACGTCTCGTTTTATCCCGGGGCGCATCTCGCGGTTTGACGAAAAGAAACAGGAAAGCCAAAAAAAAAAACAAACAAAAACGAACGAAAAAGCGAGTTTGTTTCTCTCGCGTCCGCGAGAAGCGAGACGAGCTGAAACATATAACGTATACGAGTATACCTATATGTATATACGTACTATATAACACGCGTATTGTAAGAGGAGCGAGAGTAAAGCTGATAATGAGGCGAAGCAAAAACGATCGCGCTTCCTTTCGGGACAGGACTCGGGAGTTTCGTATTACACACGCGGTATATAGGGTAGGGACTAACGTCGGCGAGCTCCTTTTAAGGACCGCATTGGCGGTTTCGAATTATTAAAAAAAAAAACAAAAATAATAAGAAACAAGAAATGCAAATTTGATTTTTTAATTTTATTTTTAAAAAAATTATATTTTTCGATATTAATCACAGGATTAATATTCTTGCTTGTGAAACAACGAGATCGAAAGGTCGAAGGTTCGAAAGGATTATTTATTTCACAATAAAAATGTTACATATTGTTTTTTATTGTTGAACAAAAAATAAATAAAAATGAAAAATTTGTCGAAATATTCGTCTCGTTCGGAGGGAGTCGAAAAATTTAAGCTCGCGATATACAAATACGGTGGAGAGGTTGCTTTTGCCAAGCGGTTGGTTTTTTCGTTCGGTAACGCGAAACAACGCGTCGAAACGATCGCGGTCTCGCGCGCGATGCGAGCTCGAGGGCCCCGGGCGGGACGAGATTTTTTCGCTTCGATTCTCGGTCCACATTTCATACCGCCGTTCAACAGGTAAGCATAAAGCGCGCACGAGCATTTTACGGCGCTAACAAACTCTCCTCCGCGTTCCGAGCCCTCGCGCCGCTCGAACTATTGAACATAAAATAAATAAAAATAAAATTAATAAAAATAAGATTAAATAAAATAAAATGAATAAAAATTGAATTAAATTTAATTTAATTGAATAAAAAAAATCAAAATTCGTTTTTTATTATTAACTAATGTTTCAATCTTTTTTTAAATATAAATAAATGCTAATAAATAATCGAATATTCGTGTAATAAATTTGAGTAATTTATTATTGTCACGTGGTCGAAAAATAAAAGGAGATTGAAGAAAATCGTCGCGCGATTATATTTGTAGAATATTTTGTAGAAGAAAAATGGTAATGAAAATAACGAGACGACGAGAGTGATAAATAGAATTTCGATACGACGATGCACCGTTGCAGCTATGCAGCCGCGCCGCCCGCGGAGATGTTTCTCGTTGCACCTGTCCGTCACTCTCGCTCTCGCTGGGCTCTACCGCGAGAAACCGGCGAGCGGCGTGAACGGAGCGGCGAGCGGCGCGACCGCGGACGACTGCGTTCGCTTGTCGGATAAATACACGTGTATATATATATATATATATATATATATATATATATATATATATATATGTATGTACAGTATGGGCCAGTTTAATTTTCTAAAGCAGATTTAACTTTCCAGGGTGGAAAAATAATTTACAATTTTTCTTCTAAAAGTTACATTATTCTGAAGAGAACATAAATCATGAAGATCAAATTCTTTTTTACTGTTTTTTTCAAGGTCAAATGAAGGTCAACTTCGTTTTTTTTTAAATTTCAATAGAAACCCTGATTTTTTCATTGTAACATTTTTTATGAAGAACTTACTTTTTTTCAGATATTAACGCTTAATATTCAAAAATAATCAAAGTAAATGATTTTTGAATGAATTGGGATGAATTTTGTTTTAAAAAAAATGTAAGAGACAAAAGATGTTTTATTTTTGTTTGTTTTTAATGAAGAAGTACCGGTAATTTTTGTTTTAAGAATTATTTTAACAGGTGGATTTTAAAAATGTGTTTAAATATATGGAGTTCTTAGTAGAAAATATTTCCGAGCAATAGTTTTTCTAGAGTAATATGAATCTGTGATAGAAATGAAATAGAGGTTTCTATTTAAAGAAAATAAAGTTGATGTTCGTTTGACGTTGAATAATCAAGGGGGAACAAATTTACCCTCACAATTTATGGCCCCTTCGAAATAATGCAACTTTCGTAGGTATAATTCGTCATGTTTCGTTTCACTCTGAAAATTGATTACCTCGGGGGGGAATTAAAATGGTGCATCCTGTATATAAATATAATGCTAATTAAATGTAATACGTGTAACGCACATATCGTATGTAAATACGCGCTTACTTCATAATGGAGGGGGTAACGAGGATCGTTTTCTCGATCCTTTCTTTGTACAAAGCCCTAATACACGATAATTTTATCGACGCGAGACTGAAACGAAAATTTGAATATCCGTTGAATAAAATTCAACGAAATTTATACGCGTTTAAAATTGATAGATAAAATTATGGTTTAAGTGGCGATAAAATAATCGAATGGAAAAGAAAAATGAGGATAATTAGGATTTACGTTGGTATCGAACAATTTTCAACGAGGCTATGATTGATTATTTGATTAATTTTTTTTGCTTTTTTTTCATTTTCTTTTTTATCGTCTCTCGTACTTATCACGAGAAGTAATGGGCGCTCGCCTACGAGGACCTCTTCTCGTTCGTTGTCGTGGGCTATCTCACGTGCTACGTGGCTCGTTGGGATCGCGAAAGATTAATAAGAGTGAAAATGTATAAACTTGATGTCAGCGCTGTTGGTCTCTCTCTCTCTCTCCCTCTCTCTCTCTCTCTCTATCTATCTATCTATCTATCTATCTATCTATCTATCTCTATCTCTTTTTTCATGCTCCATTATAAAATACTGCGCTCTTATTTACGCTCTGGGTGTGCGTGATTCCAATTGCGATTTGCCCTGCGCCACCTGCGGCGGTTTTAATCACAATTTCAGTCCCCTCTATGGGCCGTTCTATGTTAAATTGACCCAATTATTAAATTATCAATAAATATCCCCACTGATCGTTTTTTTTTTATTAACCTCACTTTCGATTAATTAATACAAAAATAAAGAAAAATACGATCTTTTCGAAAAATAAATTAGACGTTATATACAATTTTGTTTTTGATCAATTCAACAAATAAATCAAATATTATTATTAAATTATCGTTAATATACGCACGTTAAGAATCATTACAATTTTCTTCACATTCCTGTAATTACTTTTCCTTCGATTAATTCATTAGAAATACTAATTGAATTCAATTAACAAATATCACAAATTAAAAAAAAAATTCAGAAGAAAAATTGCAATTGCAATGAAATCGAATCATAAAATATTGTTAATCGAAGTAACGAAACGATCGGATAATGTTGTTCTTGTTTTTGTTTTTTTTTTCGGAATATTTGCAAATGTTTTCAACGAATTCATAAATTTCAATTATAATCGTATTGGAAAATATTTTCGATCAAAGAAACGATATTGTAAAATTATTATTCTCGTCACGTGCGCCGTTAGCACAAAGTTACGAACGAATGGTATGCGCGTAAAGTGCATTTACTTTGTTTTTCCCACCGATCGCCGGGTCTTATAAAGAGACATGAAAAATTGACGACGATAAGACAGACAGCAAAACTTATGATCTGACACGTTTAATAACTTAATAACGTTATATACACCTGTAACTATTCTTGACTCCTATATCGATCTATATAACTATGTATATAACGTCGATCGAAATTCCAATTGAATAATATCGTTTTTTTCTTCTCTTTTCGCCCGTTCGCACTGTCACGTATCAATATTCTTGTACACGTCTCACGCAACAGTGACTATGGGCATTGCGTCACAGATCTATGATATCCATTCTCGTGTCAGCAATGTATTATGCATAAATGCAGTAATAATAATAATAATAATAATTTTGCGATTTATTAAAAATATTAATTCCTTGAAAATAATTGTAGATCGGTACACGTGTAAATAATGATAATTGTACGATAAAAGAAAAAATAATATTATGAAAATAATTAATTGTTTTATTTTTATAGTAATCGTCAATATTATTCGTATTATAAAACTAATATTATTAAGTATTGAACTGTTTTTAGTATTATTATCAAAATAAGATAATTAATTATCACGTTTTATTGTTTTTATAATAATTACTAATATTATGAAAATAGTATAATTAATTATTGAGATTGTAATTTGCATGGTATTAATACTTTTTTATCGTGCACTTATTATGTAATACGCCCACACGTATATATATGGGGCATTCCACGCCAAATCGGACCAACCATTTAGCTTTCGCATCTCTGATTTTTTTGAAATTTTTGTTTTCTTTTAGTATCGGTTGAGACTGGCCTCCATGATTTTTTTCAATCTTTTCTATCGAGCCATTCAAAAGCTAGAAGAAATTATTGAAAAATTACATTTTTTGACAAATCATTTTTTTTTTAAATATCTAAACAGATTTTTAAACAATATTACTATGAGATTTTTTAATTTCTTCGATTTTCCTCACATTTTCTTGTATAAAACTATTCTTAATTTAACAAATTTTAAGCCTATAGTTTTATAATGAGCAAACTAAGCGATCTATTTTTTTTTCGAATTTTCAATTTTTATCATTTGAATTATTCGTGTTGAAAAATATCTGAAAACAAATTTGTATACTCAGAAGCTGTAAATAATGATCCTAGTGACACCTAGTCATTATTGATTATTTTACAGAGTAATTTGAGGGAAAAAATATATACAAAATACGGTACTTATTATTAATAAATAACTTATATAAAATATATACAAAAAGATAAAAATATAATTACATATCTATCTTTTTGGATTTTCGTAGAATTTGTCGTATGATTTGGCGTAGAACGACCCATATATATGATCTACGATTCACGAGACACTATCATCGATCTCTAATCTATAATTTATGATATACATTGCACGATCTATCGATCTACGATTTATCAAACGCGCTATATATTTTTCTGCTTTTTTTTTCTCACTTTCTCCAACGCGTCGTTTTATTTCGGCAAACTTGACCACTGCACTCGACAAATCTCGCTCGAGCGTGACCAATCCGTTTCGCGAGACTGTTAATCCACGAACCTTGAACTCGCCTCTCGACTTGGAGTACTTTTCGAGTTGCTTTTTTTTTCTCGTTTTATAATTAAATTTTGTTTTCCTTTTTTTTTTTAATTTTATTTTTGCCTCGATTATTTTCTGTCGTCTCCTTCTCTCGCTCGCGTCGCCTCGCTCGCGTAGTCTGACCTTCCGTCATTCGCCGACCGATATCGCCTCGATATCTTTTTCAACGACGTCGAGGGACGTTCTTTTTTTTTTTTTTTCGTTGCGGTCTTTCCTCTCTTTCTTTCTTATTTGCGGAACGATAAGCGACGTCGCGGAACTCGCCCGATGAACTTCGCGCGACGAAGAAAGCGGCGACGGAGAAAGCCGGCGAGAAAGATTATTAGACGCGAGAGAGAGAGAGAGAGAAAGAGAGAGAAATAATATCGTTAATTATTTCGTCGAAATGACGAAATTTTTATTCGGGCTAAAGAGATATTTCTTTTTATCGCCATCTTTCGTTCGAGAATAATTCTTTTCATTGAAACGCAATGTCTTATTTTTAATCCTCGCTACGAACGAGAACGGAATTTAATCTTTCGGTCACTTTTTTTTTTAATTTGTATATATATATATTTTTTTTTTCGTTATTATTTATCGCGTCGACTCGCAATTTCTTGTAACGTCGAATCCGCCTGACCGAGAACTGCACGCGCGAACTCGTCCCTCCCGCCTCTCAAAAAGCGAACACGATATACTTTTCCACTTTCTCCGACGGCCGAGATCTCGATCCCCGAGAGCGCGGGAGCCTCGAAGCCTTGGAGAGACCTGAAACACCCAACTCATCCACGGTTCTCCGTCATCTCGGGTCATCTCTTTCGTTTTCGTGTTTTTTCCATCGTTTCGCAATTGTTTTCAATTTTCTTATTTATTTTCATTTTTCCTTCGTTTTATTCATTATTATTCGTCGATTGTCTAAGAAAAAGTTCGTCATAACAAATAATTAGCAAATGATTAACGATATTTACGGGCGATCGTTTCTCGATGATGAACAAAATTAATGAAATTTGTTTATTATTTTTCGATCGATCAACGTTCGAAAATTAGAACGCGATAATAATAGAGAATAATCTTATTTATCGTATTATCATTAATTTATCATCGATTTTTCGATCGATCGTCGATGAATAATTTGTTTGTTTTTTTTTCATTTTTTCAATATTTTTGTACGTTTTTTTATAAACATTTTCTTTACGTTTTTTTTTGTTTCAAATTCAAATTTCCGCGAGAATCTCGAATTTCATTGAGAACCGCTGTGTGTTCCCATTTCTCCTTTCAGCGACTCTCTCGGTTGCGCGCGCCGTTGCTCGATCGGCGGCGCGCGCGACGCGATTGTATAACACCAATGAAAGTACTCCTCCGTCAGAGGGAACATACATCGGGTCGTGCTCGCTCCTACTTACGATCGACTCCTTTCTTTATCCGTGGAAAAACGATTTTTTCAAAAAATGAATATACTTTTCCTTTTCTATTTTTTGATAAATAAATTCGTAAATCAATTTCTCTTGAAAATTATTCACGAAATAATTAAAGCGAGAAAAATAACCGACCATTCACAATTCCCAATTAATTACGTTTCATCATAATTATCTCAATTTAAAAAATCTCTATATATAAATAAATAGATATATAGAAAAAGAAATATATTTTTCTTTTAAAATATTATTTCTCGTTTCTTTTTTTGTAATCATTTAATCCTGCAAAAGCTAGAACCGAGAAGTACGAAAGAGAGAAAGAGAGAGAGAGAGAGAGAGAGAAGTGGAACGACCGTGTCACCGTCGATTTTTATTTTTTACCTTATCGATCCGAGGGACGAGAGAGCGACCTCGCGGGACGATGACTCCGACCAACGCTCGGAGAGAAACAGGCGCATATATATATAAATATATATATGTCTACATATGTATATAGGTATATACAAATGCGAGTGTGAGATATAATAGAGACGGGGTCGAGTGCTATTTACGTTTACGGATCGTGCACGAGTGCTCGTTTACATCGCTCGCTACAGCTCGTGACTAGAAAACCAGAGCTTTTGCGAAGCTTCTTTGCGAATCGAAAGCTCGACGAAGAGACGAAACGATGGAATTTCGGCGCGTTACGGTCGACGACGCGTGAAAATAATTCGATTAAATTGTTCATTCGGTCGCGTTTATTTTTTCGGTTTAGAAATTTTCCGATAGTTCGAATAATTTCGACGAATCGAAAGCTACTTTTCATCGAATGAATATTCAAATTTGGCCAACGACTCGACTATTTTCAAAGTATATTTCAATATATATTTTTTTTACTAGAATTTCGAATTTTTGGAATATCGTAATATTTTTATATCACACAATTTTTCAAAACTTTTAATAATCCAATATTTTTCCTATTCTTCGAACTTCGTTAGATTTTTATAATTAACATCTCTTAATTATTCCGACGAAAAATTTTCCGATATAATTTAATATTTATTAAATTCGCAATTTTTTAGTTTCTTAATATTTCGAACTTTTCTTTTTTCCAAATTTTTAACATTTCCATAAATTTTTCTATTATTTTGCTTTCACAAAATTCTTACGATCCTTCGTATAATTCCAAATATTCGAAAAACATTGAAAATTTTTCATAAATAGGAACAAAAATCGAATCGAATATCGAAAATCGTAAGTTCGATCGATCGATGCACGACGAGTCGTGGATGATTTTGAATATTCGTGCGTAGTATGCACCAGGTATCGTCGCTCGTCCGTCTTAAAGTTCGGCTACGCCCAAAAGACGACAAGGACTCTTGCCTCTTGGTATGGCAAAATTCATCTCCCCCTCCCCTCCCTCACCGTCCCTTTACCATGGCCCACCCTCTTTCGTTCGTCCCAAACGCTCTCGCCAGGACGAACACGCGTGTCTCGCATACGTAAACGGTATCGTTTCGTCTCTCTCTCTCTCCCTCTTTCTCTCTCACTCTCTCTCTCTCTCTTTCTCTTTCTCTCTCGTGTGAGTTTGGCAAAAAGAATTCACGAGAGAAGAGGAACGAGCGAGATCCTTCTCTGTCATACGCACACATGAACCAAACTACGTATACGTATACACACGTACTACTCGCGAGGTTTGAGCTGGTAAAAATTCCATAGGACATTGCCTCTCGCCCGTCTCGGCTTTGGCAATGTCATGGCCACGAAACTTCTACATCCGGTCCCTCTCTCGAGTCTCTCAGGTATATACATATTTATGTGTATATGTATACGTGTATATCGATGCGAAATTTGTAGCGAATTGTTTTTATTCTTTAATCATTAATCGTGAATTATATAATTGAATCGATCGATTTTCTTTTTTCATTGTTGTTGAGAATGATGAAATTATGTTTTGTTTTTGTGTTTGTAAACAATCGGTATAGGAAAGTTGCGTAAGTTTTTGTTAATCATAATTGTGCAATTTTGTTGAATTATTTTATTTTATTTGTTATTGAGAGAATTGTCAATTTTTTGTTGTGGAAAATTAATATATCGATGGGATAAATGTGGAAATATTTGTTCATGCTTTAATGATTAATGACAATTATATAATTGGATTGATCGATTTTTAATCGATCGTTGAGAATGATAGAATTGTATTTTTTGTGAAAATAAATTTATCGATGAGAAGTATGAACAAATATTTGTTATCCTTCAATAATAATTAATCAAAATTGTATAATTGAATCCATCGATTTTTAATCTATCGCCTAGTACAATAAATCTTTATTTCTTTCGATCGAGAATCAATTACCAACAAACTTAGAATAATACTTTAACCAACGTACCACAAAAGAAAATTGAATTAAAAAATCGTATTACAAACGTTTAAACAATATTGTCAAACGTTCGAATTCTTATCGAATAAGTATCAATATTTTTTTCATAATAACGAAAAATTGTATCGTCGAGCTTAAGACAAATGTTACAATACCATAAGACAATAAATTAAAGAATCATCGGTGACGATTTATAAATTCTCAACAACATTTACAAACGCTCAAACTTTCTTTATCGCTCGAAACTTTTTTTACTTCTATTTTCAAAACATTAAGAAAAACAACAGAAAAACACGTCGTATCGTCGACCTGTCGAGTTTTTAAACGAAACGAGGGTTTCCGTATGTGGGAGGACGAGATGCTCGCGCACCGGCCGGTTATTCCCAGTGACGCAAAGTGGGTCACGGGCCATCGTGTGCGATGAATAGAGAGGAAACGGAATAGAGGTAGACCTCTCTCTCTCTCTCTTTCTCTCTCTCTCTCTCTCTCTTTTTGTCTGTCTCTCTCTCTCTCTCTCTCTCTCTCTCTCTCGCTCTCTGTCTTACTCTCTCTTTCTCTCCGTACGAAGTAATATCTTTTCGCTACTATCGATACACGCCGGGTACATAAGACCCGCTGGTTTACGTCCCTCCGGGCGACTGAAAACTTCACCTGCATATCTGCTCGTAGTAAAATATGCGTATGAAGAAATATGCGCGCGTCGACGCGATGGTTGACAAACAAAATTTAGAAAAAATAAAAAAAAGAAGATAACTAGACAATAAAATAAGTGGAATGAAGAAATAAATAAGCAATAAAATAAGTGAAAAGATAATAAATCGTTAGGGAGAGAATTTGTTTTTTTTTTTTTTTTTTTACAAGATCGTCAAATTCCACCCGGGAGTCAATTCGAGAAATAATTATTTTACGCGATTGCGCAATGACTTTCACTTTCGAAATGCGATCGTCGATCGTTAATTGCACAGTGTTTTTTCTTTCTTTTTCTTTCGATTGACTTTGAATCGCGGACACGGCGTGCAATTTTTTTTCTTTATTTTTTTCTTTGTTTTGTTCCGTTTTCTTTCTTTATTTTTAATTTACAGTCGTAATTGCGAATCGCGGTTTATGATGCGTCTATTAAGACGGCGTTAGAAAGTATAACGGGGAGAAGGTGTTTGTGTGTGTGTCTGTGTGTGAGAGAGAGAGACAATGAGAGTAAAATCGTAAGAAAAAAAAACGAGAGTAACCGGCTCATCTTTTTTCCACGGCAGTTTCCAACTTTTACTCTCGAAACACGATTTTATGAGTTGATCGATCGCGTGATCGACGATAGCCTCGATAAATAATCGAACGATACAAAATTTAACAAAATCAAACGAATTTAATAAAATCATCGGCTCGAATTAAAATTCATTAAAATATTTTAATAAAAATGTAACGATGATTAAGTCGAATTAAAATTCAAAACAAAAATTATTAGAATAATCAAATCGAGCGAGAATAATTATGAAAAATATTAAAACGATAACGAGAATCGAGTCACGAATTAAAATTGTGATAATTAAATCGAATCGAGATATAATAAATTATTTCATATCGATCCAAGATCTCGCAAAACACGTAGGTAAAAATTCATAAATTCACCATTAAATTTGAAATTCAAAGTTGAAATCTGAAAAAAAAGGAACAACAAAAAAAGAAAATCCTACACTCCGGGGCTCTCGCTCTTTTTTTTCTCATGTCCAGGCGCATAGAAATATTTTCCTCATTCACAGCCGGATTCTTTCACATTTCTTATCGGTGAATGATATCTCTCTCCTTTTTTTTTGTCTCGATAATCGCTCCCGACAGGTATATATCCATTTGCCTCAATATATATATAGGTACGTATATCTCGTTCTTTCCCATGCATATACGAGTCCCTGACGTCATTTCTCAAGCGTTTGTCGATTCGAGTGCGCGAATATATACTTCTTTAATGCAGCCAAAAAAAAAGTTGAAATTTCAATTTCTCTCTCTCTCTCTCTCTCTCTCTCTCTCTCTCTCTCTTTCTGTTAATCAAACATTGAACTTTATTTTTCATTCGTTCGACGTTATCGATGATTCAATTTCGTCTACTTTTTTTCTTTTTCATTATTCTTGGTGGAACAAGTGCGCAGTACGTAGGTGTACACGTATTATGCGAAGCTCGGCGAACGTGATGTGAATACTCTCTCGAATTAATAGCTAGACAGAAAGAGAGAGGGAGAGAGAGAGAGAGAGAGAGAGAGAGAGAGAGAGAAAGAGAGAGAGAGAGAGAGAGAGAGAGAGAGCTCTCTGATACAAGTGTATGATCACGTTGACCCAGTTGGGAAAACGATATCAAATCGTCTTCCATTTCCCTCCGCGATGCGCGCGCCGCCTCTGGTACCCGGACGATGCGTGATTGTTCTGTTATTTTCGTACCATCTGCGAGAAATCTACGAGTGGGTTTTACGAGAGGCTCGTGAGTGTCGCGATATTGGCTTTGAGTGCCTATGAGCTTTTCCGAGTGCACTCAATGTCCTCGAGGACCTTCGAGCGTTTTTCTTTTTACCTGTATTATCAATATTTTCATAGTAAAAATAATAAGATAATAATTATAATAATATTTTAATATTATTCATATCATTATGATTATTATTTATTGCTTAATATCTCTCTCTCTCTCTCTATATATATATATAGAGAGAGAGAGAGAGAGAATGAGATGAATATAAATATATCGTACGTAACGAGAAGAACGACTGGAATATAAAATGTCAATGACTTTGGTACGTTCACCTCAGTAGTACGAGGGTTATACAGGGCAACTGGTGCAATAGCAATGTTCACGATGGGTGTATATATACGATAGAAGCAGTAAGAGTCAACCCTATAGCCGGCTCGCGCTCGATGACGTCCTCTCTCGTTGACCCAGTTGACGATAGCTCGGCAAACCTCCTCACCGCCGGGGCCTCGCCCCGAGCATCCCGATGCACTTCTACTCTCGGTGCGCTCTCGACGCATGCGCACAACGACGAGAGTCTAACGAGGCTATATCGTCGTCGTATTTTCCTATTTATTTATTTATTTATTTATTTATTTTATATATTTTATTAATTATTTTATTATTTATTTATTTATTCATTTATTTAATGCGTTTTGCAATGCATTTTGAATTTTGAGAGAGACAGAGAGAGAGAGAGAGAGAGAAAATGGAGAAGACGAAGAAAGAAAAAAATTGGGGAGAAGGAAGAGTCACCCGTTTCAAGGTGAATTTATAGACGCACCGATGCCACGCGGTCGGAATTATTTTTGGCTTGGACCACAGCGAGGGGAACATATGTGTATATGCATGCTTTCATATTTATATATATATATATTGATAATACGAAGAATTCATGGTTGACTCCAAAACACGAGAGAAAGATAGCGGGACGAATAATTTGTGGAATTTTTTTGCTGCATCGCCAACTGCATCTTGTTTTCTCTCGTTCGCTTTTTTTTTCATTTCTTTCGTTTCTTTTTCAAACCCTTCGGTTCCAGGAACGAGTCGAAATAATTTAGAAAATAATTCGTTCGTGGAATGGCAAAAGGATTTCGATCGATTTATGAACGATTTTTTAATCGCGACGCGACAAAACCCAATCGTCGAGAAATACGTCGTATATTTGTCAAATTTGTTTTTTTTTCTTTTTCTATCTAAATTAAAAATACGCATAGAATAAATTTATGGATTTTTTTTGTTATTCCGTTGGACAAAATTGGAATACAAATATTTACTATCAATTTTTCTATACAATTTCTGTTATCGAATTTTAATTGTTTTTATACTTACAAAATAATACATTAAATTTATCAAAAATACACAAATGAACAAAATATAAACACACAAAAATACAAAAATTGTTGAAAATTAATAACAAATATCTCTATCGCGAAAATAATATTCGAAACTTTTCGATAAAACGTATTTCTTCGAATAGAAATACAAATTTTATCGCGAGGCGATATATATATAATAATTATATCCTATTGAAAACTGCGCGATAAAAAAAACATGAAATTACGACGGTGAAATTTTTCCATCGTCGTGCGCGTAATTGCTTATGTAATTCGAGCGAGTCCTCGAACTCGACACAAAGGCTTGAGACTCGACGGACTAAATATAGGTTTTTGTTCCTTCTTTCGAGGAAGCCCGATAAGATTAGTCTCGGACAAAACAAAAAGATCCGAGGGGCAATGAAAAATTACGACGAAATTTTCACTCGCGGTAAACAAATCAAAGTTCCGAAAGTTCTACCCTCCATATGTACATATATATATATATGTAAATGGGTGTCCAATGATTGCTAAATATAACCATACGAGTTGGTAAACATAAATATTTCCTGAACCCGATCCGAGAGGTCGAAGGAGGGCCCCGTGAAATATTAAACGTCGCGTCGAACCGATCGGCGCTGCAGCGACGCATATTTCCGCGTATTATCCCCTTTATTTATCATTTACACCTGAATTTTATCCAAGAACGTTAAAAAAAACAACATTACTACCATCGTTCCTTTATCTGAAAAAAAAACAAAATTAATCATAAAAATTAAAAAATATTTTAAAAAAGTCGATTTTCCAATTAATCGATATTTCGACTAGTCCTCTTTTTCCACAAGTATCGCGTCAAAACGTTATTCGTCTTGCATAAAATTATTTCCTCGATAACAAACGTTTTTTTATTTATCGAAAAAAAAATATAAAAAAAAACATTGCAAAAAACGCTGTGGAATCATCGCGGCGCGATAGTCGATGCTCGTAGGGTCGCAAAAGAGAATTGGCACGGAGATGGAGTCGCAAGTACGCGATAAAACAGAGTTACTTGTATTTTGATACAGACTGTTGCTTTTTTTATTCTTTTTTTTTTTTTTTTTCAAACATACAAATATTTTGTATTAAAAAAAAATTCATTTTTCCCGCAACGCGAATATGCGTACATCGTATATTCGTTGATGTGCGATGTCGTTGCACTGCATAAGGACGCCTCGAGTTCGCTAGCTCGGGGAGCCGGGTCGGAGAGCTCGTGTCGGCGAACCGTCCGCCTTGAAGTAGGTCAGGTCTCAATGGTGCCCTGGCTTACGTACGTATAGAGCGGTATGTATATCGGTACGTGGCACTGCCCTCTCTCTCTCTCTCTCTCTCTCTCTCTCTCTCTCTCTCTCTCTCTCTCTCTCTCTCTCTCTCTCTCTCTCTCTCTCTCTCTCTCTCTCTCTCTCTCTCTCTCTCTCTCTCTCTCTCTCTCTCTCTCTCTCTCTCTCTCTCTCTCTCTCTCTCTCTCTCTCTCTCTCTCTCTCTCTCTCTCTCTCTCTCTCTCTTTCTCTCTCTCTCTCTCATCAGCGTCATCATCCCCACTCTGGCGTCTCTAGAGCAATCCGGACAGTCATTGGCCACCCAGAGTAAACCAAACGTGACGATAATTGGCAAAATTCAATTTTCACCGATCGTTGTTACATCGTTTTTTATCAAAATAATTGTCGAAGACGAATACGATCATTTTTATCGTTTTATGTCACGACTGTTTTATTTTTTTTATTTTTTTTTTATTATTGAGAATTCTAGTCGATATAAAACTGTCAATAATTACAGTTTCTTTTTTAAGAAATATATTTTTAAAAATGTTTACGTCGTTTTTCTTTTTATCGCTATTTTATCGTATTATTGTTTTTTCGTCGAGAATTCGGGTCGATGTGAAATTGTCGGTTGTTTTTTTTTATTGTTTTATTTGATAATTTTTTTCTGTTTTGTTTCTTTTATTGGGAATCGGAGATGATGTTAAATTGCCAATAACTGTACTGGATTTGCTTTTTTTTATTCACAGAGATATATCTATAGATGCGACGATGCAATTTAAAACGTTTATGGAGCATGCGCGGTTTGTTCGTGTACATTGTATGCATCTCGTATCTTTGAACTCTGCACGTTCAACGTCATCCTCGTCACACGCACACGCGCTTGCGCACGAGTCTCTCCGCAGGGACGGGCGAGAGACTCGACGTCGATGCTATCGTTGATCTTCTTCACGACGCTCCTCTTCTCATTCTTCTCGCTCTCGGCTAACTCTCTTTTTTCTGACCCGATGAACTCGAGATAATTGGGACAGTGATTGGCCCCTTCGCACGACTGCACAACTTGCACTCGAATTAAAGTGGAAAAAATAGAAATATGTTTCACGATACGTATGAAAAACAAGAAAAAAAAAAACAATCAAGTATCGACGTAAATTGTTTTTCAGGCAAATTGAATTTTTCATTTAAAATTAATATTTCAATGAAAACGAAGGGGATTCATTTTGTCAAATGAAAATGAAACAATAATTCTTTTTTTTTTTCAAGAAATAATATGGAAGGAGATTTGGTTTATTTTGTTAATTAAAAAGGAAACGAAAGTTAATGTTTTTTTAATGAAAATTAAACGAATTGTTTTGTTTTATTTGTTAAATTTATGATAATAAAAAATTATTTGTAATTTGGCTGTTAGTTTGTTTACGATAATTTCGTAGTTCAGCAACGGTTGTAATTTTTGCTACGCGGAAAAAGGTGCGATAAGTGTTTTTCCAAGCATTGACCTATAAATGTTTTTTTTTTCGTTTTTTTTTCTCGTGAAATGTTATCTATACGACGTTTGCTCAAATACATCGTCCTCCTCTCGACCCACAGCGATAATTTTTTCATGCACGATGATAAAATTGTGCATAAGTGAAATTAGACAAAATACGCATGCGCGAAAAATTAAAATAAAAATGAAAATTGCTTACTTTTGCGTTGTAAAATTGTCCGACTTTTTGTTTAAGCGTCGCGCACCGATCCAGACTCATTTTCCCGTGTGTTAATGATCGCCGCGATACCGATCGCGAGGTTTAGTTACCCTTTAAAAAAAACAATATATATATATATATAAATCATTCTTTCGCAAATAGAAAGTAGGTCGCTCGAAACGTTCGTAACAACGATTTTATTATCATCGCGATTTTACAAAATTCCTCGAAGATAAAAATCAAATGAAAAGTAATAAAAAATTTTAAGTTAAATTGTATTTAAATCAATTTAATAGATTTTTACGCGATAAAAACCAACCAGTAAAAAATGTCGATATCGTTAAAAAAATAATTAACTTTTTATACGTTTGCCTACAATATCATTATTATCATCGTAATTATTATTTCATTGAAAATAATACTCAAATATTAATACAATCAAATCATAATTTAATAATAACGACATAAATATCTTGATACTTTTATATTTTTATTTGGAATAATAATTGTAACAATAGATTAATATCAATACATTGTTACTTAAGAAAAATAGTTATGTCACAGGTATGTCACTTAAAAAAGAAACTATAGACTCAAACTTTCTCTCTCTCTCTCTCTCTCTCTCTCTCTCTCTCTCTCTCTCTCTCTCTCTCTCTCTCTCTCTCTCTCTCTTTCTCCCTCTTTCTCCCTCTTTCTCTCTCGTGCCTCGGCTCATTTCAACATTTTCGCTTCCTCTCCGAGTCTTTTGCGATTGTTCATAATTTGCGGTGGGGTCTACGGCGAGCAACACCGGCCGTGAATACAATCTATTATTACATCGGCCAAGCTCTTATGGCGACCATAATGCTTATATACACGAGCTTACGACCTTCGTGTTCGCATCGAAATATTACACTGTAGACGAGTATACGGGGCGTTCCATGACGAAACGATCGGAATTTCTCGTTCAAACTCTGACCGTAGTTTTTCACTCGAGAATTTTTCGCACGAAAAATAACCCCGTGAAAAAGAAATGAATTTCAAACCCTTAACATGTTTTTTACGATAGAAAAATTTCAATCGGATTTCTTTATCGATTCGTCGTCGAACGTCCTCTATATTTATAAAAATAATAAATAATAATTAATGGAAAAATAAAAAGAATACTAGCGACGTTAATAATAACGCCGCGAATATATTTGCACTTCAGATAGATTTGAAGTCTGCCTTGCCCCCAATGTCAATATACGAGAAAAACAAAAAGAAAAAAAAAACTATCGACTAAGACTTTGGATCGTGGCCGTTCTCGAATGCCTACGTAAAGTTAATTTAATACATCAAACGGGATACTTTGAATTTGCAATGTGGACTCCGTGTGGTAATTTTTCGCAGCGAAGGAAGTCTTCGAGCTTCGGATCGATACCAGTTCGACGATCGCACGAAAATATCTCGCTATTTTCACGAGGTCTCGGCAAAAAAAAGAAAAACATTAAAAAAAAAAAAAAAATCGATTAAAAGTCCATTTTTGAAATTTTTTTTTCACTTCAAAATAAATTTTTTTTTCTATCTCGATTTACAAAAATTGCAAAATTTCTCGTTTCGTTCACCCCCTGGGTATCGAAACCTCTCGTTATATCAGAGAGACTTTGGACGGGAGATACTTTTTTTTCTTTCTTTTTTCGAAAGACCGGATTAAAAGCCGACGAGCGAGTGAAATGTCGGCTTAATACGAAATTCACGAAATAAAATTCGAACGATATTCTCGTCGAGCGTTTCTTAATCGTTTCGCTTCGCCCACCGCGCCGCCGGCCTGTCCTCCTTTTCACGCGGCGAAAGTCGCGTCTTCGATTATCGAAACTCCCGGAGTTTCGTTAACCCCGAATGAAAAATAAAGAGAAATAAAAAATACACACACACACACGCACACACGCAAATAATAAAAGATATTAAAAAAAAGCAGGAAAAAATTGTTCGCGCCGAAAACGATAACGAGAAATCATTCGCGTGAAAGTTTTGTCGTTTCGAAATACTCGTATCACGAGTGGGGTTAACGTACGAGCGAACGAACGTCTGCGATAAATCGAAATTTCGAAAAAAAAAATAAATAAAAAAAAAATATAATTTACGAGGGAAAAAAAAAAATCATTAATTACGCGATAAAATCGTAAATTTAATATGGAAATAAAAATTTCCAAAAGTATTAACGGAAAGTTTATTTATCGTTACAGATTGGACCCGCGGAATTGGCGAAAAATCCGTTCGATCTTGATCAGCGCACGGATTCACCCGCACTGAAGAATCCGGGTTAAAAAAGAAAACCAAAGGAAAACGTTTCTTTTCTTTTCTTTTTTTGTTGTTTTCATTATTTGGTGAAAAATCGATCGAGACGATTATCGTCGGGCGAGAGAAAAATTAATTCGCGAGAATGGCGGGCGAGGATACGCAAATTTTGGCGAACGGAAACGTCGAAGCCCTGACGAGAATTCCGTCGGGCGAAAAAATCGGCAATGGCAACGGCGTTCATTGCAACAAACACAACAACAACGGCTCGATACCGAACGGCAAAGTATTGGATATCGTTAACGGCGATAACGGCAAGCTCATAATATCGGTCGATGAAAAATCCAACAGTCTTCACACGGAATTCGACGATCCTGATATATCGTGCGGTTGGGGACCCTGCAGACCTCATTGGCTTCAATTCTTCGCGACCAAACAAGCCTTTCTCGTCACTTTTTGCATCACATGGGTACGTCGATTAATCAATTTTTAATTTTTTTTTTTTTAATTTCGTATCGAGACAAACACAAAATTGTTTCGAAATTATTTTAATCTGTAAATTTGAAAAATAATTTATTCCAAAGTATTCGAATAATGTAAAAAAAAAGAGAAGAAAAAAATGTTTAAACTCGAATGTCGTAGATATTCTCGTTATCGACGAATTATTGCAATTTTTTTCTTGTTATCTTATCGACAGGTTCTTCAAGGAATGTATTACACGTATTTCGTCTCGGTGATAACGACGATCGAGAAGCTCTTTCAGATACAGTCGAAAACGACGGGGATAATAATGTCAGCGACCGAGATAGGGCAGATCGGTTCATCCCTTCTGTTGACCTATTACGGTGGTCAAGGTCATCGTCCGAAATGGATAGCATGGGGAATGATACTGTTCGCCGTCGGTTCTTTCACTTGTTCGATGCCCCATTTTCTCTTCGGCGAACAACTGATAAGACAGAACGAGATGCTGTTCAGTGGGGTGGGTAGCGAGCCAGGTGGAACGAATTCGACGAGTCCGATTCCCGCGAATCTTTGCCGACTTCCGGAACATCATGAAAATGGTACTGCCGGTTTCAATGAGTGAGTCAAAACAATTTTTATCATTTTTAAAGAAAAACGAAAAAACAACAACACCAACGACAGCAAGGAAAAATAATTATCATTATTTTTATCATAATTTTTCAATTATTTTCAATTATATTATAATAATTCAAATATTTTCAATGTTTAAGAAATAAAAACTATCGCCTTTTCGTCCGTTCGAGAAACTCGTCGTTATACGTCGTTTTCAATTATTTTCAATTATATTATAATAATTCAAATATTTTCAATATTTAAGAAATAAAAACTATCGCCTTTTCGTCCGTTCGAGAAACTCGTCGTTATACGTATACATATTTGTTTCTAGTATCTTGTTTTCTATGTTTACAAGGTCGCGAAATCGATGCGGGGCCCGTATGCCCATTAGACATCGTTATCGAGTGGGATTTTTTATGAATTTTTAATTTTCAAAGTAGACGAATTGATAAGAAAAAAATAAAGTAGAAAAATCGAAAAACAAAAACAAACAGATAAAATTAAATAAAATAAAACAATTGTTAAACGGAGAATAATTTATCTATTTTACGTTACGAACAGAACGCTGATTCATCGTACCGACTCGGCAGAATATTGCGAGGGTGAGTTTCTCAAGGAGCAAAGAATTCAGAGCAAGATAACGACCGCCGTGTTGGGAATATTTTTCGTCTCGTTGCTCGGCGTGGGAATGGGCCAAACCGCTGTTTACACCCTCGGTATACCGTACATCGACGACAACGTCGCCAGTCGGGAATCCCCTTTGTATTTTGGTGAGTTTGTATTATTATTATTATTATTATTTTTTTTTTCAACGAAATCCGTTACTTTTGTACAAATAGAAAAATAAAATTTACATTTATCACTCGTTCGTGTTCCGTTCATTCGTCGAATGACAAATTATCATATTCTTTATTCGACAGCGATAACGATAGGCGTGAGGATACTCGGGCCAGCCCTCGGTTTTATTCTCGGCTCGGTTTGCACAATGTTGTACGCCGATTTATCGGCCGATCCTCAAATCACACCGTCGGATCCAAGATGGGTCGGTGCATGGTGGCTCGGTGAGTTTTTCTCGACTCGAATCGAATCGATTTAATCGTAATACTCGTCATTAATTCGAAATAAGTCATAAATTATTATCATTATTATTGTCAATTCAAAAAATATTAAAATTTTGCAAAATATTAAAATTAATTATAATATTTATATCTTACTAGAATTTTGTTATATATAATAATAATAATTTTATCAATTATCGTATCGAATAACGTAATCGATAACAGATATATATAAATTTTCGATCAAAGACAAAGATGAAAATTCGTGTTCTCGATGGTAAACTCGTTATTAATATTATTAAACTCGTTATTAATTATTATTATTATTGTTAATTCAAAAATAATAATAATAATAATTTATCGTTTCAAATTTTCATTACAAAAAATAATACCGATTTTATCAATAATGAATAACGAATAACGTAAATGAGAAAGTGATATATTGTATAAATTCTCGATCGAGACCGAGAAAACGAAAATATCAACGAAAAAATAATTTTCTGTTATTCTTTTAATTAATTAAATTCAAGGCCTCGTCCTGATATCATTCATGCTGATGCTCGTGAGTATCGCGATGTTCGCATTCCCGAGTCGTCTTCCAACGAGCCAATCGCCATCGAAGATCGAGGACTCGAAAAAGCCTAGTTTAAAAGGTAAGACACGACGAAAAAAAAACAAAAAAAAAACGAAAATCAAAAATAGAAACCACTATTCGCATCTCCTACTCACTGTCTTTCTTTTCGTGTTTCTCTTTCATTTTTTGATCGGTCCTCGAATACCCCCCTCCCCCCTCCTCGACCCTCCAACGTTCCGCTACCCCGTTTATGGTGATGAGAAAGCTCGGGGATTTACGTTGCCGAATCAGTGCGTGGGTCGTCGTGATCCATGGGCTAGGTAGGTAGGTAGGAAATATATATATATTCGTACACGAACACGTGTACAGATGTCTCTCGTTCTCGAGTTTGTATCGCGGGCGAGGAAAAAGAGAGATTTTTGCGACGTAGAATCAAGTCGGAGGTGAGACGAGGTGACAGAGAGAGAGAGAGAGAGAGAGAATAAAAGAGAGAATAAAAGAGAAGAGAGAGAGAGAGAGAGAAAGAATCGTGCAAGGACCGGGCGAGAAGCGCGTTTCAAGGACGCGAATATCTCGCGAGACTTTCGGCGGTTCCGAGAATCCCGAGCGTCTCGTTTCGAAAGGAGCGGAGAACGTTCGATTTAACGAGATCTGTCGTCGTCGATGAGATCCTTGTTTGACTAGAAACAAAAAGAAAAAAAAATAACAACAACAACACCGAAGAATAAAATTAGAATTGAAAATAAGAAAAATCGATGCGAATTTTATGCGAAGGAACAATTCGAATGGATATTAAAGAGAACGAAATTGTTGAATGGCTTCGTTAGAGAGAATATCGGAGTTGGCTCGATTAAATACGCTGAATGCGATTGATCGAACGTTGATTAGGATGATCGATGGATAAAACGGCACGAGGGAAATAATGGTCAATTGTCCTCGTACGCATCGTGTCGATGGTCGATGAACCGAAAAATCGTGAAAGAAATTGACTTGGTTGTCTCGAAGCAAATTTTAATAAGAAAATTCGAAAAAAATGTCAAATTTTTAGAAATTAAACATTTTTTAATAAGAAAAAATTGCAGTATTGCGTCGTAAATATGAGGAAATATCGTAAAATACCTTCCACACTTAGGAATTTCTACCGTAGTATTTCATTTTCATTTTGTCGACGCATTTTTCTTGCTTAAATCAAATTTTTCAAATAATTTTAATAATAACTTTTCATTTTATTAATTGTTGATTTTTGTTCTACATTTGTTGAATTCGTGACTAAAAAGAAAATTGTCGAACCACGACGAATCGAGAGAGTTCCCTCGACGTTATTTATCTCCTTTTCTCTCATTTTTCAAATTTTTGATTTTATGCAATTTTCATCGAGTGAATTTCCCGAATTTTTCTCGATTAAAAAAGCATTAAAAAAAACACACACACAGGCAATATCGTGGAGAAACGAGTGCCTAGGCTCTGTCCCTCGATCATTAATCTTTGACGTCATCCACCGGGTCTACCCCGTAAATTCGAAGAAGGGTTTCTTGACCTGCCAGAACCGTGGAATCTCGAAATAAAGGTCGTCGCTTTTCGTGGAAAAGCGAGAAGGGAGCGTCGTTCGGTTCTTTCGACTCTGGGACGTCTGCCATTGAACGTCGGAGACGGTCCAGTATCGGCAGAAACGAGAGGCTGCGCGAGCCCGTATTTCTTGGACCGAGAGAGAGAGAGAGAGAGAGAGAGAGAGAGAGAGAGAGTGAGAGAAAGAGAGACGAAAAGGTGTCTTCCTGTATATGTGTTTGTATTTACATGTCCTCTCTCGTCGCGAATGTCGTTCTCTCTCTCTCTCTCTGTCTCACTCTCGGTGGGTGAGGTCGTGTGCGTTTAATAATAATGACTGACCGAGTGTTGCGCGGTGGACGACAGTGCGCTGGCAAGTTCACGGTCGTATCGCTGAGGACACGTGTGCTCATGCGCGGCACCGGCGCGACCGCTCACCGGCCGAATGGTGGGGGTAGGCCCTATCATCCATCTCTCTCTCTCTCTCTCTCTCTCGCGCTCTCTCTCTCTCACTCTTGTTCTCTTTCTCTCTCTGTCTGTCTGTAGCTCTTTCTCTCTCCCTCTCTTTCTCTCTCTCTCTCTCTCTCTCACTCGTATACTCTCGCTTCGGCTCTCTCGCTCTCTTTTTACCTCGAACGTATTTGTCAGCTGTCTCATTCCCCGCACATTTTGCCGCCAACATATCACACCGATATATCTTGTCATGGTTTTTAACGCGCCGTGACGTCGTTAAACAAAAGTGTGCGCACGCGCGTATGCGCACGTGACATACAAACGGGCGTGACGTCGTTCACGAATATCGACGGGAATTATATGGAGTGTCGAATCGAAATAAAAAAAAAAACCTGCGCCAACGTCTTCATCTCCATTTTGTTTTTATTGTATTTTTTGTTTGTTTTCGTTATACGCCCTATCGATTCGACGATTCTATGCGCGTCGAAAGGAAGATTGAAAATAAAACGAGCGAGTTTAAAAAATAGTCTAATTTTGAATCTCGAACTGACGCGAGTCGCTTCCAACGCAAATTTGTCGAACGGAAAGAAATTTATGGCAATTTAAAAAAAATTTAATATTGCAAACGTCTTTTTCTACACTCTCTCTCTCTCTCTCTCTCTCTCTCTCTATCTATCTATCTCTCTCTCCAATCTTTTCGCTGTCTCGAATTTATGTCCATTTAGTAAAAAATTCTTATCGTCCAATTTTTATTTAATCGTCCATTTTGAGTAACTTCGAGTATTTTCATCGTCTACTATGGGTGAATTTTTTAAAAACTACCCCTAATATGAGGATCTCTTAATTTTTACGGTGGTCCGTGACGCGCATGACTCGCGGATCGGGCGAGATCTATTCGTAGAGCCTCGCCACGACCTCGCGTTTCTCTCTCTCTCTCTCTCTCTCTCTCTCTCTCTCTCTTTCTCTTTCTCTCGGCCGTAGCGTGGTCTATGGACACAAAAGTCTATGCGGGGTTGCCGCGACGTTGTTTTTTCCCTCCCATCGCGCATACACACGTGCCGAGGGAACTAGGAACACACATGCGATACGATAGAATTCTTTCCTTCTAAGTACCTTATGGAAAATCGCTCGATCTGGCAACCCCGTGAAAGAATCGACAGACCTCTTTCCTACCGTATATACACCTTATATATACATACATATATATATATATATATATATATATATATATATATATAATATAATGCGTAGCATAGTGGTCGAGTCGTGTTCTCTCGGCGGTTTGTGTGCACATTTACGTTGTTGTACGTGCCTTACCATGAGCCTACGCGACTTTTAAGGTTAGGTATCCCTTTTATCCCAACACAAACGCGAGAAGCTTCCTCACTTTCCATCGCGGCGAACAGTGGGGGTTTCGCTACTGGGCAACATTGTGGAAAATTGAGATAGGAGCTCGTTCGAGAATGTACTTTGAAGATATTATCCGACGTGACTTATTTCTTAGCTTTGGACGATGACGAGGTCTTGGAAAAAACGAAGAAGAATGCAGGCTCGAAGGTAGACTTTAAGTTTACGTTTGGGATTGAAGGTCGAATTTAGGATGGAAGGTCGAATTTTCGATCGAAAGGTCGAATTTATAATTGAAGGTCGAGTTTTGGCTCGAAGGTCAAAATTAGGGACTGAAGATTACATTTGGAATCGAAGGTTCGATTTAAGATCGACGGTCGAATTTAGAATCGAAGGTCACATTTGGGATTGAAGGTCAACATTTGGCACTGAAGGTCACGGTTGGGATGGAAGGTCGAATTGGAAATTGATGGTGGAATTTGGAATAGAAGGTCAACATTTAGTATCGAAGGTCAAATTGGAAATCGAAGGTCACCTTGAGCTCTCAATTGAATGTCAACTGGGAAATGGAACTTGTAGCGTAACATAGAAATGGAATATGAGCAAGAAATGCAAGTTTGAAATTTGTAACTAGAATTGACCTTCCAAGGTCAAGCCCAAGGTCGATTTCTCACTTGCGTTTTGAATTAACACGTGAACGCGAAACTTCGATCTTGAACTTGAAATTCGTAACTCATAATTAAGATTACAATATTCTTCTTAGAATTTATGTTGTCACGACAAAAATTTATAATTGTGTTTTTTTCTTTTTTGTGATTATTGAATCGATAGATTTTCCAACGGCCGTCAAACGATTGCTGAAAAACGATATTCTGATGTTTCGTACGGCAAGCAGCGTTTTGCACATTCTTCCAATCGCCGGTCTATATACATTTTTGCCGAAATATCTCGAGACGCAATTTCGACTGCCGGCGCATCACGCCAACATGATATCAGGTACAGTAATTATTATCAATTATGTTGATTGAATAATGAAATAATAATATAAAATATTAATTATTTAAAAAATTCTTAAAATTCTTGTTTTTTAATTTTTTGTTTTGTTTCCTTTTCATCGCGAACAATTTTGATGTATAATTTTGATGATAAATAATGGATAATCTATATATCATTTTGTTTCAATTTTTTAATCATAGGCGTCGGAGGAATTTTGGTAATGGGCCTAGGTATCATAATCAGCGGAGTTTTCATTCTGCGTTGGAAACCAAACGCGAGATTCGTCGCTGCTTGGATTGCTTTTACAGCTGTCGCTTACGCAGTTGGTATGGGCGTTCTGATGTTCATCGGTTGTCCGATGGACGATTTTGCCGGACTTTCGACGAAACCTAACGGGTAATGAAAAATACAAAAAACAAAAAAACATTGAAAGTACAATTTTTCCAAAAAATGTGCATTTTTCTTTTAAAAAAAATAATAATAATAAATTGTAATTCAAATAATTTTCTTCATCGACGTAAGAATTTTGAATTTCTATTTAAATATTTTGTTCTCATCTCCACCAGGATAACCGGATTCGAGCCAACGTGCGAGGCGACTTGTGGCTGCGATCCCAATAAGTTTAATCCGATTTGCGGCGCTGACAAAAAAACATATTTTTCGGCATGTCACGCGGGTTGTTCGAGTTACACGGTAGTCGATAATAAAGTTTCAACGGTGAGTTTACCACTATAAGAAAAATCAAAGAGATAACAAATAATAAAAAATTATATTTACAAGAAAAGAAAGTTGAAAACGTCGATAAAAATTCATTATTATTTATCGTAATAACCGATCGATTAATCGATTAATATTAACACGAATAATAATGAATTTAATATAATTAACGTATTTACATCGGTATTCGAATAATTACAAAGGTATTCAAATTTTAGAATCGACGAAAAAAAAAATTAATATTCTTTCAAATACTAAAATTTTTGTATTTAAACAATAATTTTTTTTCAACAGTATTACGACTGTCAATGTATCGGACAAAACGAGACGATACCGGAAATACTGAGTACCGCGACGATCGGCTACTGTGGTCTCGAGTGCAGCAATTTTTGGGTCTACATGATTCTCTTCTCCGTTTTCGTTTTTATTCACTCGACGAGCGAGGTCGGCTCGATGTTGCTGACACTTCGTTGCGTCGATCCCCGGGACAAGGCAATGGCCCTCGGTCTCATACAATTCGCGATCGGCTTGTTCGGTGAGATTAAACAATAAAAGACATAAACCATTTTTAAAAAAACAACGATATTTTATTAACTCATATATTTTTTTTTCGCAGGTAACGTTCCATGTCCCATAATTTACGGTGCTGTGGTCGATTCCGCGTGTCTCGTGTGGGAATACGCCTGTGGCGAACGCGGTGCGTGTTGGCTCTACGACTCGAATATCTTCAGAATGTTCTTTCATGGTAAATTAGCACAAAACTTTCTTTATTTTCCTTACCTCTCGTTTCATCGAAAAAGTCAACAAAATTTTCGAGAAACAAGAATTTTGTAATCACCGATATAATTTTTTTTTGTTATTCTTATGTATTTTCTCAGGTACGACCGGTGGAATTCTCGTTCTTGCTTTCATAGTTGATCTCGTAGTTTGGTACAAAGCCGGTACGATAAATTTCGTCGACGACCAAACGGGAGAGGAAGGCTCGGCGGAGGAAATGACGACGCTCAAGTCGCGAGATGGTCAGACAGTAGATAACGACTACCTATGAAAGGTTAACGAGAAATATTTAGGTAGGTGAGAAAAGACAAAAATGATAAACAGAACTTGACGCGATGAAATTGATTTCACGCTCAAATTTTTGGTACCTGGATGAAAACGAGGATCGTCGTTCGACGCGACGACAATAAAACGATCGAAACGATATTTTTTTTATCGTTACCTCGAAAAATGAGAAGAACAAAAATCGAGATTGGTACGTCGCGATCGTTGGACGAAAAATTCGCGAACGAAGTGTCTGATATAAATGTCACGACGTCGAGATACAAAAAATCTTCAGGGAAAGTGAAAACGACGATGATTAAATTCCCTAGGACGTGAAAATCCAGGTACGAAGACACGAATCGCTCGATCTCCGATGGGAAAAAAAGTTCTCGGAGGCTTGGTGGTGCGCCAAGGGGATGAGATGAATGAAGATGGAAAAACTGAAGAAAAAAAAACGTAAAAATCCTAATCGATTATGTTAACTCGAGTGAGGGATTCGATATTTTTAAGCGATTTAATCTAGTACGAATTAATAATTGCCATATAACGTAACGTTAGGCATTGAAATCCTCGTATGATGATTGTTTTGTTGTTGTTGTTTCTTTTTTTTTCTTTTTCTTTTTTTTTCGTAAAGGATGAAAAAGTCGATGAACGCAAAAATAAATTCGTAAGAATCGAATGAACGATGAAAATAATCTTTCATCGTGAAATAATGAAAATATTCGAACGACGAGAATCCTTGCTGTCGGTGTCGGAGTCTCGAAACTGGCCGATTTTGCTTTTTCTACCGAACGAAAAAGAAAAAAAAACAAAATGTAGACAAACGAAATTACAGTTTTAATTTATTTTTATTCTCAATTTCGATTTAAAACAGTTTTACGTCGATTCCGACAAATTAATATCGATCGTAAAACTTAATCTTGAATAAATCGAAATTGACATTTTTCGAAGTATTTTTGTTCCTCTTGACAAAAATATTTTTTAAATAAACATCACATTTCGTTCGACTCGCATTGACACTGAAGCGCATAAAAATCATGTATCGTATTATTATTATTATTATTATTATTATTATTGTTAAATACATAGTCACCGTGACGTAAGTTTAAACGAATTAAGAACACGAATAATACGATAATTTGAGTAAGAAAAGTTGCGAGGTCGAAAAGGAGAAAAAAACGTTATGAAAAAAAACAAACAAACAAACAAATTGTAACGAAAATGCAGATGAGAGGGAAAAAACATACATCCAACATATTTTTAGAAGATTTGACGACGACAAAAAGTAATAATAACGATAATGATTATAATGTTACAAGCTCGGGGGGAGGGAGGGGGGGAGATCGTTTGGACGAATTAAAAAAAAAAAACGCGGATAAAAAAAGAAACAGAGTATAAGAGCTGTATTTTAATACACTTTACAAATACGTGACATTAAAAACAAAGAAACTCGTCAATGTCTGCCTGTGCTAAGAATAACACCATTTTTTTCGGCCTTTTTCCAAAAAAAAAAAAAAAAAAAAAAAAAAAACGATCAACGAAACGAGTAGAGAAAAAAGATCGTTTCGAAGTAAAAACGAAAAGATACATTTTTAACGATTCTTTTTTCCTCGAATTGTTCGTGCTCGTAGCACCGACGAAGATTATTCTTCCTGTCTGGGCATTAAGAAAGAACAAAACAAAAAAGGGAAAATGCTCTGAACTTAAAATATCGCGAGATGAAAAAACATTTGTGTAGTAAAGAGAAAAAAGAAAAAAAGAAGAAAATTTGAAAATTTCGCAAATAGTGAAAACGATGAATGAATGATAAAAATAATCGTATCATCCTCGTGACAATTGGGAAAATTGTATTTTTGTATCGTAACGATATAAATATATCTATATACATATTTGTATACACACATATATATATATATATATATATATATATATATATATATATATATATATGTATGTATGTATATCCATATGTATGAAAAATGTAACGCGATGTACAAGAAAAATTCGTAGAGTAAACGAAAGAGAATGAGAGAGAGAGAGAGAGAGAGAGAGAGAGAGAGAGAAAGATAAAAATGAAAAATTTAATTCAAAAGAAAAAAAAACGAAAATTCGAGTTAGAAAATTCGTACGTACATGTGGTTTTTTCCCTTCCGTTGTTGTTGCCTGCTGTCGATTGTTGTTGTTGTTTGTGTCCGATAAGAGCCAGAAAACGACGATTATTTTTTCATTATATACATATATATGTATATGTATATTCAAATCCAATTGTGATTACGACAAAGCTCACTTATAAGCAAGTATCATAGTCGAAGAATTTTTCGCCCGACCTCCCTCACCCCAGACCCAGCTCCAAAATTTGGGCGAGCGACTTGACAAAAAAAATGGTCGAAACGAAATTTTTGCGAAAAAAAAAACGAGAAAACATTGATATTTATATTTTGTTTTCGTTTTCTCCATTTTTGTGAGCCAACTGCAACTTAAAACGTTTAATTGTACATAAATTTATGATGTTTTCATCACGAAGTAAAAATTGGTGCTTGAAACCAAAATTGGGTTGGCAAAATTTTTAAATTGATTGATTTTGTCGATTTTTAAACGTTCTATTATGTTTGATCAAGTCGCTCGCAGGATTGTAAATACTATAGAGAGAGGGAAAGAAAGAGAGAGAGAGAGAGAGAGAGAGAGAGAGAGAGAGAGAGAGAGAGAGAGAGAGAGAGAGAGAGAGAGAGAGAGGAGTACAATAATGAACTTACCAATTGCGAAGAGAAGAAATGTAAAAAAAACGAAAAAAATCTAGCACGCTAGCTACGAAAAAGCGAAAAATTTAATTGTCAGCATCACATTCATTATAAAGTAAAACAAAAAAGTACATATTAACAAATCTAAAAAACTGCGAGACGAAAAATTTGTCGATTTTTCGCTGATAAATAATATAAAAAACGCGTCATCGTGCTGTCGAATCGTGAAATCCAGCGATCGTTTTTTGTTTTAAGGTTTTTTAAAAAAAATTTACGTCGAGCGAGTTTCTCGTCCACTGTTTCTCCGAGGCAACCGTCACGAGAATCCATAACACTGCCATTTTATGATCTCGATCTCCAAGCCTCGATATACAAATATCATACTCAAACTGCCAAAGAACTCAAATTTTTAAGATTTTTGTTTTGTTTTTTCTTGTCCGAAGCGTTTCTTTCTTCTACTTTTGAATAGAAGAACTATTACGATATACACTCCGTACAAGTGGATACGATGGACGAACGCATTTTCACCTCTATCATCACATTTTCAATGATATTTCACGATAGTTCAATTTTTTTTTTACTATTTTTTACATTTTTTGTAATGCTAATCTTTTTTTTTTGTACTCATAAAATATCGATATACGTAGATAAAACTCCAATACAATATTACTGGCGAATCGTACTATCTTCCGAAAGAAACAAATCTTTTTGAACGAAAAATAATAATGAAAGAAATAAAAAAAACAACGATTTTTAAGCAGAAAAAACTACTCGCCCGATTTCACAGTTTCGCAGACCGTACCGCGTTTGATTAACACACGAACACACACACACACACACACACGATAGTCGACACGTTTGTCATTACGACAGAATCACCGACGAATCACAAATAACAACAAAAATTGAAGTATAAACAAACAAAATATATGCCACGATATATATATATATATATATATGTATATATGTATGCACACACATATATATATAAATATATATATATATAATACTATATTTTAGTAAAACGATTTATCGAAATATGAGAAAAAAGGAATAACTATATATACATATATATATATACCGTAGTAATACTTTCGCGACTCTAATGCGGTTTTAAATAATTAATTACGGAATTAATTTTAGGGCGAACCATAATTGCTAGTCTCCGAACGATACATGTATATACATAGATATATACATATACACATATATATATGTATATATTACATTGCGTAAGGGTGAATGAGTGATTGAGAATAAATTTCTGAAGTGGAAAAAACAAATTCTTTTTTACCACAGCTGTCGAATAATAAAAAAAACGTACATATATATATACACACGGAAACATACACACACGTAAATGTGATCATATAAAACGATGGAAAAAAATAATAATAATATTGCAATTATTGTCGAACAATTGATTTCTTGTTTTTCTTTTAATTTCGATTCTTACGATTATTATTATTATTATTATTATTATTATTATTATTATTACTATTATTATTATCATTATCAATCGTCGTTGCGCCAAGCATACGAATGGATGAATCGTTGTTCCCGAGGGAACCATTGCGATTTTGTTTTTATACGTGTTTTTTTTTCTTTTTCTTCATTTTATACGAAATGTTTGAATTACCAAAAAAAAAAGAAAACAAAAAAACTAAAAAATGACGAAAAAAAGAAAAACGGAACGAAGCGTATTTTAATACCGTGGTGCGAGAGTGCATAATATATATTCATGTGCGAATGTGGTCAAAATGAGAGCGAAAAACGCGAGCATTACGTTTTACGCAGGCATTTGTAAAATATTTTTTAAGAATTTTCTTTTTTAAGATTCGTCGTCGATTTCTGTTTTCTATACGATACATATATATATATATATATATAATTATATATATATATATAATTACGTCTCAAGGCTGTAACAATTCGCGAGATCCGGTGGCAATTTTGATTTTTACTTCGACTAATCAAGATTCTTTTTCTGCGGATGGGCGAGAGGACTTTTTTTAAAACTTTTTTATTCTTCATAATTTCTCGAAAATTCCACCGGGTCCGGCTGAAAACGGATCACAAGGAAAAAAACAATATATATATATATACGTTTCAACGTCGTCACTTAATTACTCGTTATAATAATTATACATACACGAAACAAAAAAAAATTGGCACGATAACTGCGATTACGTATTACGACGATATATATTGTACAGTTGATTGCGTATATATATATACATTAAAAGAAATCATTGATAATTTTTATTTTTATTTTTAATATATACATATTGTATATATGTATATATACATATATTAAAACAAAAAAGAAACTGCATCACTAATGTACCTTCTACACGTCCGATAGTTTATTTAGCCTCCGGATCATTGATCGAACGAACAATCAAGCTCAATTTCATCCCAGTTGCATTAACGGCTATTAAATAAATAGGATCCAGTTTACACGAATAAACGTTTAAAAAAGAAAAACGAAATATAAGAAAAACAAAAAAATAGAAAAAAAAACTAAAAAAAATTGTCGCACGATCACTTTCGTGCAATTTATTCGAGTGAATCGTTCAGTAATCCGTGGGTTAAGACTGATTCAGGAAAAAGAAAGAATAAAAATAAAAATAAACATGCAAAGGCAAACCGACGTATTTTGTAATTATACTGTCATTATTATTATTTTTATTATTATTATTATTATTGTTTGTAACTAATGAACGATAACAAATTTGTTTATAATAGACGGCAAGTGCCATAATTATTATAATTTTACCGAGGCTTGTGGTTCATTCGTACCTCACTCAAATATCCTGCGCGATATTGTATATATTTTTTAAACAATAAATGTTTTACATGTATTATTTTTCAGAAGCAAACATAATGAAATTGGTGGGATAAATTTGAAAGTAAAATCTTATGTGCCAGAGATGTGTGGGAGAATGGTCGTTGTACGATCCACCTGGTGCTGCAGGTGCGCACTGCCCCCCGGAAGACTTTATATCATGCAGCCTCGCGTGGGAAAAGCAAGACCCACTTTAGGATATGCTAAAACGAAAAAATTCCAGTAGACTTAAAAAATTCAATTAGCTTCGTCCTAAGATCGTCAAGTTTTATTTAAATTGATAAAATTATTTATACACACTCGAATTTTTTTATTCGTCGTAAGATTTATTATTAACGTCACGAAATGAGAAAAAGGACGATATACGTTTCTTTTTTGAAATTCGAAAATACGAAGAATTAAAATTATTTTTGTTTACTTTTATGAGATAAAGTGAGAGCTCTCGTTGCTGGAACTTTGTTTATTTAGATTCTCGATTATCCTGTTGGCTGAATCACGAATGTGATCATTTATTTCATATTGCAGAGCACCGTCGAGAATAATGTCGCTAAATTTCGTTAAAAATTGATAAAAAGCTGGAGTAATATCCTTCATTTTCTCGCAATGCTTCTTGAACAAAATGGCATCCTGAGTCCTGTTTCTATGATGGACTTCGTGACTTCGCGATTCACCCCCATGCGCGCCAATTTTTTTGTTCTTTGAATTTTTCACATCGACTTTCTGATTTTTTCGATTTTTCAGTGCTGACAAAGAGTTCAAGGGAAAAATCGTTTTTTTTTTAGAATTTTCGGTCAAAATATTCAAGCTCGATGGATAAATGGGCGAAAACATCGCATGATTCTTCGGTGGCACCCAAAAACTTCCTTCATTGCGAATCGCTATTGACGACGAACCGACGATTGGAAATTTTTGTCTCGAATCAAAAATCTTGATATTTTCAGATCTTTCGTCGGCATCCGTTTTCCCATCGGACGAATCAGTTCCATGATGACTGTCGACTACTAGAATTTTGATTTTGTTCGAATTCGTGACTGATTCGTCTTCGGGTTCAAAAAACTCCGATTTTTTTTCGTTTTCGAGACTTAATTCTCTCTCGAAATCGAACGGGCTGGATTTGATTTTGGACCTGATGGCGGCATCGTACCTCTTCTCTTTGATCGTCGAGTTGATTTTCGTTGGGAGACACTTTTCTTTGTGCAAAAAGAATCGATTAACATCGCAATCGTAAAATTTCGCTTTTGGATTCGCATCTGTTTTAAAATTTGAAATTTGTTTCTTTTGGTTCTCTGGATGATTGAATTTCTTTGGAATGCCCAAAGTCAGAAAGACTGTGTGTAAATTCGTCGGGTCCAAAGATTGTTTATCGACCAAATTTTGATTAAATCCCAAATTATTTTTGAATTCCAGATTCGATTTTTGAGATTCGTAACGATGTTTGTGCTGTTGCAGAATCATAGGAAGGTCATCTTTCGCGTCCAGCTCGTCCGACACTTTTTCGAAATCGAAAATACCATTTTTATCCTCGGATGAATTATTCGATGTAATTTTCGAATCGTCGTCGGAATTTTCGTTCAACGATATTATCTCGTAACCGGAATGGCTCAGGCGCAATTGCGATGGTGATGCAGTCACCTGAATCACGAATCAATTTAAATTCAGATAAAATCCTAATATAAAAAGAAAACAAAGAAAAATCGAGAGATTTTTTCCAAATTTGGTTTTGTCAAAAATTTACTTACGCACGAAATTACCAACATAATTATCCAGGCGACCACGAACATTATGATCGTCCTAAAAAATATTCACTCGGAAAAAGTATACAAAATCTTTTTTTTTTAGTTAAAAATGTCGATTTTGTTAAGTCTAATTTTTTCTTTTGATATCGGTTATCGCGCTAGTTCCGCACCTCGTGAGATCTTGGCCACAATGACTATTCGTAGCCCGGCTTTTTTTTGTCGTTCGTTCATTTTTTTAAATACTCATTTTGTTTTGAACTGCAAGGAAAACGGAGGTGGGCGGTGAATTGTTGACGTTTTTCGACCGGAGTCAGCTTCGATCCTGGCACCGATCCCTAATCGTTTCTTTTATCGTCGATTTATCGGCTATTGCTTTCAATCTTACGAGCCTTATCAGCAGGTTGCGGTTTTTGAGTTGTCGAATTGCAAAAAAAGAAAATCGATAAAAAAGTCATACTTATTTTCACTTCAAATACGAAACATATTTTTTATCTTACAAATATTTTTCGTCTCAAAAGTGTGTTTTATGTTAAAAAGAAAAATGATCTTTTCTTTGCATCGAAAAAGAAGATTTATTTTTTGTTTTGAAAACATTTTCAACGATAGCTCACAAAGTTTCTTCTCCACTCGTCTGTTCCCCCGAAGTGTCCATCCAGGGTTAATCCGCCAGGACCGAGATTACCATAAAATCCTACGTTCCAACTTTTTTTCTTGGTCGCCATCGGACTAACAAAATGGCGAAGAAAAGTAAAACCAAAAATTTTCTCCCTCCTCGCGGCTGATTTTGACAACAGATATCCGCGTTATCGATCAAATTTTGTCCGATCGGTCTGATCAACCTATCGATTCTTCGATTCGTATCAATCGGGTCATCCAAGTCGGACATTTTGCAGGAGCTTGTGAATTCGTTACGGCTTTCAAAATATATTTTAAATTAGAAATTTTACGAAAATTATACTCGAACCATTGACCTTCGATGGAATCAAAGTAATAAATTATCGATTAAATTAAAATTTGATCAAATTTTGGTTGCCTTGAATTTTTTGTTTACATTCGACTCACTGGAGAAAGTCTAAATAGTATCGACACACATAAAATACTAAGAGTCGTCTCACGTCTCGTTCTCATGTCTGACGTGTAAAAAAGTGTAAAAAATAATGTTTTTTTTTTCAGTTTTGATTTTTTTGTGCAAATCGAGTCGAGTGTCGAATCGGCGACTGAGTCAAATCGACCAATGCCCATAGCACTTATACCATCTTATCAAATATATCGTGAAATAAATCTCGAATTGTCAAATTTTGTCAACGATGATTTATTTCGCAATTAATTCGTAAAAAAATAATGAGCTTCGTCGAGAGTGATTAAAAAAAGTTTTTAATTATTTCGAATCGAACACGATCGATCTATTTGACACCTGTCGTTGATACCTGCCGGCTCTTTGATAAATTCGATTGAAAAAATGGCCTTAAAAAAAATCCATAATAAAATTTCAAGAAAAAATATAAGCATTTTTTTCATTGAAAAAAACGTTTATTTTTACGCAATTGTAAGAGTTCTTTTCAATTCTGTCGATGGAAGCTTAATTAAGTCTTGGACTTAAGGCACATTTTAATTATAGAAACAAAATTCGGGAAAATCGAAGTACTGATTTAAAAAATCGTAAATCAGATTCGTAAATTAGTCGACCCAAGAGCCCTTTAAGGCTCTCGGGAGACAGACGAAAATAAGTAACGACGTCTCCAAATGACATCGAGAAGTAAAATTATTCCAATATTCATAAACAAATTTTAAATATCACATAATTACGAGTACATTAATTTTTTATTAATTTCCAATAACATTTAAAAAAACGCGTACAACATGTATCGTTTAGTATTTATATAATTTTATAAATTTCACAAAAATTTAAACAAGATTCGTTTTATAGAATTGCACGATTCGTTCGTCGATTTCAATTTGACGAAGACTCGTAATTAAATTTCGAGACTTCTCAATAACGAGGTCCGTGAGAGTCTTCTCGTTTCTTGGCCACGTGTGACGTGCTACTTTCAAAATCTGACGTCGTCGACGTTCCAGCACTGATTTTGTCGTCGCGATCCGATTCTTCGGAACTATTAATGCTGCGGCGAATTCGCGAAAATGTATTTTGGTTCGTATTCGCGTTCACATTGTTACGACGTGACATAATGTTCATGTTCGAATTTACATTGACATTGTTGTCACTCTGCGACGGATCGGCGTAATCCTCCTCGTCGATACCGTCTTCTTTGATGTCGAGAGATCCTAAAAAATAGAGATTCATTAAAAAAAAAAAATAAAAACAAAATATTATTTAATAATTTAAAAAAAAAACAAGTTTCAGAGTAAAATATAATTGGCAAATTTACGAATATAATAAGGACGAGAAGTGGTATAACGATTCGGGAGTATAGTCTTGAAGCCTTGGTATCTGCCTGGTAATCCAAATTTTTGATCACCTTCACCGTACCATAGCTTCTGGTCACGAGTGTTCTGAAATACCCCAGCACCGTATCCTCCATACTATTCGATAAAAGAAAATATTTTCATAACGAACGTACATTTTATTGGACGAAAAAATGTTTTTGGAAAAAAAAAATTGTCAGATTTTTCGATGTCTTTGTTAATTCTTGATTACGTGAAGTACTCTTGGCGCTCGGGTTCGAATTCGCGCCACGATTACCCTGACAATTTTTTCTTTTCAAATTTTAATCAATTTTTTCTTTTCTTCAATTTATGATAAAACACAAATAATTTATCATTATGCTTCGTTTATCGATTTGTCATATTCATCATTTTTATCGATTTTACGGTACAGTTTTATGTTATTAATTATTAGTTTATAAATTAAGAAGCATTTTTTTTAGTTGAATTAATTTCGATTTTGCAAATTATGAAAAATTCAATAAACTATTTTCCTTGACACGAGAGGGTTGAAAAATCTTATAGTTTCTCACCCTATCGTACTTCAGAGCACCGCCGTATTCTGGTCGTGTTCCCCAGTTCGACGGTCGGCGATTTCTCGATCCAATAATATTGCTGTTGGCATTGCTGTTAAGATTATTCTCCCTTCTCAGAGGGTAATAGGGCCGATAGAAGCGCGCTCGTTTGCAGCCCTATAAAAAAAAAACACTGTCAGTATTCTGGATAGTTTTTGAAATCCATACAAAAATAAATTGTTATTTATAAAATACAACAGGAAGATCGATCTAAAATATAAATAATCAAAAATAAAGTTTAAAAATCTACTCGTAAATCCAAAATATTATTTAACTTACAATTATCAATCAATATTTTCATAAACGTAATAAATAATTTGTATAAAATAAATATCGTTCATATATTCCTAATAATTAATACTAATTTTATATTATTGTGCCAAAAGGAATGAAATTTCGTACCAAGAATTTATAAATTTTATTTCATTGAAAAAAATGTAATAATAATATTTGTTTACCTCCCTACCGTCGTCCTCGCTGAGGAGTCCTTTTGGATTTTCGTCGCAGATTCCTGCAAGCCTACACATCAAGTATTCGCTGTCGTCATCTGCCAAACCATATTCATCTCCAATTCCTCTGTCACGCAAGCTGTACCTCGGCGAATCGTACACAACTCCACGATTTCTTTCCCTCGGAATTTCTGGTCTCAGTATGAAACCGTATGTTGGATTCTCGTTGTACAAGCCCCCGCGAATTTTCCCACTGTCGATATCCGATCCTCTACTGATGTCGTACTGTAAACAAAATTTAATATCGAATAGTAAAAAAAAAAAAATTAAAAAAAATAAATCAATAAATTATTGCCACGAAAAATGTTTATCGATCGGTCCAACTCACGATTTTATTGTTATTCACGTTGCTGTTGTAATTGTTTCGACGATCTTTCAAAAAATCACCGTCCTAAAAAGATATGTCTCGTCTTTAAGAATTATTCACATTCATTTTCTTCAATTTTCAGAATATAATTATTTATGATCGTATTTATTTACAAAAATATTGTCGTAAATTTATTACCGCCAGGGAACCCAGCATGGTCGTAGCCAGCAGTATCAGCGTGTGAGAACACATTTCTCAAGTTGCAAAAATTGTTCTTCTCGTCTTTCTATAATTTCGTCGATATTTCGTAGGTGCACGAAACGTTGATGATTTAATCGCGAGCAACAACGGCCGTTATATACGTTTTTGGTCTCGGGTGTCAATCGAAGACTTACGAGACTCCGAGCTCGTATATTCGTCAACGCTTAAGCTGATCGTCGTCGCTATTTTAATTAGCACGTCAAACGAACGCACGAAACAAAAAAACAATGATAATTTATCGCCTTCGTTGAATGGCAATTAATTTCTGTCATATTTTTTTGGAACTATTTTGAAAATTTAATTTATAGTATTTTTTCCCTGTAATCGAAAGGAATAAATAAAAAAATTAATCGATCGATTAATATCGATTGTGTTTAATTGTTCCGTCCTGTTATCAGTGCTCGCTTAAAAACAATGTTCCGATTATTAATTTTTGATTAATCAATAATCGATCGACGATTGGTCAATAATTTCGTATATTTTTTTAGGAAGTTTCAATTAATTAGGAGCGTTTAATTAATATTTTTTTGAATTCCTTTATTATTTCGTGAAGTCATACAATGAAATATGGTCAGTGAAATATATATTTTTCGAGCGACGTCCTTTTGCTTTATGATTTTTTAATATCGACACTGAAATAATTGTTTCTAAAACGATCCTTCGTTTCTTAATCCCGACGATAACGACTGCCGCGATTGATCCTGTTTATATTCCCATTGGAATTTAAATTGCGACGGTGTGTATTGGTATTCGTATTGGAGTTTGTGTCGCGCTGAAATGTATTCGTGTTAGTATTCACGTTGCTATTCGCGTTTCTTCGAAAGGCTCTACGGAGATTGCTGTTAACGTTGGAATTAAAATTTGTATTTGAGTTTTGACGACTCGGGCGATCCCGTCCCAGACTGCCAACAGGCTGAAATTAAAAACCAAAAAAAAACAACACATTTATTAGAAAAATTATTCTAAAATATTTCGATTGATAATCTTCGATTAAGAGCGTTCCTATAGATACATTTTTTAATTAAAATAACAAAAATATGTTTAAATCATTTATGAAACACCTTGGGCGATAAAGTAGCATCGTCGTCCTCCAAACTGTCGTCGACGGCGACATTTTCGCCGAGGGTCGTTTTGTCCGCGCCGTTCTCGTTTTCGTCGTCGGGATAAATGCCGCCGGTTCCACGAGAACGAAGGGCCTCGCTCGTCTCAGAAGGGTAGTCGGAAGCGGATGAGCCGAGCTCGTCGCTATTGGGTCCTGATCCTAGACCCAGGATCGATCCTAAGCCGCTTCCTAATTCCATCAAGTCTAAAAAAAATAAATCAAAATATAAACATTGAAAAAATTATTTTTAAATATTAATACCTTTACGATATCATTATCAAAAAAAAGCTCAAAGTCATTGCTTCCGTCGATGAGTTGATCATTTTCATTTCATAGTTTAACTTTTTTTTCTAATTCGGCGAATCCTCGATGAATTGCAAATTTTCATTTCGCGGTTGAAATAGTTTTCAAAATTTGACAAACCCGACGACGGGATACGATCATTTTCCTCGTCCGTTATCGGTCCAGAGCTTGTCGGGCGACTGTGTCCTATGATATTCATGTTTGAATTGGAATTGTAATTGGCGTTTCTACGATTGGAGCGAGAAGCAAGTCCTCTGGAACCCCGATCGGTGAGAGTTCGTACCACGGCCTCGGCCACACCGACTCCTATTGATTCACTCAGTTCGTCAGTGAACATTTTCACGATCTTCATTGCCTCCTCGGCTGCAGCCACAGCTACTGACGCAATTTGTGGATCAACATCGGCTTGCAATTTGCCTAGAATCTGTGAATTTTTTTTTTTTTTTTATTAATTTTTCAGCGAAAAAAAAGAAGAGATTAGAACAATATCATTTTCATCGAGTATTTCACGCGTTAAATAATGAATAAACGTATAGATTAATTAACGTGAAAGAAAATGTCGTTGATATATAAATAAAAGCTGTTATTGTAAAATCTTGTGAATTTTGTTGAACCTCGTCGTCGTCGTAATACGCGGGAAGTCTCGAATTCAACAGATCGTTGTTCAATTTCCCGCTATAATCGCGATGAAACACGTTCGATTGTGAATTCGTGTTCGTGTTGATGTTCGAGAATTGGTTGGCCTGAAAAAACGTTGAATTTTAAACATTTTAGAAGGGTTCCAAAGGGTTTTAGGAAAATTCGAAGATTTTTAAAGGATTTTGAAAGATTTTTAGAAATTTAGAAATTATTTTAGAACGTACATATTGCGTTAGAATTAAATTACCTGTACGACGATGATGGCGTATGCCAAAATCAGACAAATCGATGATTCTACCATTTTTTCAAAAAATTGTTTTTTTCTTTGCACAATCTCGCTTTCGTCTGGTCTGCTTGGTTGGAATGTGCTACAGCAAGACTCGAGAACGACATTATATATGTACGGGAGAACGGGAGAACCGTCAACGCACGAAATGTCGTATATCAATGGGAACGCGAGCGAAAATCAAACTCGCAATTGCCAATTCCGAACCCGTCACTCATTCTGTCTCCTGCCCGATTCTCATCCAGGCTGTTTCTAACGTTGAGATTTTTCGTGTTTTAAAATGTCAATCACGATGGAAATAGAAGAAATTTTAATAACAACATACCTATATTGTTTTTAGTAAACAAATAAAATGATCGTGCAACTTTTTTTTCTTCAAATTATTATTAGCGCATTGAAAGATTATTTCGTGAAGAATGGAACGATGGTGGACAATTGAAGGTTTGGGAAATAATTTCTCGCAAGTATGAACGTTTCGTTAAACATTTTTTTTATTTTTTATGAAAAATCGAAAAACGTGGAATCAATCTTGAAATATTCAGCTGTATTTCAAGTGCCGTTTTCGTTTCGTGATTTTACGCTCCGACGCGATGAGTGACGCATATTCGTCACGACGTTTATTCGATCGTTGGAAGGAGAGCGTAGCCATGGCATAAATTATAATCGTCACAACGTTCAAAAAGTATGTTAACTTAATCTCGATTACAAACAACAAACATGAATTTTTGTTTCTACAATTATCGTCGAGCATTGCATCGAAATTTCATCAAAAACATCAATTTCATCACGATTTTGGAAAATTCTTTTTCCATTGTTGCCTACAAATCGCCGTCTGTTTATCCTCAATATTAAGTTCGAATTCTCAAATTTTCGAACGAACGATTTTTCGTTCGTCGTCATCCTCGTCCCAATAAAATTGGTGCTCTTGATGATCTCAATAAAATGTATGATCGTTATCGTCCATGGGGACACTCTTGCTATAGTCAGCTGGATTCCAATGAGAATCTTCAAGATTCCAGTGATCGAGGGGCGTGTTAGGATTAACGGTATTGAAATTGTGAGTGGTGTAATCGTTGGATCTTCGTTCATAAGAGTTGGGCCGTTCGTCAATGGCAGCATGTTCCTGGTTGAAAACTCCCTTATCGACGTTGACGGTTTGATCCCTGGGTCTATCATGATGGGCGTTCTTCATTCCAGCCAAATTGTTAGATCTGTAGTAGCCAACCTCGTGATGATATCCATTGTTAAAGTCAGCTCCATCCAGACCGCTTGGACTATTACCGTTATGTGGGGGCAACATGGGTCTGGGTGTCTCAGGTGGAAAATTGGGAGTAGTCAGAGGTTTCATACTTATGGTAAAACTCTTGGCAGTAGTGGTGGTAGTTGTTCCCGCGGTCGTCAGCGGTTCGGCATTTGGATAACCCGGACCATAACCCGGTGCGTTGTAAGGATGCATTCCACCACCTCCGCCGCTAGAGATAACGGTACTTGGTATGTAATAGGAGCTTAATCCTAAGCCTACAAAGTGGAAGCCGGGTTTAGAATGATCGGTAGGACGCCACCAGGGACGCCAAGGACGCCACGGCCAGAAGAATTTCCTCGTTCGTGGCAACAGACACCCTCTAGCGATGGATAACATGATGTCCATGGTTCGATCTTTTTCCGCCTTGGACATAATGGGTCGTCTCTCGTAGGAGCGAAAAGTCGCGATGAATCGCAGGAACGACCTCGGATCTGTCGCGAGACACTTTTGAAGTGGTGTCTTCCATCTTGTTTGCTGACGAATCGAGAAGTCGTAAACACTGATTGTCGGACAATCGACCTAACTTTTAATCAACCGTAATAACTTACCCAAGATAACGAAACGTTGCTGACCAAGACTGTGACGATGAAAATGCAAATTCTCGTTCCTGTTGTAATTCGCATTATAATATTTCAAAGTTCTTTTTCCAGGTTTGATACATCGGTCCTTGAATTGACAGCGTCATCGAGACTGACGAATCTGAGACTGACGATTATCGATGAACGCCTTTGACAATTATATCGCTACGGTAATATTTCTAGCCTGGTATCGATCTAACTAAATACTAACTTTTATGGATACAGCAATTAGTGTGAAAATAGCGAGACCGGCACATAGAGGCGTACTGCGTCGCTCATGACGTATAAACAATAACACTCGTGCCTAAGCTACGTGACGACTAATCGTTAACTTTAATTTATAGTTAACTGTCTAAACCCGATATCATAATTTTGTCACGCTAATTGATAATTGTTCTATATATGTACGAGCTAACGTATTGCAATTATGGTCGACCTCGTTTCTTTCTTTTGTACAAAATATCGCGCGTCATTGTCGCTATCGCTCCTCATAGGCTGCAAACCAAGATCGCCACTGACTTACCGACCGGTTTAGTGCCAAACGAGCACCGCTATTTTGGAAATTTAGTGCTCTCGCGTTAATTCCTTAATATATTTCTCGTGTCGATCCATTTACTCGTTTTATTGTTGCATTTCGAAAAAAAAAACATTCTCCACTGTGTTTCGATAAATCGACGTGATGATACACACAATAAAGCTCGTTCTTAATAAACACAATTATTTAAAAAACGTTTCGTGCATCGACGAAGTTAAATGTATTTTCCCTTGACTTACATTCTTTGCTTACATTTTGATCGACACAAGTGGCCTTGAAAAAATCGCGTTACCGATTACGATACGAGGTGATGAGATGTCTCGCTGCAATGAGAGTCGGGCACAAAAGTGAAGCTCAAAGAGTGTAGTATGTTGTCAGATGATTTTATCTTTTATTAACACTGCATTGAATCGAATATCGCGAGAAAAAAAAATGACATATCGTGGAAAAATTTGCATCCAGCTGTCTCGCCATCCGACGACTAAATACGATATTTGTTTTTTTGTTTACAGTTAATTTATTATTATTATTATTATTATTATTATCATGATTCAATCTATGATTATCTCATTAGAATTCAACGCCTCTCGCCCATTTCGCCGTCACCCTCGTCGTCCATCGAGTACAGGCTGTTCGCGTTGATGTTTGTGTTAGAATTCATGTTGGTGTTGCGATTGACGTCTTTGCCTCGATTAAAGAGACTTCTATCGCCGATACCATACGAGATCCCGGAATTCGAACTTGATGATTTAGGACGAGACTCCACGGCGACCGGATTTTTTTCAACCGTGTTAAGATTGCTGTTGACGTTGATATTAGCGTTGCTATTAGAATTATCGGTCCGGGGTCTCCCCAGAATTCTTGGCTTTTCCTTCAATCTCAACGAACGTCGAAGAACTGGCTTGCCGGATTCGAAATCGTCTTCGTTGCCGGGCTGAAATTGATTTATATTCGAGTTGGAATTTACATTTGCGTCGATCGACGATCGCGGGCTTCCCCAATTAGGATTTCTCGAGCTTTGCGGATGACGTTTCAAATGCTGAAACATCGAACGGGACACAACAAAAAACAGATAAATTATCATTTATTAATTTGAATTTTATGAGAATAAATTTGATAAACGAGTCGGAGCTATTGGAATTAATCAAATTGATTTAATCGCGAGCTTGTTAATTTATAATTAATTAATCAGATGGTCGTTAGAATTATTACGAATGATTATTTTTTAATATTAATTACGACAATTAATCAAATTATTCATGAAATGCGATAAATATTAAATAGTGAATAGGGTTTGACGTATTTTAATTAAAAAGGCACGATTGACATTGCGAGGAAAAAGGCTACTGACCTCACGAATGTCGTCGTTATCGAGCGATTCAGCGTTAACGATGAAATCCTGAGAGCGCCGATGCTGCGGCGAGTTGACCATTTCGTTACGTGCAATCGATGACGTGATATAGAGGGAGGGCTGTGACGATTCTCTTAAGAGATTCTCGATATTCTTAAGAGAAACGAGCATCTGATCGAAAACTCGTTGCGTTGATAAACTCTTTCCAATCAACAGCAACGACTACGATAAATTAATGAAAAATAAAAATAAAAATTAAACGTTGAAAAATAAATCTTCTTTTATAATTCATGATTTATAATTGATGATTCACATTAAAAATGTTACTAATGAATTAAGACGAATTCTTCAAAATTTTTATGTGTTTTCCTTCAATTTACCAAAAAACAAAAAATTTGAAAATTTATTTCCCCGCGTGCCATTTTTGCGACTCGATGCTACTGGTGAATGCTATTTGATCCTTGCTGCGAGCACGCGGTACCATTTATTCGATCACAGCGTCACGCTACAATCATTTAATCGTAACGCAAATTACTTTTATTCGAAAACAAAGTATATCGCATACCGTTGCGAAAGCCAAAAAGCCGCGTTCGTTCGGATTAACGTAAACATTCGATCGTCCATGAAATCACGATTATTGGCGAAAAAAATATTGACAAAAAATCAACCGTTAAATGAAATTAAAATTAATCCTAGATTAATGTAGCTTGAACTATTTTCAAAGCTTTCGCGTGACCGTGACAATCGATGTATTGAAATTAATAAAATAACGATTACTATCGGTTGGAAACGATCTATTTTTTATGAGATAAATAAAATGAAGATATTCAGTCAAAATGAGATATAATTTAATGTGTTTTTTTATTCATTGTTTCCAATAAGCACACTTTAGCATTTTTACTCATTCGATCAAAAATGAGATTAAATTTATGATATTTTTTTATTCATTGTTTCCAATAAATTCTTTTGAGTTTATACGATCGCATCCCTTTTTCCATTTTTGATGCACCTGCTAGCACGTGGATAAGCGGTCATCGCACCAAGTATTGGCAGGACGAAAACCTCCATAAGGAGATTCGATAGTCAAAATAGAAAATGACGAACGACCATGAAATTCATGCACAACATTCTTTGTAACAAAATAACGACCCAGCTGATCTAATTTGTATAGAATCGAGAATAATAAAATGTTTTGCAATAATTATTTATTTATTAGATGATGATTAATTTGTAGTCGGTAAAGTAGATGTTTTTCCTTCCCTCTTGCCCCTCGAACGAGAGGCTATCGAACCTCTTTAACATCAGCGACCACCACAACCCCACGCTGATCGCGTACCAACCCTTGTTTACGTTGTTTCAAAGTTAATTTATCGTACGACTACGCTACAACATAGAAATAATTCAGAAAGATTATCGTCGATTATTGAAAAAGTCAAAATAAATTTCTTCGCAGGACGCATTATTTATTTATTATCAATTACAATATTATTCTTATATTTCGAAATATGTTATTCAAACGACGTTCGTTCCTGTTACAACGTAATGAAAAAAAAACACGAAGATTACAAACAAAAAACTTTACTTTATTCAACAAATTTTTCACATTTTTATAACGCTCGAAGATCATCGAGATATTTTGAAAGAATAAAAACAAAAAGCGTAAATAAAAATATGTTTACGATGCATCGGCGTAAATAACGGATTTGCCTTGAAGAACCTCGCTTCTTCGTACTTTAATGACGACGCTTATAAGATTATCGTCGTCCTCGTCCTCGCTCTCGTTGCTCCGACTTGAATCGTTGACGTCGTTCGCCATTCTTCTATTATTCGACGCTTTCTCGTAGCTATGATTGTCCTCCTGTTCTATGATCACTTTGAGCTTGTGCATCATGCGAGCGACGATTTCACGTGTATCGATCTCGTCGTCGATCGTCGGTCGTTTGAGATGATTGCTCGTCAATGCTTTTCTCACGACGTGATCGAGGGCATAAGCGACCTCAAAGGCGGTCGGACGATGACTTCTTCGGGTTGGTGCGATCAGCGGTCCGACGATTCTTTCCAATTCGTCGAGATTATGCTGTTTCGACAATGATCTACGGCCCTGTCGACCATCTAAACGTGATTGTATCAAACTCCACAATTCCTTCGCAACGTCCTTAGGATCGACGTTTACGATTATATTCACATTTTTATTCTCAATTACCGTTTCTCCCTGAAATCAATAATTCATACGGTCGAGGAAAAACCAGAACATATAAAAATCCAATTTTTTACTCGTTTAAATCAATTAACAATTTTACGAAAAATGTATGTTGCCGTTATTCAAGTATTTCATTATTTTAGAAATATTGTTTTTCAGGTTTTTAATAATATTTTAGAATTTTAGGCTTTTTCGGTTTGTTTTAGAATGTAAAATTTGGCACGTTTTACATATATGAGAATTTTTATACGTGTTGAGAGAAAACATTGTAAAAAAACGTTTGACAAAATTAAAAAGATTATCGGAAAGTTCGTAGTTTTTGGCAAGTTTAATAAGGTTTTAATTAATTGTCGTAAGTACCTTGTTAGTAGTATTCGTCGGACGCGACGGCTTCCAATCGGGCTGCATATTGGTATTCGATCGGAAAACGATCGGCTGAAACGAATAAACAAGAAGAGGTTCATGCCCGAACGAAAAATACTCACGTTCGATTATTTCGATTTTTGTTATACTACAAAATCATTTTAATTTGATATTTAGAATTTTCTAGATTTTTTCTTTTCTTCGATCGCTAGAAGATTTTTGGATATTTTTTTACAACCTATGAACATATTTTCGAAATATCAAACAGATTGAAATATTTTTAATATATTTGCCAAATTTTTGGGTTTATTTATGTCTTTTTGATCGACTTACTCGGACTTGAGCGCCGACGGTCGCGAGACAAGCGAATAGAATCCCGAGGAAGATCATGATGCAACAGCGAGGCGAGTCGACGAGTTCGACCATATCCCAACGAGAGTATAAAAAAAAGCATATACGTTCTTGTTATATAGTTTATAATCGTCGTTGCGAGGCGTAAGGCGTGATTTCATTTTATAGATTTTAAGCGCTCGTACCAACGAGCCTCCTATATTCAAAGTCGTAATTTGCACCACGGATAGTGAGCCAGACATTAAAGCGGTCGGCCGTGGTACGATTTTATAACTCGCACACCGTTCGATTTTTGCTCCTCTGGTTCTCTATCTCGTTTGTCGATAGCCGAAGATTATAATAAAATTCCACCCTACAATGAATTTAAGGTTCTGGAGTGAGCAAAAGTTAATCCAATTTCTTATATTTTAAATGAGGTAAAATGAGTTGTTTTAATATCGCATTATATATTATGGTATATGCGTATACATATATACCCTTGTTGGGATATACCGAAGTAATTGATTGCTTATTAGATATATTATCAGTCGATTAAATTTTTACGAGAAGCGTAAACTTTTGGATGAATACAGGCAGACCACACAATGAAATTTATATACAGATAAGGGTAAACTAGTGTAGTTGGACGAATAGTAGATGACGGCAACATCGCGGTGTATCAGCTGCTTAGAAAATGCGCAGAAGAGTGCGCATGCGTCTATTCCTACAAGTGAACGGTGCGAAAAATGTGTAACGTGAATTTAGAAAATTTAGTGCGGTATAGAGGAAAATTAAAGCGAAAAAATACATAAATATCTTTTCATGCTAAAAATAAAAATTGGATCTGCTGCTGAAAAAAAATATTTTTTGTAACGTTTCCCGGGCTAAACACACACACACACACACATTATGATGCGGTTCAGCTCCGTATGGCCCGCACGGACTCACACAGGGCAAACGAGTCGGCTGTCCGTGTGCCGAGTTTACAGCGTTGCCGTGCTACCCCCTCCATGTCTCGTACTTGTACAATTTTATCATGAATTTTGAACTTTGAACGTTAATATCTCGGAAACGTATGAGACGATGGTTTTGGAATTTAGCCGCAAAAATTCCTAATATTTTATTCTATTACATATTCGTTTTTCATAAAAATCTGTCTCGAGATAAAAGCGTAATTAGTGAGAATGTGGGATTAACAGTGACATGGCATATGCGATACATGTGAAACAACCGAGTTTTAATGGGATTTATTTCTGGATTGTATTTCATTCTGAAATTTTGAGGAGATGTAGATCCTATTGTAATTGATAATCTCTTAAAATTTAAGAAAAATCTGTCTCAAGTGATTTTATCTGGGTACTACCTTAATTAAAATAATAAATAAAAAATGTATTAATATAAATTAATTAGCGATCAATTCGAATATATAGATATATTTTTTTTATCTAAGCATTCTTTTTAATAACATACTGGCATATTTGCCATGTTTTACAAACATTTTTAGCCAAACATCTTTTTATTTATTTTATAAGTTTCAGATTTTTGTTTTTATTAATTACTTAAGTATTTAATTAATTGATCGATACATGTGACAATTATTGTTCACCGCGTTTTTTCATTAAAAGCGGTGGCTCGAAACCATCTTTGACGTTTTCCTGAATCATTTCGTTATCCGGGAATTCGTCCTTGAGGGCGCGCGAAAGGGCTTTATAAACATTGGTTTTCCATTCAAGATCGTTGTTTCGACGTGTCGGCTCATCCGAGTTCCGATCCTTTTCTATGCTCAATGAATTTCTCAAGACATCTGAAACATAGAAATAATTTTACTTCACGCTTGAGTCATATTTCGAAATTTTTATAATAAAAAAATAAGATGTTATCAAACTCGATCGGACAAATTCAAATATTTATTATTCTTTAAAGCCAAGCTTATTTAATGTTTTTGTATTTTAATGCTTTATGTATTCGTTTATGCTGTGCCTTCGTAATTTTCATCCCCAGCACGACGATTCGTCTCTTTGATATTCTTAATTAGCTTCAACGCTTTGGCAGTAGTCGCACTCGCTCTGTTCAAAGTGCTCTCATAATTTCTCGGGTAAGTCTGGCCAGGATTTTTGTTCAGTAGGTTACGATAATGTCGTTCAATTTGTGCGATCAAACGGTCCATACGATGAATCTCTCTATCCAGTCTAATGAGAAGCATCTCACCATGTCTGGAGCCCTCCTGAAAACAAGAACAAATTTAATTTTTCATATTTTTGTATAAATATTTTTTTTTCATTTAAATTAATATGATATTTCTACGAAATATTCAATGATTCATGATTTTCGTCGATAAGTTACGCCTCGATTTTTCATCTTCGATATTTACAATTGACAGAACGACTTAATCGATTGTATTCGATCGTATTTACTCACGATATTGGGCAAGAGAGCGAGAACAAACGATACAAGTAAAAAAACTTTCATCGTGTTTGTTGCACGTCGACTTAAGTTTTAAATCCGTGTCGAGATCAAACTACTTTATATACGGTAACAGTAAAAGGACTCGAGAACGTCAGTCGATGCAAGCGCTTCGTCGATAGACGTTCGCAAATTCGACTCGGACGCTTTTACAGTTCGGTTTTTTTTCTTCATCGACGTTACGGAAGAATAAATAGAAGTTACAATTTCATTAATTCAATTCCGGGATCCCCGACCTTCATAAAAACATTGGTACATTCTTTAATCTTGTTTAATGGTTTATTTTTCGCAGCTTGGGCAACTGGTGTACAAACGAAAAATTCGTTATGCCGATATAATTGCTATTTCAATTACCGAGACCATTATTGGAGAACGTGAAAAAGGAGATTCGCATTTCAATGGCACATTCGCTTTCGCCCTCGTACACTTCATACCTCGATCGAGAAGATGGACCATTGTTTCGATTTTATGGGTCTCACCTAATCAACGCAGGCCGATTATCGACTCTTAATTCGTAACTAAAATGCGGTTGAAACGATCCATGAAATAGCAGTATTTTCCAATTTTGTGTCTAGCTCGTTATCGCTTATTTTCAATACCCCTTAATTTTATGGGCGTAAAGATTGTAGTACGTGAAATAATAATTAATCGATCGAGGAAGAAAATTGTTTATTTTTATGTTTTTGTTTGAGTGAAAATTAATTAAATCGATGTATTTAAATTGATAAGATCGTGATTTCTCGAGTCTTTGATTTCGTCGCACCATAATAATTTTTCACGCGAACGTCACTTGAACTCTTTGCTTTGATTATACAGGCCGAAGAGCATCGACAAATTGATGAGCAAAATCGTTCACTTGCGATTCCGAAATTTCGTCTTCGACAGCTTCCTCCTCCTTCAAAAGTTCATCCTCGATTAACGAAGGTTCGTCTTTAAAATCTGGGAAAGATCTAAAGAGAGGCATCGATAATCTCGAGCTCGCTCGAGAGATGTCAACGGCGTTTGACGTCAGGTCGGCAGTTGGGTTTGCGTGTCGAATAATTGTCCCGATTCCATCAGCAGCTTTTATCATCGAACCGGAACTTTCCTTAGCAGCATCGTTAATCGCAGAAATAGTTTGATTAGAATTGGCCAACAAAGCTGATTGATTCCATGAGTCGCCACCTGCAGATTTAAACAGAAAACCGTATGATTTGTGAAATTGCGACATTTCGTGAATTCCATTCGACGTAGCCATTGTTAAAAAATCGTTCGAACCTTGATCTTGAGGCGCGGAGAATTTTCCAGGTCCTTCCGATCGAACATTCAACCCTGCGTCCGAGGTTTTGTGTACAACGGTTGGAGTTTGATTCCCACTTTGACTGTTTGATGACGGACCATAGGTTGTATTTATGATTCCCGACAATCCAGATTGAGAATTCGACGCTGTTTCTAAAGCTTGATGCGTCTCGTCCAGAACTTGATTCCCATGTTGCCCGATTGATAACAGTTCCTGGGTAACGTTTGTCAATCCTGATGATCCAGATTGAAGATTCAAAGCCGCGCTCGAGGCGTCACGAACAATTCCTGTCGTTTGATTCCCACTATCCCCGTTTGATGTCAGTCCCTGGGTTATATTTGCAATGTCCGATGATCGAAATTGAAGATTTGAAGCAGCTTCTAAAGCTTTCGAATCGATTCCTATGATTTCGGTTCCACGGTCTTTATTTGATGACAGTCCCAAGTCCGTCGTTTCTGGCGATCCTACCTTAAGTTGCGAAGCTGCATCCAAACCTTGATGAACACTATCTAAACCATCGTTCCTAGTTTGACCAATCAATGGTAAATCCTGACGCGAAACTGCGCTTTCCGTTGATTTCGGTTGATTTTTCAAGATTCTGTTTAAGTCTTCGTCAGTTTTTTCAGTGGTATTTAAATCTTGACCGGTCGATGACAATTCCTGACTCATATTACCCACCGCGCCTAAATCACGAGACGACAGTCCAGATTCTTCGTTTTGAACATGATCCGAAGATCCTGAAGCATTAATTTTCACCTCCTGCTGGCTCGCCGTCGTCGAATTTTCATCAGTTGTCTCCCCATGAACATCTGGCCTGTCAGATGTCTGATTCAAAATGACGGATCCTCCTTGTGGAACAAGACCGGGCATTACTTTTCCAACAGAATTGTCTTTGTCATGCCCACTGGTATTGTTCACTCCTTCGTCGAACATCATTCTGCTTTCGATCTCAATTGGTTCGACAGAAAATTCGCTCTCTTCATTCGGCTGATTGTCATTCGGTCGAGGTGTCGATTCTCGATTAACTTTAGCCGCGTTTTTCAAACGTATCAAATGATTCGCTGTACCGGAAGCAAGAGAAAGGAAGACTCGTAGTATTTTTTCATTCTGGGCTATCGAGTCTGGATTATAAGTGTACGACGCTCTGCCTGCGTTTGGTGGCATCGCTTGCGCCTGTAAATTCGTGACGATATGAAAGTGAGCGACAAAATTAATAAATAATTAAACAACGATAAACAACCAAGTACATAAATTAATATTTTTATTTATGATTTTTTCTTTAACGATTCACTCGCAACATTATTCTGTAAAGTAAATTTTGCGATATAAAATCGGCTAATAAACATAAATTACATAAATTTGTTGTCTGCTTGTGGAATTTTAGAAAAGAAAATTTTAACGAATATTTCGACACTTTCGAACCCTCGTTGTATCGAAATTTGATCACTGCCATGAAAATCATAAGACTGATTTTCTCGCATGGATGATCATTGTCATTTCGATTAACGATATAATAAAAAATAAAATAAAAATAAGAAATCACGTGCGTTGTTTTACCGAAAGGACCAGAGCGACGATAAAAACGAGAATGTTATCGCACGACGGCATTGTACCATTTGCGAGACTCGTTTAATGAAAGAGGTCTTAAATATCGTTGGTTGATTAGCTCGGTCCCGGGCTGGAATAGCGATAATAAACGCTCCTCGACGAGGCTGCACGACGATCTTAACGAGTTCTTTTTCTCGCTCCGTTCAGTTCATCCGACCCAACCGTCTTCGCGAGCTTCAATTACTAATTACACATTCAAATGTATCAAAGAATGCCCCAACAAAGGTAAAATATTTCACATTCGTTTAAAAAAAAAACAGAAAACATTATAAAAAATTGAATAAACAAATTATTTTGAGATTTTTGTTTTGTTTCATCTTTTATTTATTAAAACAATTGATTTTATGACATCGCTGGAGCAAAATCATTGAATAAATTATTAAATTGCGTGAACCGATAAAACTTTTGATAATAATAATAATACAATTTTAGATAGAGCCATAAAAAAAGATCCACTGAAAGAGTTGTCAGGCACTTCTTTCTAATTTGATTTTCAACACGCCTTGTTTCTCGTAATTTTATGGGCTTGCGAGGCACATTAAGCGAAAGCCCTCTTCAATGCAGTCTGCATTGTATGCATTATCGTGTGCATCGAGGTATGCTGCCAATTCCAACGAGTTTTATCGGCGATCGTCATGCTCCGAGGCCCATTAACGACCCTTTCACATGACACGAGAATAACGTAACGATGCTCGCTGAAATTTCGTTACGAACACACGTACAACGAATTCCAAAATCATTTTGCGAACAATATTCGTTATTATTATTTTTGAGAAATAATAATAATAATTTCGGACGCGTTATCACTGATCGATGCATTTATTGATTTATTGACATTTATCGATACACCTATCTTTTAACATTATTTTTTAGTTTTATAATTATCCTAAAATTCATTAATTACATGATTAAAATTATCGAATTAAATTAAATTAAATTAATAATTGCTCATAAATTCAACAACACAAATTATTCATGGCTGTAACGTCATTATAAAAGCTTGACAGCTCTCCTCGGTGGGCAGGCATTGTCCGAAAGCCTCGAGAAGCAGGGGTTCCTTCTTTATAGCAGCTTCGTAATCCTGAAAGGAGACTTTTCCATCGTGATCGTCGTCCAGTTTTTTCAAAGCCAATTCCGACAAATCGCGTACCCCTTCGTCAGGATCTTCTTCACCAGGTTGTTTTATTAAGCAATTTCTAAGAAAAACATAATTAATTAAAACAAAGACGTTCAATTATTTTGAAAAATGGGATAATTTTGTTTTGAGTTTAATCAATTTTCAAGAAACAATTTTACTTGAACAATAAGAACATTTCGTCCTTGGTGATGTAACCGTCGTTGTTCAAATCATAGACGCGAAAACAAAATTCCATTCTGTCGCGAAGAGTGCCACGCAGGAAAACGTCCAGTCCGAGAATCCAGGAATCGAGTCTTATGGATCCCTCGGACTCGCGATCCCAGCAACAAAACATCCGTTCGATCAACGTGTCCTCGGTTATCACGTCGAACGTATTGTGCAATAATTCACGAAAAATGGTCCGATCGATTCCCTAAAAATTTATATATATACTTTGCTTTTTATTTAAAAAAAACACACACTTTTTGATAAGTTTACCGATCGAAATTTTTGTATCATTCGAAAATAATCACTTCGACCGTTTGCAACGACTGAGCTACGCTCTTTCCATCCAGAGACGATCCCCCGCGTTGTCCAGGAATCGTCGTCAATCTTCGATATATTTTACACAGAGCTTCGAGTTCCACTCTGAAAAAATAAACACCACCGTTTTATTTTGTATATTTTTACGTTTCTTAAATTCTTGTTACTTCTTATTTTCCGAATCTTTTTTGTAAATAAAATATAAATTTGCTTTAATACGACAAGAAAAAATAATCAAAATATCGTTCGGCAAAGAAACTGGTGACAAAATATTTTAACAAATTTTGTAATAAATTCTGAATATCAAACTTCTTCCTAAATTACTTATTTTCCAATGAAATCTCGTTTTATTTGATTTTTTAAAATAAAAATAAGATAAAAATCGACGTTCGACTTTAACCTTGAAAAGATAAAACTACATTTTTACAATATTTTTACCGTTTACAATTATTTTTATAATTTTTTTTTCCAATTATCTTAAAGTCGAAAAACAAAATTTGCTTCAATATCGTAGAAAGATAATATTAAAAAATATTATTACATAAAAAAATATGTAAACAAAAATTGCAATTTTATATTATAAATTAATTATTTTTCCATAAAATTGTTTTTTCATTGATTTTTGTTTTATAAAAAATTTAAACGAATATTGTACCTCGTGAATCGTGTTTTTTTCTTCAACGAGTCAATGACCTTGGCCTGATGAGCCGAGTTCTTGGCGCTACCCTCGTCCGGCATTCTTCTACGTCTACGGCCCCGTGAGCTCGTTGAATTTTGTACGGTTAGCCCGGATTGTTGTCTCTTCGAATTGTTTACCGAGACTCTACGTCCGCTCGTGAGGAAGATGGAAACGGTTCTCATGACCATAGCACCGGCACGACCGGTTATAGGATTTCGTCCGACCGCGCCGACGTCGATACCAACCCCTCCTGATGCTTGCATTAAATTCGAGGGGCTTGTACCTCGTTTATCCGACATTCTGGCGCAAACAAAAAGGCGAATGATAAACGCATTTTAAAAAACAGCCCCTTGAAAAAAAATAAATTTTCTACAAAAAAAAAAAAGAAAAAACAAATTTCATAAACCAAAATTCAAATTGCACAGAACGAGGTTGGATTAAAAATTCAATCATCGACGATTCGAATTTCAACATGTGTAAGATCGTGTCAATTACAAGGTGTCGATCGAGGAAAAAAAAATCCGTGAAAATAACATTTTTTTCATTTTTTCATTTTTCAATCTTCTTCTTTTTCTTATCGTTCGTCATTGGTACGAAGTACAGCCGCGAAGTGGCGAATAAAATATTGGTCCTCGACGGCGATGATCGATAAGTGATTATTTGCAATATTGATTCGTTGTTGTTTTTTTTTTCTTGTTCTTTTCTATGTTTACCCTCTCGCTCGTAAAATGGAAATTCATCCGAAAGTTTTTCTTTTATTTCGTCGGAAAGAGACACATACCGAACATTGTCGTGACGTCTGGTTATTATAGTCAAATCCACCGGATTTGCGTAATTTTATTCCAAATATTGTATTCGCTTTACTTATACATTATACGCGATATATAGCTATACATAGCTTTGTATATATATAGAAAGGCAGAGAGAGAGAGAGAGAGAGAGAGATGTATATACTTGTGTATAACGTAAAAATACATAAACATGTATGTATATTATGACATAAAAAAATTGGAACGAATAGTCACGAAGGATTCGTCATTGTCGTGGTGTTTTTTTTTCTTTCTTTCTTTTCTCGGTACTTATCTCGGTTGATCGAAGACGAATAAAAATAAACAAATAAACAACAAATTTTCGACATTTAGGACAGTCGCGTGGTCGAGTCGTTTTATGTGCTTGATACAATATTTATTTTTTCTCGATCTTCGATTCTCGAGCACGCACGAGGACACTTTATTCTACGTGCCAAGTCATCAGATTTTTATTCCTTAGTGTTAATTTTTCAATCTTACGTACGTTCGTTATTAAATAAATAAACGAATATTCGTAATCGATAACTTTTTATTATCATCGTTTTTATCGTAAAATCAATGATATTTATCCGATTAGATGCAATTCGTTCCGTAACGGCGATTTGTTTCGAATTATTTTTTCATAAGTAAAAAATAAATGTTTATCACTGAGAATTATTTTTATTATCGTCGCTTTTATCGAAAAATCAATGATTTTTATTTGTTTCGAATAATTTTCTTTCCCGAAGCGACAGAAGAAAAAAACCAAGGTTTTCGTTTTTACTCGCGAAGGAAAGAAAACAGCGTTTGCATTCCATTGATTTTCGCCACGTGGTAAAACTTTCGTAGTAAAAGTTTCGTGCCTCCGCATCGTGGTATTTTGCTCAAATAACCGAGTTAAAGTGCACGTTGCGTGCTCGCTATTATTATCTCTGGATGAAACGAAGGTAAAAAGTTTCTTCGTTAAACGAAAATTGCAAGAACAAAGTCGTAAGACCTCTTGGCCCATGGTCTTACCCACTTTTATCGATAAACAGTTCTACGTTGCTACAACGCGCCACGATCTACCGTTCGTTCCATCGAGTCCCACCTTGTCCCGTTCTCACGATGTATTTAAACAAAAAACAACTATTAAATCCATTCGAAAAGAACAAACACGTGCCAAAAAAATAACAAACTATTTTAGAACCCAAACAGCGATGGTTTGAAAAGTTTTTCAACCCTCAAAAAAAAATATAAGTGCAAAAAAAAAAAGTTTTTTTCATGAAATTAAACAAAAAAATCTTTTATTTGGTTTATTTATTGTTATTATCTTATCGGGGGAAAAATCGCGTGGATTTAAAGATACGTGGTATTATAAATGTAGCGCCCGGATTTCGAGGTCGAAAATTGATGGATCGAGCCATTTAGCTCGAATCGTGATTATCGGATGGATCGAGTGGCACAAAAGAGATCTGGAGAATGATATAACGTTCGACTCAGGTAAGTCACGCGAATAGTCGAACTTTATCAGCAGACAGAGATCGAGTAAGGGAGAGAGAGAGAGAGAGATAAAAGTTTGGACGCGCTTTCGATTCGACTATACATCTTGCATTATTGACGCCTAGGTGGGATGCAGCCGAGGGATACGTACGCGTGGTACCGACTTGGCAGGTACTTTATCTTCGGAGATCTTTTTGTGCCTTTCTACCTCTGATTGAGAATTAAAAAAATTCTGTCGAACTAAAAATACTCGTCAAAATCCATTTTTTATTCCACGATTTTTTCTTTTCAATCATCATGATTTGCTTTAATTATAAATTTAAAAAATTAATATTTTCTGTCAACGTTTTTTGTTTTTGTATCGATAATTTACATTCGCACAGTCATTAATGATTTAACGGTCGATAATAGGTCAATTATTATATATATTTTTGTAATCATTTTCTGGAAATAATAATATCTTTCGTTTTTTATAATTATTAATAATTATTAATAATTATTAGCAACAGTTATGGCCTTATTTTCGTAATAATTATTAATCATTATTTTATTTAATAAGCTTAATAATTTGAAATTATAGATTTGTCTCTTAAAGAATAAGTCACGTTTTGACGAAATTAATTTGTCGTTAATTTAATGAGATTCGCTGCAAATGGAACGATTATGCTTATAGACTCTGACCTAAGCCCAATTAATTTCCCCTACCTTATCTTTCGTTTGTTCGACGAAGTTTGCAATTTTTTCTCTCTTCCTCTCTCTCTCTCTCTCTCTCTCTCTCTCTTGCTCTCAATCCCTTCCCCTCATGTTTTTTCTCTCTCGGTGCATCGGAATCGATTAATACGTTTTAACTACTTGTAAACGCAAAACTGTCGCACCGAAGGTTCGCGTGTTTACCAGACGAAGAAGAAGAAGAAAAAAAAATTGTATGCACGAAAACAATCACGAGCAGTTTTACATACACACACACACAGCCACCCACTGGGCATTACGTCACGATTAGTTGATGCACAGGTCGAACGAGGGACTTGAAAATATTTTTTAATCTCATTGTTACTCGACAATAATCTTCAACTTGCGCGTGATCCAAGAAAAAAACTTACCCCTTTTTTCAGGAAAGAGACTCAGTTCCGTCGTGACGAAAGCTCTGTCGAGAGATCGGATAGCCGGTCGTCAAGGACGACGTTCTGGTATCGATCAAACTCGAGTAAAACTACGGAGAATCATCAAAAACACCTGGAAAACCGACGAAAAACTAATAATCGTGAAGTTGAATCTTCAATTGAAATCGTCGTCGACGATGGAAAATAAAATTCATTTTAATTTCGCAACGAACTTCAAAATTTGAAAGAAAGATAAATAAAATTGACAACGAAAAATACAGTGGACGCGTTTTATTTGATAATCAAATTTGCGATTCAAGAAAACTACTCTAGAAGTTTATTTATAAAAGGTTTTTCGATTTATTTATTTATTTTTGATTTCTCGTTCTCGTATTTGTAAACGAGGTCATCATTATGGTCGATACGAGAAAGACCGAAGACACGTCGTCAGCACAATTTCACAAATTCTTCTTCTTTCGTTTACGCAAGTTGAAGTCCGGTGCGAGAAAAATTCATCGAGGAATTGAAATGCGAGGACATCGTTCTTTTTATTTCAGTAAATTTTTTTCGTTTATTTTCGTTTATTTCGGCTTGCGTTTAAAGAATTATAATTTATTATCGTTCGATGATAACTCATAAATTATAATTATAAGTTATCAATTAAATGTATAATCGGCGATAATATTAATTAAAAAAACAATATTTGCATAAATAATTATCCTCTTTCGGTGATGATCGATTTTTAATCAATTATGCGAGCATTTTGACACAATAAGAGTTAATCCATCCATGGATAATTAATCGATAATTAAATAATTTATATAAAATAATAATTAATCGATCAATCGATGAGCGTTGATTAATTAATATATTGATGAAACATCAGGTTTCGATAGAAAACAAATTTTCATAGATTTTTGGCTTCAACGATATCCGAGCTGTCATCGCTATTATGATTTTCGGCCTTTCGCGATGTCGATGTCATCGCGTGATGCTTGCTAAATATAGTCAAATAAACGAACGAGCGTTAAAACAAAATTAAAAGAAAGTTTCTTTTTTTTTGGTTTCGGTTTTCATTTTTTAAACCGTCAGAGAACGGTTATATAAAACATTTAAAAATATTGGAATACGTTCACCTGCACAATTTTTCGAAGTATTTGCGAATTTGATCCATCTCGTTTTGAACTCCGACGAGCATGCGATCCATTTCTTCAAAATGGTATTGGCCCAATTTGTCCTGGACGTCTTTCGTTTCTTCCCAATTTTTGTCGATCAAAGAAAATAGCGTTGAGGAATTCTCGTACCCTGAAATTTTGTATTTCGTACAAAATAATGATCGTTCGATTAACGTTAAATTAAAATTATCGAATTGAATGATTTGCAAAATTTAAAAAAAATGAGATTATTACTAAAAAATCGCTCACTGGATTTGACGTGATTTTCAATATCGTCGTTTCCATCATCGCATTCGTCGAAAAGCGCCAAAAAATTTTCGAGTCCGGAGATTGGTAAAATTTTATTATCGTTTCCTATCAAAATTGTTTCGATATCATCCATGTCGTCGAATGGCGAGACGTTTCCCCTCGATTTTACGACTTCCGTGATACTCGAGAGGGATCGAAGCATTTGCTTCAAAAATCCAAGCCACTGCGACTGCAAAAACCAAAATTACGATTTATCGAGTTTTCTATAAAAATTTGTGATTTCAATCGATTAAAACTCGTCCGTTATCGATCAAAATGTTTCCATCGTATAAAATTTATGTAAAATTCTCGAACCGCTTTCTCGTCGAAACTTTTTACGTTGACGATTCGAGCGACGAAATCGGTCAAAATTTTTTCCAACTTCATTTCCTCAGTCTCAAAGAATCTGCGGATTTTATCGTTATCCAAGCTCGTGGTTCCGTTTGAGATCTCGGGTTCGATGATCGTCATAATTTCGGAAGATTCGATCACATTTTTCATCGACGATCCTTCCAACGATTCTCGTTTCAACGCTCCAAGACTCTTCGATTCTTTCATAACTGACGGGAATCGACGAAATAAAAGTTTTCTTTTTATAAAAGATTCTTTTGATAACATTTGTTCGATAAATTAATCAATGATATTAAAATTAAAACGAATAAACCACAATAAAAATTAATCAATATTGAAATCTATTATTTTTCGCGCATGAATAGTTACAAAAAGGATTCATCATGCACTTACTCGTATCGTTGTTGGACGATGAAACGATCGATCGACACTCGAACTGAAGCAAAGAAAAATATTTCACATAATTATTAATGAAATTTCACCGTATAAAACGTATTTCGATTAATTAACGTTAATTTACCCCGAAGAACAGAGCAACGAGAATAAAGAATAGAAAATTCATCGTCGTTTCGAAAAATCTATGACGATAGACAGAAGATTATATTTTCGAGTGAACGTGCTGCGGATGAGGACTCGTAGATTTATAGGCAAGCTTCGACGACGACTCGAAAACAACACGACACGCGTTTGAAAATAAAGTTGAAACGACGAATAATAGATAACACTTTTCTCAATGAAGTGTTTCAATAATTTCGATGCGTAATCGTATGTTGAGTATTCCATAGGCACGAGTCGTACTATTCTTCTATTCGCAACATAGACGTGTTTGATAAAGCCATCGAAGGAGATCGATGATATCCGATTCCTACCTCGATGCGACAATCCAGTATTTCTGACACAACGAGCTTCGTCACATCCGGAGATTATTGAGCGATGGAAAGAAAGTCTCGAATTTTGAGACGACTATAACAATAACCGATACGGCCTCTGTCATCTTTGGTCCTTCATGAAAATTTTCCGAATTTGGCGCGGTCGTTAAAATGTTCAACAAAATTATTTTATTCGAATGGAAATTTTGGAATTTTTTCATTCTTCACATTTCGACCGGCAATTACGAGAAATAAAAAATCCGGATAGCGTGTTCGTAATCTACGTGACAATTTCTATGCTAGTTGCGGCGTAATTCCTGACCAAAAAAAATGGCGTCCCGTCCATCTAGGACACCGTCGGTAAGACAAATAATGTTTTTCTCTGCGAAACCGAGGTTTATAGCGTACTCGCGGAAAATTATCCCCGATAAGGTCGAATCGGCTGGACGCACTGATGCATCTTTTATGAGGTTTCTGGAAAATACTTATCGGTCGTACATTTTTCAAACACAGGCTGAACATAAAATATTGGAAAAAGTAGATCGATTCATGTTTATATTTCTCGACTTTTTTTCCTCCCTGCAACCATCGATCGACGTTTTCTCGTCCTTACGAAAAGTGTACCGCGATCGGTTTAGAACATTTTCGAACCTCGACAGGAGCACTTCGGTATTCCGATATATCGTCCGAACGAACGTTATTTATCGCTTAACGAACAAACAAAAATGGTTTTTTTGAAAGTGAACGGTGATATCTTTGTTTACTATAAATACGCTATGGGAATGGTGGGAATATGGCCGCAGGATCGCGCCAAGCGTGTATCGACGATAATGTTTTGGGCAACTGTGACTTTAAGGGTAAAGAATTATATATTTTTCTTACATAAATGAATCATTATCGATAATTACCTCTGAAAATATTGATCGATTGACATTTACTCGATTTGATTTTTGTTGACCAGATGACGATCGTGATAACGCGCCTTATCGAGCAATTTGGACTATGTCCATCGAGCGATGTCTTGAAGGGCTCGTTATACTCGACTCATTACCACGTGGTTACAATTCTCATTCAAATAAGTTTACGTTCGAACGCTCCCCGTACGGTAAAATTGATAAAGTCGATGATCGACGATTGGGCGATCGCAAATCGAGTGGAACGCGAGATAATGAGAAAACATGAAAAATCTATGTTTTTGAGTATATTTCTCGGCTCGTACGTTTTTGGCAGTTACATTATTGTAATTACCACCTCCTTATTAGAATTTGCAAATCCTCAATTGTTCCTAAAACGCGAAATATGTGGGATTTTACAAACTGACGAATTTTCTATAATTCTGATTTTTATATTATGTGCCAATTTAATTGGGAACTTGCTCTCAATCACGACGTCTATTTTTCAAGTTTTGCTCTTCGTTACGTTCGCCTCGTATCTCGTTGCGAAGTACGAAATATTAAAAAATCAATTTATCGAAGATTTATCTCAAACTTGTAAAAACAATGAAAATCGAAAAAGATTCGGCAGACTCGTCGACAACCACAACAGATTTCTCGGTTTTGCAAAAGATCTCGAGGATTCCTTCAACTTCTCCATCGGATTGCAGATCATCTTTCTTCATCAAGTCGGTATTTGCATACGTGGTAAGAAAAAAATGTACTTTACGTTTTTTTGTTTTCGTGTTTTTCGAAAATTTCTCTTAGCATCGCGACATCTTCGACCATATTATATTTTTGTTACAGCTTTCCAACTAGGTGTCGGGTTAAAAAACGTCCAATACACGTCCGTGGTAAAATCTCTCTTGTCCATGTTTACGAGACTCGAGGCGTTTGCTGCAATTTGCTACGCGGGCGATAATGTGACCTCGTACAGCGAAGACATTCCCAAATCATTCGGTCAATCTAATTGGTACGAGCTGCCAAAAAGTTCTTTGATCGATTACAGTATCGTCGCTTCGATGGTACACAGGCCCAAAAAACTGACGGCTATGAAATTGTACAATTTGAACCTCGTGAATTTTCGTTACATATGCGTCACGACCTACTCCTTCGTGGGAATACTAACGACGTTGGCGAATAAATAAGAACAACCATTTCAGCGACGAGTATTCTAATGACTATTTTATTATACGTTATAATAAAATCCAAAGAATAGTGATTACGAAAAATAAATACAATTATAAAATGAAGACAACAGCCTATGACACGCGGATTCCTTTGCCATCACATTGTGACGATATTTTCCGGATGATCGACGCTTCGAAGGGTCTCGAGATCCTCGCGCTTTATCTTCCATAGCCGTATCCGCTGTAACGTAAAAAATATTTCACGAAATTTCATTAATTATATTACTTTGGGAAAAAATTAATCGATGAATAATCGATGGATTTTTCATCGGTCGACGATCGATAAATTTTATATCGATCATCGATTAAGTAACGTATTAATGATTATTTTGTTTTTAAATATTTACCCAGCATTCGAGTTGGCAGCGGCGAAAGACGCGCTTCCGAACGGAGTGTTTATGGAGCCGGCAGCAGCCTGCGCCTGAGAGTTCGATCCGGCCTGAGGGTAGTAACCACCTCCGTAGCCATTGTTGTAACCACCATATCCGTTGTTGTAACCACCGTAGCCCTGATTTCCATAACCATGGTGTCCATAACCATGAGGTCTACCTCCGTATCCACCACCGAAACCACCGCCGTATCCGCCTCCGTATCCGCCTCCGAAATGACCATAACCACCATGGTGATGGTGATGGTGTCCTGGATCAGGATCGGCAGCTCTTACCACTCGCAAGTAAGACTCTTCGGCAGCGGGAGCAATTACTGCGCAAAAGATAAATCACGATGAATGACACAAATAATAATAACGATTAATCATCCGTAAAATTATCGATCGACAAATGTTAATCGATTACGATCGATCGTTATTTAACGATCGCGAAATAAATCGTCGAGCAATCAACGATTAGTCGCGAATGTTCGATCGATTATTGTCGACGATCGATAATCCATTTTTAATTACGAATGAATCGAAAAAATAATCGTTAATTATACATTCTTTAAAATCAACGGGCTTGAATTGATAATCGATACGAATATTTTGAGAATCGAATTTCTCGTCAATTTTGTTACATCGATTAAATAAAATTTAATGTTTCTTTTGAAAATAGGGTGAAAAATTACCTTCGTTCGGCTGAGCGGGATAAGCCGCGGCGGTCGAGGCCATTGCGACCAAAACAATTAGAGCAAACTTCGACATGTCGGGTCTCGTTACGGCGGAACAAATATTTCACTAAATCCTTAGGGAAGACACACTCGTCGAGCACGTCAGTTTTCTTGTTTTATTTTGCGATCGTTAGTCGACGCCAGTCTGCGAAATTATGTCGATGCCGAGAAGAAGTCTGTCTTTATATAGGATTCTCGCGTCTTTCCGTCCGGGATATCCCGGACTGTCACTCACGTATATTTACGTTAAATCGATGTATTTCTGGCCTAACGAAAAGTTGTACATGTCATTAACATATCACTTCTGCTTCGCGGGAATTTCATACGGCATGGGCCCTGGCCACTCAACCTGTTTCGAGGCCGCGGAACTGGTCACGGACTGTGAATTTCCCATTATAATATACTCGCATACTCCGCGACGAAATTTATGGATTTGCCTCTATGAGAGAATAACTTTCACGGTCATTTTACTATTCGTTAATATACAGGACGTAGGTATCCCAAATTTACTTCCGCTACGTGAGATCGTTTTTTGTTTTTCTAAGCATCGGGCGACGCCCGATCTTCGTTACTTCGGACGATAATTAAACATAATTAATTATCATTTTTATTCTTCTTTAATCAATTAAACGATTTATCATCGCTCGAGCAGATACGAGCGTCGAGATAAAACCAACTGACGAATTTCATTTTTTTTTTCTAATTATTCTCGAATCGAAAGGTAATAATTAAGTTCGAAATTAATGTAGAAACGGTTTTTTGTTTGTAATGATTTATGTACATTTTTGGTGGTGTCTGGCTAAGAATTTTCATAAAAAGGAAGCTAAGGAAAGAAAAGAAGCATATTTCAGGATTAATGGGGGAAACAAGTTTGACATTAGTTTTTTATGGTGATAACTCGAAACCTAAAATACGGTGTGTAATAAAATTCGCACATTAATGGTCTATAATTATAGCACGCCCGAACTACACGCCTGGTCTACAAGGAAATCGAATTTGTCAACTTTCTCGTAGAGATGTTTTGCGTCATTAATTTTTTCAACGGTTGCGGTGAAATGAAATGAAATTGTCGATATTATAACGATCGCGAGGAATATGAATATTCTTTTTGCCGCGTGACATCGCACGACTTTTAATCATCGAAAGATTCTCACTTTTCCGTAAATACGTCGTGCGATAAAACAGTAGTGATTGTAGGATAATAAATATTTGTCGCGTGGTTCGTACTCGTCGATTAAAGTTATCCGTGGGTAATGAAAATAAAATAAAAATCGACGAAACGAAATATACTTTTTTTCACAATGGGAATTTCGAAGATAATTTATTTCGTGAAATTATTTTTCTTCTTTTTTTCTGTCTCACGTTTCTTTTTTTATTCAATTAATCAAACTCTGATTAAAAGCCTTCGTCGTTCCAGGCACGTTCTCGTAGATCTTCGGGAAGTCGATCGATCGAAAAACTCGAAAAACTCGAATAAATCAATTTACTTCATCGATCGCTTCGAACGAACGGTAAATAATGCGAATATATATTATATTTAAAGAGAGGAATGTCGAAGAATGGAAAGAACAACGAATGTCGTAGAATTCATTTCGATGGTTTTTAATCGTTTGTACAAAAAATCATTATTATCGATATTTGCAATAAAAAAAAAGAGTGATTATTTCAAATTAATTCGTCAATTATTTCATATACGATTGCTCGTTTTAGGCGATCAGTGATGAGCCACGACTACCGGTACTGCATATCCGTATTGCACCTGTCTAGCATATATTGGAACCAGTCCCGAATTCACGACCGGACCCATGCCCACGCCCACGCCGGGACCTATGCCCTGGCCCAGGCCGGGACCTATGCCCTGGCCCAGGCCCGGACCTATGCCCTGGCCCACGCCCGGACCTATGCCCTGGCCCCCGCTCCAACCTGCACCTCCATAATGTTGCGGTTCAGCTGATCTGGCCAATCTTTTTCCAGCCTCACCTTCTAAAAATTAACATAAAAACCATTAATTAATAACATTTAAAAATAAACATTCGAGAATGCGTCGATCATTATTCAAGAATTTAAATCGTTTCGTTTGAAAATAAAAAAAAATCACCTCCCAACACGCACGTAGATCGAAACTTCTTGAAAACTTGTTTAATTATATTAAAACATTTTTTTTAAAACGATATTTTCTTTTGATTCTCGAACGAATCGACCTTTCGTGAAATTGTCAATTTACCTCCGGGATGGTTCAGCGGGGTGGCGAGAGATACCGCGATCATAGCACCGAGAACGATGAGCGTGAATTTCACCATTTTTTTTTATTTTCTTTTGCGTCAAGATTTCCGTTCGTCTCGAGAAGAAAAACTGAATGCGAATTTCTTTGAAAAACTAATCTTTATATACGACACGGGATAACCGGACATTTTTTCTTATACGCGCATTGGCTGGTACTGTCGAACCGCACCCGGTGCATCTCACGGGCGTGTTATCTTACCCGAACGCTGCAACGCGGATCTCGCGTGAAAAAATGTCGTTCGTGTCACAAAAGAATAATAAAATATTTTCATTGAGCTAATCATCGATGACGTGACTTTTTTGTCATCACGTCACAACATCGTTCGCTCCATCGAACAATGAACATCGTGTCGTTTATTTCCGAATGTACGTCCTCTTTCTCATTCCTTTAATCTTTGTTTTTTATTGCTCGCTTTCTCGACCTTCGACGTGCTAATTGTTTAATTACTTTCACGTAATCAATATTAATCTCAATTGCAGGTATTCGTTATTTAATTACTATCAATTAACATTTAATTAATTCATTATTTAATTAATTACTATTAATTGACGTTTTATTTCGTTATTATATATCTAATTATTACCAATTAACAATTAATTGATTGATTAATAATCATTAAAGTTCATTAAATCGATAAAATCGATGTGCGATTAATAAGTGATCGAGTTTATAATATCAATTCATATTTTCGAATATCGAGCGAGATTTTTTAATTCGTCGCTCGGTTAAATCAGATTTTCGAATTTATCGTGACGAGAATGCAGCAATGACATACTTCTTCACTCGAGAAAGCAAACATCGCGTCACGATGAACTACAAACAAAAGTCGTTGGTTGCACCGAGCGTGACGCTATGGTGACCAACCCAACAACACGACGCAACCAATTGCTTGTCCGCGTGTTTCTGACGCGTCAGCAATTGGCGGGCGATATTTTGTAACGAATACGAGAATTGGAAAACGCCGAAACGATTTACTTTTCGCGATACGATCGCGAACGATGTTAAAAAAAAAGGAAATCATCCAGAAAATATAATACGTTAGAACGAAAATTTCGCGATTAATTTATAATCGAATAAGACAGACATAACAATTTTATTTTCTTATTTTTATTAATAATTAAAAACAAGCAAGATTCTTCGCCTCGATCAATATTTTACAACGAATTTCGAATCATTATTTTGTCTGAATGGAAAAGTATCAGGAGGCCAAATAAAATAACGATATAGTCAACAAAAAAAAAACAACAAAATTTAATCCCAGATCGAGCGATTTCACGTTGGCACGTGTTACTGGCCAAAAAACGAGATTTGAATTTTAGAACCTGAATAATATCGTCACTCGTCATTCATCGGCAATATTTCGTAACAACAATCGATATTTCCTACACGAGTCATTCGATATTTATGTGTTTCTTTGAAAAACAATAAAAAAGAAAATACACAACGGTCCGCTCGAACGAGTTTTCGTACAAGAGTTGTTCGTCTTTAATTTTTCAATAGAAAATATAATCGACGAGCTACAATAAAGTATAGCGATATTTTCTACTTAAACCACAATATTAACCTTTTCATAATTGTCGAATTAGTGAAAGGCGAGCTTGGGCGAAAGGTTGACCGGCTAGAGGCGCAAAAAATCGAATCAAAATAATAAAAATCAACTACGAGCGATAATTCAGTCGTCGTTTAAAAAAACTTGTTTTCGGGCTCCCCTTGAGCTCCGCCCTATTCGCAACGGGCTCGATGAATCATTCGTCTCGAACGACGAAAGTACGAAGAGGCTCCTACTTATTTTTTCATCAAGGAAATACGAGAGCACGATAAAGCCAATTCTTCATTGGTATATTTCTTTAATATCGCGTAGAACAAAAGAAAATCGATTATATTTTTTTTTATTATTTTTTCAAATCTCTTTTTTATTTTTTCGAAGTTGCTTCGATAATTTTACATTTTAGAAGTGTCCATGGTGTCCATGGTGTCCGTGTCCATGATGTCCGTATCCGCCATAACCACCGTGCCCATGGTGTCCATATCCACCGAAACCACCGTGTCCTCCGTATCCTCCATATCCTCCATGACCTCCGAATCCTCCGTGGCCTCCGTGGCCTCCGTATCCTCCGTATCCTCCGTAATGCTGCGGACTCGCAGCCCTGATTATCCTCACCGGGATGAGTTCGCCCGCTAAAAAAATCACGAACAAAATCGCACGTCAATATATCTAATCGACGACCTTATTGACGAATAATACGCGAAATATTAAATATTTAAATAAAAATATCAAAAAATTTATCGTTTCGAGATTTTTTCGAAATCATTTTCCCTTCGATCGAAACAAAATCGAATTCACGAGTGAATGGTAATTAAAAAATTCGTAGCGATTGTAATGTCACGAATTTCGAACGTACCTTCTTCATTTTGAACCGGAAGTGCCATGGCGACGGATACCAACGCGGCGATAACGAATAACGCGAACTTGGTCATTGTGGATTTAATTTGCTGGAGCGAGAATCTTCACGAAAATTCGAACTTCTGGGCACGATCGTGTTCGACTACGGGCTTACGGTTTGACGGTGGAATGATGACGATTGGATGTTTTCGGTCCCGCTTATATAGGGAACTCCGAATTTATTCATAATTTAATAAAAAATCAGGGGAACGCGTGGCACGAGGAAAATACCATGATGATAATCTCCTTGAAGTGTGGGTTCAACGCCGTTATGCGGTTGTAAGTGTGTATATGTGAGTGTCAAGGTGTACAAGGATACCGGCCATGGATTGAACGGAGATTATGCATCATTAATCCTCGTGTCTTCGTAATGATCTACAACTCGTGCGTATATCGCTAATGGCCCGCGAGAAAGAACTACGATGTTATTTATTTTTATTTTTTATTATTATTCTATCAGGAACGAAATATATGCCATCGGTTGTAGAATCGACATAAAACGTTGCTCGAATCTCCCCGTCTCCCGCTCGCCTTCGTTAAGTCTACGTATCCAGGAAGTAAAAAGAAAAATATGAATAAAACACGGATTTTTAGTGGCAACGAACGATCGAAGATCACGGTGAATCCCAATTTTGCTGGCTAAACAAACTCGTAAAATTATGGCCGAGTCGATACTACCGACTAAAGCAAAAACAAATAATACATCTAGACCAAAAAAAGAAAGAAGAAAAAACAACGCAACGACGAAGAAGCAACATGTCCAAGATATCGAAAATTGGCAGACAATCGTCGAATTAAAAATTCATAGTATGCAGAATCTCATGGTCGCGTCAGCTTTCGATTCGAGTCGACGAGCTTTCACGCATCCACGTGTTAATGGCCAGATATCACGAACTCGATTCGCAACCAGCATTATTTTTTACCGTTTCGAGCAACTCGATTAATCCGACCTTCGTACACGCCGATTTCGTGAAAGAAACTTCACGATTCGTATATTCCTTTCGTCAAACAACAGTTAAGAATCCGATATCTCTTCGCCAAATGTTCGCGGTGACGTTAATATATTTAACCCTTGACACAGTCATCGGGGCTCAAATCGACCCCAGCCGTTTTTCGACCTGCGATACCTTCCAGAAATGTTCAGAAAATGAGAAATGTTTTTTTATATTAAAAATTGCACGACTTGAAAATAATCGGCATGGTCTTACACACAAGGGTTGAATATGCACAGTAGTATTTTTGTTTTGTTTTTTTTTCATTTTTTCAATTATTTATCACTCTCCAAAGTGCGAGGGGTCGATTAGACCCCCAATGATTGTTTCGTCACAATCTGAAGGTGTGCCTGACAAGGGTTAAGGTTAAGTCCGATTAGGAAGGGTAACGAAGGTAAAAACGTAAACATTGTATGAATTGAAATTTTTGTTTAATGTAACGACGAAGAAGATGATCCCACATACACATAAAGTGGATCATAAGTTGACAACCTTTTTGCGCCATCTACCGAGCGTTGCGGTTGGTCGCGTCGCGAAGATCTTCTAGTCGGTGGTGGCGCCCTCTTCGCGTTTAGTACATTTTCACAGCTTCGAAGTTGGACGAAGAATCGGCTTCTAGTAGCGATGATGATGTCCCTTCTTCTTGGACTGGTGGGCGACTTCGACGACGACTGGTGGGCACGGGTGAACAATGTGTTCCTCGTGGATTTCGGGAACGTGCTCGATGATGTACTCTACGACGGGCGGGGGTGGCGGGGGTGCGACGTAGTGGATTGGGGTATGTGCGATGTGGACTGGGGTAGGTGCGACGTGGCATGGGGCAGGTGCGATGTGGACTGGGGCAGACGCGATCTGGACTGGGCCAGCGATAGCGTATCCACCTCCGAATCCACTTCCGATGCCAGCTCCGAATCCATTTCCGATGCCAGCTCCGAATCCATTTCCGATGCCAGCTCCGAATCCATTTCCGATTCCAATTCCGTAGCCTCCAAGACCACCTCCGAGACCTCCTCCAAGACCACCTCCAAGACCACCTCCAAGACCACCTCCAAGACCACCTCCGAAACCACCTCCGAGTCCACCTCCGAGACCACCTCCGAGACCACCTCCGTAACCACCCTGGGAATAACGGACGGTCTGAGTGTACGGACGACGGATTACGCCACCGGATCCACCGTTGCCCGAGGTGCCGGCGCTGTTTGAGGAGGAACCATGACCGGAACCACCGGCGCTAGCGCCAGCAGCAGCAGCTACGGAAACGCCACCGACGGAACCACTGCCCAGACCCCAACCATGGTTGTTGTTGTCGTTGTGGTTATTGCTGCTGACGCTGGCGGAAGCGCTCGACGAAGCGCTGACAACGCCACCGGAACGTCCTCCGGAACCTCCGAGTCCACCGGTTCCACCGAGTCCACCGAGACCACCGAGTCCACCGAGTCCACCGAGTCCACCTTGACCACCGTGACCACCGTAACTACCCTGTCCCAATCCACCACCGAAAAGTCCACCAGCGGCAGCGCTGATCAGTTCCAGACCAAGGGAACCGTGACCTTTCTTGTGGCCGTCGAAGAGACTTCTTGCGTTCCTGACGCTTTCGTCTTCTAGTTAATGGAATAATTACAGAACAATTAGATGTTAAAATTATTTCGATTGACAATGTTAGGAGCAACAGATCCATCGCTGAGATGGTATTTAGGTTGAATTGTGTTGGAAGAGAGGCGATTGAGGAATGGTTCGATCCAATCGAATTTCTAAATGGTAATTTTAGATTTGTTATTCGCACTGCCTATGAGTCTGCCTATAAGGCAGATAGATCATGAAAATTAATCGATTTATATTCATTTCAACGTTCTGATACGTCCAATTGGGATTTTTTCTAATGGAACGATATTAATTCTAATCAACAGTTGGTGACCGAATATTATTTTGACAACGATGATTTATCTTTTTCTATTTTTGTGTTTTTTCTTTAGATGATTCTACCGATCGATTAGTGTAAATATTGAGCTCACCCTCGGCTTTCTCCAATGGGGTGGCGGAAGCCACGGCCATGGCGGCGACAAAGATAACGAAGAACTTGGCCATCTTTGGTCTCTTTGGAATTGTAACTAAAAAGTTGATTCTCCGGACACTTCGAGTTACAACGAACTCAAACAAGGAGTGATGTCAATTGCAAAGTACCATCGTAATTTATACGACGATCTCGTATCGCTTCGAACTCCCTCTTTCGCTAAGATTAAAAGTGCGATAAATGAAATTTTGATATTGCAGACAAATCATGCGATAAAAATCCCGGAAAAGGCAATTGATTATCTCTTCGTTTTAACGTACCTCGCGTCTTTCCTTTTTCTTATCGCGTTGGAATTCTGGAAAAGTGATTAGAGGATTTTTGTTTCGCGTTGCGAAACGCACATTGACTTCGTCGCACCTCGCACCTCGCTTACAACAAACCTCGAGTCTCGCGATTGTTTTTGTGTTTTGACAGGGATGTTTTTGCTTTCGTTAAGGAAAACGGAAACAAGGCGCATGCGAAATCACGACTTAATCTTTTAGCTTGCGAGAGTCTCGATTCAATTCTGGTCCGTGGTAAAAATCGTCAACGGCGTCCTGTTCGACATTCTCAAGTTATAAGATCAAGATTACGTTACTTCTGTATTGAAAAACCTTCTTTTTTTTACTACGTCGTCAACAACTGTTAATAACAAATTGCATAAATGTGCGAAAAAATGGTTTTAAATAAAAATCTGATTATTATACTTCTTGTGCGAAGCAATTCCCAAGGTCGCGAGTGTTAAAAGGCAGATAAAATTAAATAAATCCAACGAATAAACGATTACCATTTAATCAAGATTTAAGATTTAATTTGTTCAAGAATTTCAGAAAATTTTTAGACACTTCGTTATCCGTAAATTTCTTTATAATCCATTATTTTTGTATAAAAGCGAGACGTGACCGTATGAATAATTTTGCCGGGCAAGAAGTTTTTATACGGATATTGTTTCCTTATGAAACAACTGTCAACATGGTGGCGTTTCATCGCGGGATTTAGCGAAAATGAATTTTAAGTCCGAGGGTCGCACACGAGTTACGATCGCTGACCCGAAATGAACGAGCCTCGAAGTGGACAGCGTTCAGTCGCTAGAAGTGTATTTACGAATGTGGTCCATTATTTTGACAGTTGAAGAAATTAAATTATTTTCGAATCGTTTAAATAATTCAATTAATTTAATTAACTTTGATTTTAATCAAAAGCATTCGATTCAACTTCGAATCACGCGAATCATTCGAACAATTCGAGTATTTCGCATATTCCATTCACGAAAATCTATAAATAGCACTTCAAGGAGTCGACCTCGTTCGATGTTCTTTTTTTTGTCTCGTTCGATCCTCGTCGACGCGCACGTGACCGTTCTTCCTGGATCGTGCGACATAAAAACGAACAAGGCTCGGGAATAAAATTAACCACTTTTTTTTCAAAAGGTTCTATCTATCCTTTTATTTCACATACACGCTATATAACACTATCGACGACTTATTCCAGCTATTTCCACACGTACGTCTGACAACGGACGGGATTCTAAAAATTCTCGTTTATTCTCCGGTGGGTTGAGCTCGTCTTTGCTGCTTCTTCCTAAAATTGACAAATTTCTCAAGTAAATTTTCTCTTTTCGTTAAATATTCGAATTAGTTGTTTTCTTTTGTTTAAATAAATTATCTCTCGATACAAAAACTTGGCTCTATCGTCGAACATCGTCTCTGTACGTCGTGTAAAATAAAAATATTTCGAAAGATACAATAAAAACGACCTAAAAATTACAAAAAAATACGAAAAATAGCAAAAATCAATTTTTATTTCTTACCCTTGAGGGGAACCACCGTACGCCGTTGCGACGGAGCTGGCCACGCCACCCTTTCCCGTCGAGTAACTGTTGGCGATAGCCGTTATCATTCCTGGGTTAGTTTCGGAAGCGCCATTGCGCGTCACACCATGAGGATAAGAAAATACCATCGGGAAGAAATTATTCAAATTTGGAACATTGCCACGATGACGATTCGTTTTAAACGGAACGAATGGCACAGCAGGCTCGTCATCCTCCTCCTCCTCCTCGTCCTCGTCCTCCTCGGATTCTTCCGAATCCTCGGCTTCGATCACAACCGGTGTTTTTTTGGTTTTTTTAGGTCCATGCTTTTTCGTAGGACGTCTCGAAACGGTAGTCGGCTGAACCGAGGCTTCCTCGACCGCGGGCTCGGATTCAGTGGTGACGCTCGATTGTTCGACATCCTGTAGGAAACAAAAAAAAATGTTAATTAATTTTTGATTTTTTTTCCCCCAAATTTATGTTGTTTTTTTTTGTTTCGATAATAAAAATTTACCTCGGCTGGTTGAGATTCTTCCTGCTCGTGTTGCTCTTTCTCCAAAGGAATTGACTGCTCCTCCTCGTCGACGTGATGTTCGAGAGGATTCGGCGCGGCTTCGGCCTCGGCGCTGGATACCTCGGCCTCGTCGATCGGGTCGGGTCCGCGCTGTAGATAATCGGGCTGACCATCGCCGAGATAAGAACCACCGCTGACGGCGTTACCCTGCGCGTAAACACCTGTTCCCTGCTCGTCATTGGCGCCACGGACCGGACGATAGTAACCGGTAAACATCATCGCTTGATGCGGATAAGGTCTCACCGGAGTCCTCTTCTCGCGCAAGAAGAGTATCGGGTTGCCGTAATTGTCCATCATGAGGGAAACTGTCCGAGAGAACGAAGGAAATATGAATAATATCGATTTAGCTGGCGATAACGATAAATCGATCGGAAAAATCGATGAAATCCTACCGAAAATTAATGATCGGTTTATACATTTTTCGATCGATTCGAAATATGTGAAAATCGATTAAAAATCGAAAGAACTCGACGCTCGAGAGAGACAGCGATCGATTAAATCGATCAAAAATCAAAATATCGGTTTATAAATTTGGCAATCGAATCTAATATATCGGAAATTCGAATAAAGATTTTAATAATTGAAAAAAGGGAATTAAAGCAGAGAACGCAGGATGAAAAATCTGTTGCCGTTAAATCGCGATCTTATCGGAGATCGTCATTGCTCCGAAATACGACGATGAAAGTTGAAATGACGAACGAGTCATTTTTAAATCCGAGAGATTGAAATACATAAATTTCCGTCGATCTTTAATAAAAACAAAAAAATGAAAAAAAAAGTTGAAAATTTACCAGGTTCGGCGGCTATAGCTCGTCCTTCCGCAACGACGAAGGCGGCTGCGGCCAGAATTACGAAACTCAGCCACGAAGACATTTTGGTGGATCAACGAACCCGAAAAAACAACAATACACTTTTCGAATTGGAAAATATGACGATATTTTTCGAAATATCGAACGCACTATCGTCGAAGAAGAGATCTCTCTTGGCTAGTACTCGTATCGAGGGTAAAGTAAGCTCGACGATGGTTTGCAGAATGTCGCAATTGCTTTTATACCGAAGGAACGTTAACGAAAAAAGAAGAAAAAAACAAAACCACGTATATATGTTGGGAGGTTGATCTTCGCCATGGGATCCGATAGGACGTTATGGGATCTCTACCGAGCTCTCCTACCCCCTCCTCATCTTCATTTTTACCCCCCACCCTTTTTTCATTAGCCAGAAAAAAATCCTGGATGGACGGTATCGTACACATGTATACCCCACGTATCATAGGAAAGTCGTAACCCCATGCTGTATAAAATCTCTCGTGTACCCGCGTGTGTATGCTCGTTGTACGCGCATTGGTCACAAATACGTGATCGGCTTTCGCAATCCTCGCATCCGTAATTTTTTAACGAATTTTAATTAGACGAGAATTTCATATATTTTTGTTACGAACGATACGATTTTTACTCGCAAAAAAAAGACAAAATTTATCGGCAAAAACGTCGAGCGAATGGATTAACAATCCTTGAAAAAAAAATGTAATGCAGCATTGGTGAAAAAAAAACAGCATTAATTTTCCACTGAATTGATAAATTGGCCTTGTTCAATTGTAAACCAATCGTGAGCCATTTAATTATTCAATTATAATTATAAAATAATTCATCAACGAAACAATTAATTTTTCGTCGAATTATTTTTTTTTTTATTTTTCATCGATCGATTGATTTATTTCCACTGTCAATATTGAAATATCCTGATTGATAACGAACGCAAAGTGATATCGTTTATCGTATCGTGCCAATCTACGAATCGATTCGATTTTTTTCGAATCGATCGATTTTTCGTCGTTTTCCTATTTTCCGTGTAAAAATAAAAATAAAGAGGTATGACGGTCAGCGGATGAAAATCCTGGAAAGAACGGTGCTGTCAAACGAGAGAGGAAGGTACAGTGACACGCGAGGGGAAAAAAGGCGGATCTCTGGTGACCGCTCGGGACTTATTGTCGATTCGAGACACAACGCACGATGAGGACGTCAATCGCGATTGTGAACTCCCGCGGACTTTTGATCGACCATCCAGAATTATATCGTCGCGTCTTTGACCACGCTAATATACGCCAGACGCAATTCGTCGTATGACTGACGTAATATTAATATTAAGAGGTTTCCTTCGACAGGATGTTACGTCAAAGGAGCGATCGATTCGAAAACGTTATACATATCGTGTCCTCGAGCGAAATCTTTTTTTTTTTCGTCCTCTCGAAAATCTAAAAAAAAACAATTTTCAATTTTTATTTATTTATCGCGTTCGAAAACGTCGTATTTATATGAAATCCATCAAAATTATTACGAAATGTTACTTCGAGACGTTAAAATTTTCTAAATTTTCAATAATGAAATGTCTTTTTCATTACGTTGTTTGTTTTTTTTTCAATAAATCGATAATTTTTACAAATCTGTAAAGATTTGTCAAATTTGAAGAAAAAAGACGTGACTGAAAAATAAGAAGGGAATAAAATTTCATCGTTTTTCTCAACCGGTGTCGATTTTTTGTCGACCAATCGGCAAATTAACTAGCCCAGTTATTGGCCACTCGAAGAAACCGGAGAGAAGAAAAAATACCTCGCTGTTTATCGTCGTAATGGGAAATGCGCGGATAAATCTTCGCAGTAACAAATTTAGATCCCTTCCCGTCTTTCTCGCGTCCTCGCTCATACATAATGTATATTTTATATTCTCCCTCAGCCGTATTAGCTTTGCGCAGGTGGCCCGGAGGTTCTTTTTTTCTCCCGGTCTCTTCGTTTCCAGACGATAAAATGTTACTTTTTTGCCGTAATTTTTCTTTTGTTTCATTTTACATTTTTTTTTCTTTTCTTTTTATGTTTTTTCTTTTTTCTTTTCTTTTCTTTTCTTTTCTTTTGTTTTTTTCCAAAGTGGAAGCTGCTGCGAGAGAACATATCACCGAGTTAACTCGAAATTTCATGCGCGTAACAGGGGCTTTTAAATTCCTCGAGAGTTCGTCGAACGCACACGTTTTGTTGGTGACCAATGAATGTTCGTCGATGCAAAAAGTCCCCCCTCGCGGGTGACGGGGCGGGGGGGGACGTTGGGGGAGGAGACGGAGGCATTTGTGCGAAAATATGGAAACGCTCGTATGTGTGTGCAAAACGAAACGAAACAAAGGGATTCCTCGTGAGAGAGAGAGAGAGAACTGGAGAGAGGCTCGAGGGGATGGTTGGACAAGGAACGAAGGAACGAACGGACGGACAGACAGACGGACGGACGGATGAACGGACGAGCATGGAATTTTTCATTATTATGCGAATTGCATCATCGACTTCCATTCGTCTCGCGAAATCGTTTCAGGCGACTGAGACATTTATCTTCGACTTTGCTTTCTGCATATATTCATTTTTTTTATCACTTCCAGACGATCCGAATGGATTACATAAAAGACCGAGAGGGCGAAAGATAGAAGAGAGAGACGGAGAAAAACGCACGCGCGCGAACTAGAAAATTTGCGGAGACAAACAAAAAAAGAGAAAAGAACTGGAAAAGAAACGGAAGAGAAAATATTTTTTATATTTTCGTGTCACGGTCGTGAGAATAAAAAAAGAAAGAAGAAAAAAAAAACAAGGTTCGGGAAAGAGTAACGAAAATAAATTTTTGTTTTTTTTCTCCTCGACCGTCCTATCTGATCGGAAATACTTCGATGATGACGAATCGCGACGAGTTTTTGTCGACAACGCGTGAAATAAAAAAAAAGGGGGGATGGAAAGAGAGAGAGAGAAAAAAAGAGACAGAAAATCGAGACAGAGCGAGAGGGTGAGAGAATGGATCAACGGTTTGTGTGAATCGATCGTTTTGTCTTTTTTGTTTTTCTTTCGTTTTTTCGTCAAGGATCGTTGTCGATTCAGCGACCGTACGAGGTTCGGTACACGCGAGAGCGTTTATGTCGTACCCGATACCACCTGTGGCTATTTTATGTCTACCCCTCCACTCCTGCCCGCCCAACTCCTCATCCTCCCCCTTCCACATGGAAATTAATTCTGGCACTAAATCTGCGAGATCCCGATACTCGTTCGACATATGGTGACTACTGATCAGCGTACTGACCGATCCCTGCTCGTCGAAAAATCGATACTCAAACGCGAATCTACGAACGCGTCTGTCGACACCAATGTATAAAAAATAATACCGATTCGAATACGAGATAAAACAAAATAAGATAATAAATTTAAATTTGTATTTTTTTTTTGTTTTACTATTTATTTTTTTTACCATTTTGGAATCAAAATTTATTTCAAGAATTTTCCGTTATAATTCGATGTTCAATCGGGACGATAGGATTATTCATGGAAAAATTGTGAAGAGTTATGGATTCGTAATAAATTTGCCGGAGTTGCGAAGAAAATAATTTTTCCGGAATTTCCCATTTGATGGGGTTTTTTTTCTTCCCTTTTTTTATTTAAGTATTCCGACGATAGGAAGTCTTACAAGCGTCAACAAGTCTGGCAGATGTGCGCGCGCGTAGAATACACGCGTGAGACACGTGTCTAGAATAACGAGAGAAATGGTGGATTGAAGGAAATCGATATAAAAACGAAAATCGTCGCGTGTAATGTTTCACGCACACGTGCGTACGAATAACGTATGTATATATGGTAAATGTATTTAAGCCCGGTTGAGCGAAAAAAAATAAGTCTTTTACGTACATTTTGCTACGTAACGAAAGAAAGAAAAAAAGACAAAAAAATTTGACAAACCAACAAAAATTCTTTTTGTTACACTTTTTGAGTTTCGCGTGCAACAGTGACTGTAGAAATTTTGTGTTCGACCTCGATCGACCCACTCTCGCGACCTTTTTTCGAGCGTCGCAATTTTGCGACAACTCGCGTTACGTTTAATTTCGAAATCATTTTTTCGTTTCGCTTCGTTCGCTGATCGTGTGAATTTTTCGGTCGAGGAATCGTCTGGGCTGTAAAATAATTTACGACAATGCACCATCTTTGTTTCTTTTGTTTTATCTTTTTCTTTTTATGAGACAGAAAAAATTTATTGTTCCTTTTGTTACAAGCCGAAGTCCTAAAACCGAACCGAAATGTGTGATCACAGATGAGGGGTGAGTGTCCGTGCGGTTGTCATCGCGAGACGTGTTTTTTTTTGTTTATCATTTTCCAGAATTCAGCAGGTATCCAGCGACTCCGAGATCTAGCAATCTGTGAAAAAGAACAAGAAAAACGTCATGCCAATACTTTGTGTTGATTATTTAGGCTTTTGTTATTATTATTATTATTATTATCATTATTATTATAACCATTTATAACCAAATTATAAATAAATGATCTTGATTGTTGCTCGATAATCGTTTTATTTGTCTCTGCAGTTTAAACAAAAATCGTTATCAACGATTGATAAGTTAGCGAGCGAGTAATTCGGTTGATGGTGCCTGATCGATGATCGATCCATCGAAACAAATCGCAAACTCCAAAGATAATCTTTGATCGGTAATTTGTCAAATTTCATATCGATTTTTTCTTCACTGCGCGATCAATTTTTTTGGTAACTTTACCGGTTTGAAAAAAAGATTTGTGAAAATTGTACACACGCGTGCCGATCTCTTTTCACGAAAAAACATACGCGCGAACGATCTTAATTTTTCGTCACCTGTTACTTGCGATTTCGCGACGTTCCCTGTTTTCGGACGATACTCTACTTCCGTCGTTGGACACGAGCCTTGACGCATTTTCCGTTGGTTTTGCGGGCGGACCTGTGGTTCCCGATGGCACGTTCGTCAGTAATTTCTTTCCCTGGCGATTTTCTTTCGATTTGCGTCTCACGTTGAGATCCGAAGACACGACGATTTCGTCGAATGCCTGACCGACAACGGCTGCGAAACGAAGCAAAACAACAAAGAAAATAAAGCATAAAAAGAATTCACGCTAAATTAAAAAAATCAAGAATAAAGTCGAATCGACATTTTACATTTAATAAAATTAATCAGAATTTAAATAAGGATTCATTTTTCTCCAATTTTCGTGCATTTTTTTTATAACAAAAAAAGATATATAATAGAAACAAAGAATGCATTTTTACTCACGTTTTCTATTATCCGTCTGAGCTCGTACGTTGACGATAACGCAGGCAAAACCGATCACCAAAAGAGCCAAAATTTTCGCCATCGCAGAATGTCTAATGCCAAAAAGTTGTGATATAGTTATGTTTTTTGTTCCTAAAAAAGAAAAAAAGAAAAGTAATGATGCTAATGAATTCTTTTTAACAAAGAAGAATTCGTCGTTCACGTAGCTACGGCGATATGAAAGTGAACGAGCTGGTACACGTAGGAGAATACGACTGAGAAATTGTAAAGATCGTCATCGAGGTCATAGAGGCCGCAGTCGCGACAGTTGTTTCTATCGTGAGCGAACGCGTCGCCGAGCGACGAAAAAGCGTTCGTACGCGTAGTTCGAGTTTACTTTTCAATTCTCCTATCGACACTCCGATGAAAATTCTCAAAGCGTGGCTCAAAAAACTATCGACGATCGATTTTACTCCGGGCAATCGTCTAATTTTTCACAACAACGAAGAAAATGTTTGATCATTGTTTTTTTCGTCGAAATTATTCCCGTTAGTTGATAAAAATTCATAATACAACGATAAGAGTAATGAACGATGAAGATAATGACCGATTTATTATTTTTCCGAAAATCAACGGACTCTCGATGGACTTTGAACACGGACGTGGATGAAAATATTGCGATCGTCACTTACCGACAATACCCCGAGGATACTTTCCGAGTCGACAACCGCACGTGAAATGCGACCAGGATCGAGACTGAGCCTTCGGGAGAGCAAGGCTCTTTCCTCTCGACGACGCTATAGCACACGAATCTTCAAATGCATCCACACACACTTATATATATATATGTATGTATATATATATGTATATACATGTTTATATACACGTATATACAAGAGGAGAAGAACAGGAACAGGACGAGGAGTGCGCGCTTTAAAACATCGTCGTCAGACACGCTGTAGGTTGTTGCACCGGACGGACCACTTTCTATTTAATCTTTTTTTTTTCTTTTTTTTTACGTTTCGTTTACTTCTTCCTTCAGCCTCACTACGTCTCTATCTCTCTTTCCTTCCTTCTGGGACTGTCGAAAGGACTGGTTTGCAGAGTCTTCGCGCAGGGCCGTAATAATCCAACCCTGCGGGACACCCGTACGTGGCAAAAAGGGTTGAGAGTTGTTTTTTCGCCCCTCGTGTGACGAGCCGATGAAAGATTTGACAAATTTTTGGTAAGGACCTTTTTTGTGAAGCGAAACGTTCTGTTTCGAAGATGTCGTGAGCAGTTTTCTAACGAGTCTCGCCGATTCGGAGATAATCGTGTTTTTTGTTTGTCTCGCGATGCTTTTTCTACTTGAAGCGATGACGCTTCGTCCAGGGAAGATTAAATATCGATTTGCACAAAAACCGTGGTATTTATGAATAATACACAAGAGAGTTTTTCTATAGAAAATTGTATGGTCTATAAAAAAGGTTGGTATGAAAAATATTGTCGGACAAGCCGTTATCGAGATAATGCTATTTTTCAAAAGTAACATTTTTGTAGTCGACACGGCGAGTTGTTGAAAAATCCTTTAAATTTCTTTCTAGACCTTTCAATCTCTACAGAAGTTTGAAAAATCGCCAATATATTCCATTCGAAGAATTACCCATATAAATTTGTACTTGCGAGCAATATTTAAATATGCTTTAAGGAAAAATAATAATTTTATTGAGATGTCGTGGCGACGTGTTTTTTATCGGTCACCCCCAAAATTTCGAATTTTCGTAGATACATTACTGGTCCAGTGGAGGATCGCGTGTCCAGATTGGCCGGTCATTGCACGCCCTTTTCGGATCTCGATATCGCGTTTTTGCTTTTTACCTTCCCTTTTTTTACCCCCTCCCCAGCAGCTTCTCTTCGTTCACCGCCCGAAGTGCTCGTTTTTTTTATTATTTATTTTTCTTTCCCCCTCCACACCCCTTTATGCCTGCTAATCCTCTGCCCCTTGGCAGAAAGAAAGAGACTCCCTCGCGCTCGTTTAAATCTCTCCGTCTTACTTTTTTTCAATCGCTATTTCTCTCTACTTCGTTCCTTTCTCCCTGCTTTTAATTCTTCTTCTTTTTTTCCTTCCTCTTTTCAGTCTTGAGCCGTGAGTCTCGCGAACTTTTGCGATTTTTATTTTCGTGAACATCTGGCGGCTGAGACTGCGAACCCACCGATTCTTGGGACAAAGGGCCCGTGCACTCTTCCTCTCTTGCTCTCTCGTTCTTTCTCGCGGGCGGAGAGCGAGCGAGAGAGAGAGAGAGAGAGATAGAGAGGAAAAAATCTCGACGTATGGAATAAGCATCAGGGGGTGGTTTGCACAATCCGGTACACACACGAGTACACACGTCTCTCGCTGTGGGATATATAGAGAGTTTGCTTATTTTGAGTCGATGCGACGAAGGGTTCGACGACCCTAGGACGAAAATAAATAAATAAATACAGAAATAAGTCGACTCGCTCGAAATATTCGGTACTCTTTTTTTCTCTCCTCCATGATGAAAACAAAATCGCCATTTTGTTTTCACTGTCGAGCTTGAAAAAAATCGACGAACTTTTCGGAAATTTGACGAAAATTGATGTTTTTATCAACGAAATAAAGTCACCCGGCGCATCGACTCGATCTGAAAAAATTAATAAACCTAATTTCGCTTATCTCTCGATCTGTATGATTTACATACAATTTTTCATTGAAAGTTATACGTAAAACGTTATTTTGCGCGGAAAAAAAGAAGATTTTTACCCCTTCTGTGGGATTAAAACTTAATTTCAGGAACTCGGGGTTGGTCGAAGGGTGATAATTTATTCAAAATCCATTTGTCAATATTTTCACCACTCCGTTAGAACGCAAATATTCCATTCATTAGGAACAATGCACTTTTTTCACTGTGAAATAAAAAAAATCAGGAGCAAAAAGTGAAAAAAACACAACAAAAAAAACAACGAGAGTGTCATCTATCTGTCTCGGACAGTCTCAAACTTGTTCCCTTTCTCGATGCATATATCTTTGGCATCCCTTTAAAACGAGTTCGCGAGGCTCTGTCTGGGCTCCCCGAAGAAACGCCTGAGAACCTCGAAGTGAAGATTCATTTTCTCTTTGTCCCTTCCCTTTTCACACGTTTTGGCACAAGGCAAAGCGTTCACCCCGAGAGACCGAGACCTCGCAATGCAACGAAACTACCATTACGAAATTCATCTGTCTTTCTCTCTTTTTTCTCTCTTCGGCCTATCTCTCTTTCTATCTGTCTCTCTCTCTCTCTCTCTCTCTCTCTCTCTCTCTTGGACAGGACTCGTACCCTTGTCAATCGTACACATAAATATCAACACGAAAGTCTCGGATGTGTATTTACATAAAAGAGTTGGGGCGAGATTTGAGGTGAAGATGTATGCACAAGCCGAGATGGGAAATAACTCTTTAACGATTCTGGTCCCCCAGAATCATTCCAGCACTGACCGAAACTGTCTAGACCGTACCGTAGGTGACGAGACAATTTACATTTTTCTAATCTTTTTGTATCAACGTTTTCGTTTAACAAGATTATTTTTTTTACTTTTATTCTTATAATTAATTAATCGGCACAATTATTCAATAAAAATTGTGAGGGTGTAGTAAAAATTTCGCATTTGTTTGAATATACTTGGTTGCGTTGATTACCAATTAAAAATTACGATGAATGATAATTCCGTGTAAAAAAAGGAAAGTAGGTACATATTTGTAAAAGTTACTTTGTCACGATTTATAACAATTACGGTCTTAGTCTCGCAACTCTCGTTGGCGTTTTAAGATTACGATCTAATGCTTAATATCTTTCTTGTTCATGTTATTACGGTTTTAGTTCTTTTTTTTAATTTATAATAAACTCACTGTTTGAATTTTTTTTAAAACGTCATTGCTCATAACAAATTCTTTTTTTTTTTAATAAAAAATCCTTTTACGGGATAATAAATTAAAAAGCCCTTATGTCCTGTACACATTCTGAAAATTCCTGAAATGCCTAATATTTGACTTTGGGCAAGAACATAAAATATTACGGGAGGTTTCGTTTTGCACGCAGCGAAAATTTTGTCGTATTTCGCAATAAATTATATTGGTGTGGAAGAGCTCAAGACTTTTTGGAAGAGCATCGACAATGCTGACGATGCGGAAAACTGTAAGACATTTCGTGTTAATTATCAGCAGCAAATTTGACGAAAGTCTTGGGAAAAAAAAGAAAATAAACAATAAATTCGTATAAACTCACGAAAGTGAGTGAATATTTATCTACGAATATGTTGAATTAGTATTATTTATGCGTACACTGAGTCACTATTTAATGATGAATATATTAGCTTTATAAATATTGAATAGAAAAATTTCAAACTCTTTTACCGATAAAATATTGATTCGCTCGTTAATTCTCGGACTTAAATCGGCGACCTTCGAGTCATCGACGTAAAATGTTGTACGCAAACTAAAAAAAAATGGCATCACTTGACTCAAACTTTGTGCATCCCTGTCGCAATCGTCGAAATATCATAATGTAATCTCGAAATCCCCGACGTTCGTCGGGTTTTTCGAAAGTGCGAACGCGAACGAAAATCTAAATTGCAAACTTCGAACGAACGATAAACGCGGAGAATAACGAATAAGGAGCTAATTAATCAACGAGAAAATAACTCAAACACGATTTAAAAAACGTTGAGTACCGGCAAAAATTTAATTTGTGCGTGACCAAAAAAAACGTCTGGGATATTCCCACACTTGATAATTGGCTCGTTGGAGCAGGAAGTAAACAAAAAATGACGAGAATAATGTAACGTTCCTCGGCTAAAAGTTCTTTATCCTTCCTCGCGACAGCTCAAGATCGTAGAAACGATAGAAACGTCTCGGGCTATTCCGGTTCTTCGTTTTTTTCATTTCTTTTTTTTCTCTCTCTCTCTCTCTCTTCTCTGTTTTTTTATCATCGGATTGTATCATCGTCTCCGGTGATATTATTATCCATATCCTTGTTACGAGTGAATTCTCGGGAGTCGAGACGGCTATTAGTGATGCAATTGAGCGAGGATCGATAATTCTTGGCCCCGAACAATCGATCAGGCCCACGTTTATTATTAACGACCGATAATAATAACAACAACAGGAATCGCACATATATTTTCTAATAACCTTACGCGTGTGACTGATGGCAAAACCGGGAAGATGACTCCGTCTAGCAACGTAATGAGATAAACAACAATGGATAATTATAGATATGAGGAAACGAGGAAATAAATAAATAAACCCTGACACGTGTGAAATTTCAAGTCATCCTTTACAAATCCAAGGACCATTCAATTATTCAATGCAAATAGTTAAGTAAATTCATCTGATTGCGATCAATCTTGTATGAATTAATGAAACATCGCGTAAAATTTAGTCAAGGTAAATGATATTAATCGTGTTATTAAGAATGAAAAACAAGAGAAAAAAAAACGATAATGACTCAAATAAATTCCACGCGAACGAAGCGAAGTCGTCTTCTCCGTGGAGCAAATTTAAAGAAGGAGTAACGCGAGGTATTCTAGATAACAAACAAACAGAAACCAACCAGACTCGTTTAACGAAAACGTAGGAAACATTTATTTAGCTCCTAAAAAAAATACCATAGTAAAATAGCAATTACACATTTACGCTTTCGTGCGCGGAAAAGCGAAAGGAATACATCTAAATTTTACCTTTAATACGCATTGGAATAATTTTTTTAAAAGCTATAGATTTGTTTCTTCTTTTTTTATTACAACTTAACGTACTATTATAAGAGTTATGAGAATATTGCGATGACCGGAAGTACCGAAGGGTAAAATTTGGCGCATCGTAAAAACGCGTATATATATATATATATGTATAGCGATAAATATATATGACGCGTTTTTGTTTTACACGAGACATATGTTATATGTCATTTTAAATAATCACACACGAGTATTGAAGGTCGACTTCGGATGGTGTACGTTCGGCGTCAAGCACCTCGCGCAAACCTTCCCCACCTTACAGTGTAGCACTCTACACTAATATTTCCCGCAAAACAGGTTTTCCTGGTTCGTCCTATCCGAGTAAAGGATGCCTCTATGTGTTCCGAGAGTTATTCGATTTTTTGTTTGTTTTTTTTTACGTCAGAAGTTACCCGTACAAAGATCGTAGTACGAAAATTAATTTCATCGGAAATTCGAGCTTGCCATAATCGATGTTATTAATGGTGATGATAATTCAAATTCAATACCCGAAAAGACAACAACCAATAAGTAAATCTTTTAGAACGAAATTCAATCGTTATTACGATGTTCGAAAAAAAAAACAAAGTGTTTTTTTACTAGTACTAATAATTTAGAGTCCGATGATATTTTTAGTTTTTCTTACGCGTCAGTTCTTCAGGTGACGCGAATATTGAGCGAATTTTTTAAGATTTTGTCCGAACGACGTAAAGAATCGGAATCCTCGAAAAATTAGTCATGGAACGTTATATTTTTCAGTCACCAGTCGTCAATGTCCACGATGTACAATAAATCGACGTTAACAAATTCGTCGATGTCCGCCAGGTCGTGGGTTTTTCCAAAGATCGTCAATAGTTCTAAGATCTAATCACTAAAGATGAGCATGTCCTTCGTGTTGGTGGCAGCTCCCGCTGTGCTGGCCGCTCCCGATCTCGCTGGGAAATCGCCACCGTAACCACCGCCAGCCGTGGCACTGCTACTGGCTTTCGCACTGGAACTAGCACCTGCATGGCCACCAGCGGTGGCCGAAGCGTTGCTGGACGCGGATGCCGACGCTCCACCGTATCCACCAGCGGTTGCGGTTGACTTAGCGTCGGCTATGGCGTTCGAGAGCCCACCAGCACCGGCGTTGGCAGTAGCCGTAGCGGACGCGTCAGCCTTGGCAACACCAGAACCTGGATAACCTCCGTATCCACCACCAATTCCACCGGAACCTCCGTGTCCACCACCGATTCCACCTCCATGGCCACCACCGATTCCACCACCGATTCCGCTACCGATGTCTCCGTTGCCGCCGTAACCGCCCATAGGTTGATACGATGTTCCTGGTCCTTCGTGACCTCCTTGGTTACCATAACCACCACCTACACCTCCGGCGCCACCGGCATTCGCATTTGCATTCGCAGTAGCACTGGCACTCGCAGTAGCACCTGCCGAAGCACCACCCTGTCCTCCCGATCCACCTTGGCCTCCCGATGGGATGATCGACGGAATTTCCTTGGGTTGGGTGTAACCGTTGTTGCCATTCTCCTGGTAACCACCCGAACCAGCGTTGCTACCACCGGAAGCTCCTCCAGTTGGTATCGTAGTAGGGAATCCTTTTATCGGGTAAGTGGCACCACCAGAAGAGCCTCCTGAGGATGATCCACCGTATCCTGATCCTTGAGAGCCGCCGTAGTTGGATCCTTGAGAGCCGCCGTAGTTGGATCCTTGAGAGCCGCCGTAACCAGATCCTTGGGATCCACCATAGTTCGATCCAGTCCCATAGTTTCCACCCGATCCTCCGGTTGGCACGTTAGTCGGGATTTGCTTAGGGGCTTCGCCAAGAATTTCGTAACTTCCGGTATCAGCGTTGGCTCCAGCGTTCGCAGCTGCATTCGCGCTTGCGCCGCTGTTTGCCCCACTCGACGAACCACCACTTCCTCCGGTAGATAATCCTTGCGAACCACCGTAACCTCCGTTATTTCCTCCGCCTTGAGAACCACCGTATCCATTGCCTGAGCCAGCATTGTTGCTACCGCCGTTGTAACCACCATTGCCGCCGGATGATCCACCACCGCTCAGGAAGGGGTTGCCAATTCCGGTCGGTTTTCCACTGTTTCCACCAGCTCCGGCCGAAGCTCCAGCTTGAGCGGATGCAGCTGCATTAGCTAAACCACCACCGTTCAAGAAGGGATTTCCTTGGTAGCCACCATGACCTTGACCTTGAGAACCAGATCCTGATCCAGTGTTGAAACCATGACCGGAGTTACCCTGGGACGATCCTCCATGAGATCCGGTATTTCCGCCATATCCAGTGCCGCTTATTCCACCTGAAAGGAAAACAGATTTTCAACTTGAATTTATTTAGAACTCGAGAACATTCTTCGGGGACTACGAGAGAACGAACAATATTATACATAAGCAACTCTATAGTGAGAAAAAATGAATAGCAATGTGTGCCTCGAGTATGTGACTGGATTTTCATTGGAAACCTGAAATGTCTTCAAGGCTGAATGAAGCAAGATATATCCATACAAGATGATGATGCGTTAAAAATTAAGCCTAAGACACTCGTCGGCGATGAGATAAGTAAGAGGAATGGTAAAGGAAAAGATATTGAAGGATAAGTTTCGAGGGCCAACGATCAAAGTGATTCAGGATGTATTCTTATCCCAAGTATTGAAATAAGACGAGACCACGGTGTCAGGACTTTTCGGAGAAGCGCCACATAAGCTTTTTGGTCTCCATCAAAGGGTCACACAGTGTGCGACCAGACTTTAGAACCTTTCAAGAAAAAGCTGTCCGTAGTAGAAGCCCCCAATTTTGACGGCTCACCTTGGGGCTGGGAGGGAGCAGTTTCCTCGATGACGATGATCTCAATGGGTTGACCACCGTTCGACGGTTTGTAGGGCGGAGGAGGAGGGTGATAGTGCGGACGCATCATCGGGGAAGGTTGTGAGGGTGGAGCTGTGTCTTCCACAACTACTATCGGTACTATCGTGCCTCCCGAGTGACCGTGACCATATGCACCACCGTACGAGCTGCCTTGTCCAGAGGATATTCCACTATGACCTTGGCCATAGGATCCTCCACCATAACCATGGCCATATCCGTAGTTATGACCGTGGCCATATCCACTACTTTGACCTTGGCCGTAATAACCCTCGTTAACAGGTACGATCGCGAGGACACCATCTCCTAAAACACTGCCGAGACTTCCGGTGCTAGATCCGGATTGGGACGATGGTCTTGAAGGAAATCCTCTATTTCCCCCAGTTTGAGCATTCGCAAGGCCAGCTGCTTGAGCTCCTAGTTGTGGTCTTCCGTATCCTGAGGAAGGTCCTCGTTGATGAGAAGGATGTTTCTTGTTAGACTGACCGAACGTGATAGTTATTCTGGAACCGTCGCCGTAACCAGAAGTAGGATGTTGTTGCGATGAGGGATGGGAGAGTTTGAATGTTGTGGGTCTGCCGTTAACAAGAGGACGAGGATTGTTGAATGGTCTGAGGTTAACGTTTGATTGAGTTGTTTGAGGGCCGTTCGCCGAGCCGATCGATCCACCACCGTACTGTGGCTGTTTAGCGATGTGAGGACTGTTCGCTTGACTGTTAGAGTTAGCGATAGCTGATGATTGAGCGCTTGACTGTGAATTGGAATATCCAGGTATTGATGAAACAGCAGGATATTGCTTATGACCTCCCGAATAGCCACTGTTCATATTGGCCATTCCGGTATTTGCGTAGCCCTCGTGAACTCCACCATATTGGGAATTGTACGATCCTGTCTGAGCTGCGCTATTGCTGTTTCCGTTGCCAATTGGATTATACGGGACGGATGGAATAGGCCGCGGTTGGGCCATCATGATGTCAGGCTGAGGCCCCGAATGACCCACGTTTGCACTTGCACTTGCCGATGCGACAGCACTTGATTGGGATATAACTTTTTCAGGAACACTGGGAATATCGAGATATTCTGGCACTGGGCTCTGGAACTCGGGCTTAGGAGGAATCAGCGCTGGCGTGTATCCGGCGATATTTCCACCATATTGTCCACTCGAACCAGCGTTATTGTTACCGGCTGTATTAGCGTTAGCACTACCCAATGCACTGGTTGTTGCGCCCGACTGTGATGAACCCCCACCACCACCACCACCACCACCGCCGTAATACACCGGCGGAACTTGCGGGTTAATTTTCTGCGAATCACCGTAACCTGCACCAGAAGTGCCGGCGTACGGTTGCTGTGGAGCTTGCGCGCCGTAAGTACCACCACCGGCATTTGCGTTAGAACTGGCCGATGCACTTGCGATCGCACTGGATTGAGAGGCACCCGAACCACCTTCATATTGTGGCATATACGACGGCTGAACGTCTTTCCGAATAGGCTCGATATCGCGATGGGGCTCGGCCGATGGAGTGCCGTAACCACCCGAAACTTGGCCATATTGCGAAGTGCCTCCGGCGTTACCGTAATTTTCACTACCGTATTGCTGGGAATTGTCTATGTTAGCGTTAGAATTAGCGTTAGAAGCCGCTGCGTTATTGGGGTTGGCCATTGGCTGCGAATCGGAATTGTAACCACCGGAAGCACCGCCATATTGTACGGACGGCGGCAAGGCGTCGTATTCATACGAATCGTTATCACTGTCGTCACCAACACCAACGTTGTAATCCGTGGGTGTTCCTTTGTTAGAATTTTTAGCGTTTACGTTAGATTGCGCGAGGGATATCGCGTTCGCCTGTGACAAAGGCGATTGTTCGTAATACGGTGGTAGCAGTCCTGTGTTAGCGGCATCGTCGTCGTTAGAATTCATGTTAGCATTTTCGATCTCGTTAATGTTAGAACCTCCGTTGTTTTCATGGACAAGGGAAGTCGATGGCTCACCTTGACGATTATTGTCGTATCCTGTGTGCGTTAAATAGGGCAGAGAGATTCTTTAAGTTCTCCGACGAAGTGATAAAAAAAACAAGAAACACAACATTTTCTGAGGGAGTGCCATTATTTTATTGCAAATGAGACATGATGTGCCAGGAGTATGCGCGTTTTCGTGACGATAATAAAACAATTCAAATTAATGCCGGGGCATTTTATTTACCTTGACCGCCGTATCCAGCTCCACCTGCTCCAGCCTGAGCATTCGCTTGCGCCGCTGCCTGAGCGTTAGCTCCGGCATTTCCTTGGCCGTAAGATCCACCATTTGCTTGTCCTCCGCCGCCTTGACCGAAAGATCCGTCATTTCCATGACCGTAAGAGCCACCATTTCCTTGTCCTCCACCACTTGGTCCGAAAGATCCACCATTTCCTTGTCCACCGAATCCTGCTCCACCCTGAGCAGCCGCTTGCGCCGCTGCCTGAGCGTTAGCTCCAGCATTTCCTTGACCGTAAGATCCACCATTTCCCTGTCCTACGCCGCCTTGACCGTAAGATCCACCATTTCCATGGGATCCACCACCTTGACCATAAGATCCACCATTTCCGTGGGATCCACCACTTTGACCATAAGATCCACCATTTCCGTGGGATCCACCACCTTGACCATAAGATCCACCATTTCCGTGGGCTCCACCGCCTTGTCCGAAAGATCCACCATTTCCGTGACCGTAGGAGCCACCATTTCCTTGTCCACCGCCACTTGGACCGAAAGATCCGTCATTTCCTTGTCCCCCGAATCCTGCACCACCCTGAGCGGCCGCTTGCGCGGTTGCTTGAGCGGTAGCTCCAGCGTTTGCCTGGCCGTAAGATCCGCCGTTTCCATTACCTTGGCCTCCTCCGTGTCCATGACCACGATGATGATGATGATGGTGACCATGACCTTTGTTTCCCTGGCCGTAAGATCCACCATTCCCAAATCCATCACCGTTGTAGCCACCATCGTAGCCACCGTCGTAGCCACCGCCGCCGCCGCCGCCGCCACCACCACCAGCCGCGTTCGCATTGGCACTCGCGGATGCCGTCGCGGAGGATTGTGCGCCGCCGTAGCCGCCACCCTGGGCCAACGCATTGGCTTTCGAAGATGCACTTGCCGTACCGCCGCCATTGGCGGAAGCCGATGCCGACGATGATGATACCGCGCCGGAAATTCCTATGGGACCAAGGTTAAAGCTCGAACCAAGACTCTGACTGTTAGCATCGGCATGATTTGATCTATCCTTCGGATGAAGAACCCCCAATGGATCCAACAATGAACCGACACCTCCAGCTGTACCATGAATCAGGTTTCCGAAAAGATCTTTCGTGGGAATATGAAAAAATTAAGACGTTTAGTTACGAATTCGGCCTACTCTTTGTTTCAATCGTCCCGTGAATTTATTTATCACTAGAGGATTGAAAAAATGTTTCACATCAATAATGATAATAATATAATAACGTATGATAATCGCTATATATATTTTTTAATTTTTACTGTGACTTCGAGATTTATTACGGGACATACATTAAGGGATGGCAATCCAGATTTCATTAATCTGGATCGATTATCGAGCCGTGCTATGCAAATGTTGATGTTCCAACGAACTGTTTTACCAAATGAAGACATTGACGTTTGTTTAGTGTTATTTAACGAACGACATTGAACTTTGATGTTATGTGCACACAGATGATTTACGCAATGCGGGTGAAGTTCGAATCCGACTCGATAATTCGCGATCGCGACAGAAATAATTCGATGTTTATCCGTCTGGTATTGATATCATCATCGAAAATAACATTATGAAAATACAAATTTTTCTCAGTAAACCAGTTACATAACGATGTAAGAAAACAAGAATAATCATTGAAGCGTAATTAATATTTTACAACATTCAATTAATATTTGTTGTTATCGATATCAAAATTCAACTGCAACTGACAACCGCGATAATTCAAATGTGATTATAATATAATTCATATCGCCGATTCGATCGATACAGATTTATCATTTTGTTGATGAGCGATGAAAAAATATTATTTTGGACAAACGACACAACGTTCCGTGATGAAAGGTGATAATGAATTGGTCGAGTTGCTCACCTGGTCGTGCAAGTGAATTGTTTATAAGTAAAAGTACCACCAGAGGCACTGCACACTTGAACGCTTTCATCGTTGACACTTTTATCGATGCTCACTCGTTGATAAATAAACGTACGTACGTTGCAATGTATATTTGATAATATCGACAGTTGTTGTCGAAGAGTCAAGTGAGACTGAAGTCTGCCGGACGAGACAACATCTTATATACGATACACGAACAGTACGATAGTTGGATAATTATTGTCCAACGCATCCCATTCGGTCATCCTACTAGTTAACTTTTTACTTTCTCATGACGCGATGAATCAGACGTTTTCTCGATCGCGACAGATTCGATCCAAAAATGACCAGAAATTTAATTAATCGAACGTATGAATAAAATTTTCAGTAATTTTATGGCTAAATTTATTCTTCGAAAGAACAAAACGTTCGCCGATTCCGAACGACAATATATTTGCCGTTCTAGGCGAGAGACACTAGCCGTATGGAGTCCACGGTCACGGTCCGCTCACTTCGACGAAGCGCTTTGCATTTTTCGAATCTTGGGTTATCCCTGTTCGATGATTGGCGAATGATTACCAAGATTCTCGCGAGGCTTGCCAAAGCAGAGGATCGAGATCGACGAGAATCATGAAAATAAAGAAAAATCAATATCGATTCCTGATAATCGTAAGGAGTTTTGGGTAATCGGATTTTCTCGTCGTTTCGAGTTCTCTGTGATCTTTTCGAGGAATGTCGGTGATAACAACGAAAAATATTTTTTTAAATTATTACTAATTTAATTAATTAATTTAAACGATTAATTGGTTTTAAATCGAACGACTTTCGTGGATGATTTTGTACCAAAGGAGCGAATTTTCGCACTGAACTAGATCTGTCATCTCTTCTTTCCTTAATATCATTGCTATCATGGAATTATTTATATTTATTGAAAAATATTTTCGTATGGGTAAATATTTGACAGGCGAAGTCGACGGTAAACAAAGACATTCGATATAATAATAATAATAATTTTACTAAATGTACTCGTATGATAAACAATAGGCCGATAGGCTCGTCATTAGTGATAAACTGTTAGTACATCAAGTACATAGTAATCAACCTGTTGGTGGAAAAGATGGTAGATTGTTAATGAAGATAAACTGCGGGAAAATTCCTGCGGTATAGTGCGTTTCGCACGATATATATACAAAGAGCGTTAAATTTACGTTCGAAAAAAAAAAAGAAGAAAATAATCTTTTTTCATCACCGTTGTGCATCAGAAACGGACGAAGCTGTCGAGATTCGTAGGACGCGATAAAGTCGTGATGAAGAGCGAGGAATCGAGTTCACATATTTTTCGCGAAATATTCGAGATAAGAAAAAATTCAAACAAAAAATTCGCAACGCGGAAGTCGTTCGAATATTTGGCCACATTTATTGTGCGGTGAGTTTATTAAAAGATTTGACATTTTTAATTTTCTTCGTAGAATAATGTTTACCCGTCGATTCCCAATAAGGCATAAATTAATTTAATCGATTTCGCGTAGCAGAATCAGAGTTTAGTAATCGTTCGGTGATTTTTTGTTTTTTTACGATAATAGTTTTATTTTATTTTTACCGGACTATTGGGTCAACCAACGAAATCGCCTCGTAAAGAACATCGAGGCGATAGTCTCGTCGTCATCGGCGCGAATAACATTAAATCCATTTTCGCCGAAATTCTCGCTCTTCTCGCGCTACGTCCCTTTATTTGCTTGTTTTTTTTTTTTTTGTTATCTTTGATTAATTTTTTTCTCGTATTTTTCTTCCATTTTTGTTCGTTTCACTCTCTCCCCCTCCTCGCTTCTCGTCGAAATGAAAAGACGCACGAAACCTGTTTGCGATTATTCGCCAAACTGGTTTCGTCCCGAGATATATAAGTCCGGAGGATTCGTTGCCGTAGGCGAAAACTCCCGAGTGTTAAACGCACGTCCTGCGCGAGTACTTTTCTCGTCGAAAAATATGAGGTACTCTTTACTGTTGATAAAAAAAAAAAAATACCGCCAAGCGACCAGAGAATGATTCCTAGCTTTTTTCGTACCGTTATACTCAACAAATACGCAATTTACGTCTGAGAATATTTTTGTTTCCGACAATAAACAACATCACTGAAATACACAAAAATTTCCACGCCATTTTTTTTTGCAGATTCAAATTATTTTTAATAATGGAGAACAATTTTGTATTACGTCAGAAATTTTGTTTCATATCTCATAAAAAAATAAAGATAAAAGCTATTACGAAACGAAACAAATAAGTCGAGGAACTAGTGAGCCTGAAAAAAAAAATCTTTATAGCCGCCAAAATTGTTCCTTGGCCGAAAAGCATTTTTAATTCAATTATTCTTAGAAAATGTCCAGTCATTTTGTTATTTTTCTTTTTTTGCTAGGCCCTGAAGAGAGGGAGGAAGGGGGGCACCCGGTCGAAAAAGACCTCGGTGGGTCTTCGAAGAAGATATACGCCGTAATAATACGTAGTTACCACGAATCCCCCCGGGGTGAAATTCATACTTACGCAATGAAATAACGCCAAGAGCGAATTCAAAATAACTCGTTCGACGTTGTAACGATTAACGAGTTTCTTCGTATAACCAGCGATTTGTTTCGTATATTATACATGCCTTGTTCCTAAGTGTATTAATATCGACTAAATGGCAGGCGTGAAAGATCGTCAAGGCTAGGTTCAATGACTCGAATCAATAGTCTTCGTTATTATTCTCTAATAAACCGATTAATATTTGTTTCTCTCTCATTCTCATTGCCATTCTTTTCAAACCCCTTAATACAAAATTATCCATTCGAATTCGATGAAAATAATAAAGAAATATTCAAAATAAAGACAAATTAGAAATAAAATAACAATTATTATTAAATAATTATTTTGTAACGTTAATGCGAGAAATAATTTATATTATTTCGTTGATTTATCGACTATTCGATGTAACGGCTGATAAGAAACGTATTATGATTATTATACGTTACTATTTTTGTGTCGAGAAATAAACGACGGAATGGAAAACACAGTTTATTATGGGTCACTCGGTGATGACCGGCTCGAATTTTCCCAACCTCTCGTTGCGACATCGAGATGTACGTACACGATCGGTATAAATAATGCGCGATTCTGGAGAATCCGTTTTAGCGAGGATATACCTCCGATTATATGACGTCATCTGTAACGCCACCGTTGTAACGTGACACGAAGTAATTATATATAGGTACGTATATATAGTGATAGAAAAATGACCACGGATGCGAGAGACAAACCTACTCGCGTGTGGTCTGATCATATACGTTTCTTATCTACTAGTCTATATCCATATTTATATATATATATAATACTTATATATAGGTATGTATCGGTACATATTTATAGTTGTGTACGAAACGACGCATGTGCAGCGATGCGCGCATGCTCGAGTCCATTACCACTCCGACGTACAATTTTCGTTCGAAAAAAAGCTATAAATCATTCTTTTAACGATTCTTCTTATTTATTTTTTCGGTTTTTTTTAAAATAATTTTGCAGAGATTCGATATACGGTCGATCGTAGAGTTTAGGAAGGATGAAGAGTGGGTTTGGATAATAACGTGCGAAATATCTCAATTTTCGACAACGTTCTGAAAAAAAAAAAAAATTTCGTTTTTTTTACTAAATAAAAATGTAAGATCGAGGAAGAGTTGAAGTGAAAAAATTTCTTTGAAGATCGTAGATTTGTGTATTTGCTAGGAGAGATTGTAATTATCCTGAGTGTTTCCACGGTAACGCAGGATTTTTCATAAAAAAGAGAAGAAATTTTTTTGTTTTTTTTTTTACACGATTTATCGAGATTTGTGGAAATTCCGCGATATTACCAGCGTTTGATCGATACTCTCTTTCATTATGAGGGGATTCCCCATTTCTTGCGTCAAAAATCGTGGAGTCCCGTCCTCGGATACCAAGATAGCGCGGGGGTTCCCGTCTGTAAAATCGGCATCGTCGATAAAACTCGACCTTCGTCGAAACTGATTGCCGACTGGTCGGAGAATTTTTTATTTCTCCCACTTTCACGCCTCGGCAATGCTGTCATCTTCGTCACGAATTTCCCTTTTTATTTTTCACCTTTTATGTTTTCGACGGTAACGATTTTTCTGACGACGATTCTCGGAACAATCGTGTGGTTGGAGTTTCGAAAAACCACAGATTTTATTTTTATTTTCACGATCGACGTTGACTCAGACTCTTCTTACCGATTCTTTAATCACGAAAAATCGATTATAATTGACGAAAAATTAATTAACAAATTTTGCAATCTGAAAAAGTAACACAAATAATTTTTGCAAAATTTCTCAACCGACGAATGTACTTTAATTTTTATTCTATCCTGCATCTTACGATCGAACTTTGTAATTAATCGATAATTTTATTGGTTGAATTTTTTATTTTGATAATTTTAGAATTTTTTCGTTCTTTACATTTGATAGAATTTTAAGTAATATAAAATTTTGCATGCGCGAGAATAATGAAATCCGCCTTCGGCGCCAGTCTGTGATCGAACATTTGCAACATTATCCCTCGATTGCCGATGGATAATCGACCGGAAGATTCACATTTAATATTCTTGTTATTGAACGTCACAAACTCCGACGTGTTTTATTGCCGGCAAACGCGTGGTAATCATGGCTATTAATCGTACGAGCGTTCGTTGTCGCGTAGGCGATATTGTGTATCTATTTTTTATCGTCGATGTATCGCAAAAATTGAAAATAAAGAAGATTCTACTGGTGAAAAATGAATAAATTAAAAAGAAAGAAAACGTTAATTAATTCGTCGAAACGTACAGATATTAAAATTCATACGGGTACGTACTAATTGACACTTTTATTGAAACATAAATTTGAGTAATTATTAATTTATACGCGCGCCGGTGAAATTATCGTGTCAAGGTCGTTGTAGATATTGCACTTGGATTCCTTCGTGCAGCGATAACGCCTTACCCTCTTGCATACATTTTCTTATCACTCGCACATTCCAGTTCGATTACGTTGATCGATGTCTATCCTAGCTTTAACGCAGTGTTAAATTATCAATTATTATTTTACAATTAATTAAAAATCCAATTGTTCGAAACTACGTAAATATATTTATTTCAATTTTCACGAGTAAAAATTGTATAAAAAAATTAATAATTTGAATAATTTGATAAATGTCTTTTTGTAATTGAATTCTCAAACTATTTTACTTGGATTTTATTAAAAAGAATGTAAAGAAATGTTTCGACTTAATTCTTTCGAATAATTTATTGACAATACAGATGTTTTTATAATTGAAATCGTCCTCGAGACATGTTTTTTTACAGTTCAATTGACACAGGTTCGGACATCCAAGGCGTAGAGCAGTCATTTGTAATACTATTATTGTCTTCCATCTTCCCTCGGAAAAATCGTTTTTTTTTGCTATTTTCTTTAAACATTCATAACAATTTTTGCAATTGACACTTGAATTAATAAAACTGTGATGACTATAAATAACGATTCCCTTCATTCTCAATCTTTCGCAGCGAAATATACAAAAAAGAAAAAAAAATCATTCACGCGCCAAAACAAAAAACGAAAAAAAAAACAAAACAAAAATCATTCGAACCACCGATTCATTTTTATCATTAAATCTCAAGATAATTTTCTAAGGCAAAGGCGGTTGATCCGCCTTTTCAGGATCCTTTTTGGAAGCAGCGCTACTTTTTTCCTCCACCCCGGAATTTTCTTTATCGTTATCATTATTATTATTATTGTCCATGTTGCATTGGGCGGTCTTCTGTACCTCGTCGTAATTGCTCAGATACTCGACCACCTGCAAGTGGCCAAAAGTCTTCGCTTCGTCGATGGGTCGATTGCCCCATCTAAGAAAAAAAAACAAAAAACCCAAAAAAATACAATTCCAGGAAATGAAAAGAAAGACCATATTTTCTATTCGTGTGCGGAGTACTTTGGATTATTAGCTTGTTTGAACGTCGAGGTGCTCGAACTCGCGCCTCGGCAATAATTGAATTTGTTTTTTTCTTTCTTTCTTTTTTTTTACCTGTCCTTGGGATCGTGAGGAACACCACAGTGCTCGATGAGAAATTCGACGCAGTCGAGATGGCCTTCGCTCGATGCCAAGTGTAGAGCCGTACGACCGTCGTAATCGGATAGCGTCATGTCCATACCGCTCAATCGATGCCTGCATCACACATCGAGAAATATAAGAAATACATATATAGTAATCATTTAATTATAAAAAAGATTATTAATTATGATTAATAATTCAAATTCTTCGATTTGTTAATCGATGAATTTAAAACGATAAACCAGTGTGTCTTTATTGAAAAAGAAGTACACGAATATTTATATCAATATCGACACTATGTCTATAACGAAATAATATATTTTTCCTTTATTTTTTTTTTTCATTCGTTTTCTTCATTGTTTTCGCAAATATTTTTCGAATGTGTAAAAAATTATTTTCAGCCTTAATAAAAATGTTTTCTGCTAATTTTATTGCTCTTATTCGAGAACTCACCCCTTTGGACTTTCTAGCAGATGGTTGTATTGTCTGTTAGCATGAGTTTGAGAGTTTTGTGTTCGTGTGTGTGGGTGTTTTTTTTTAATAACAATAAAAATAGTTCGGTTATCAAGAATGTACGATAATAAATGACATATTAGCGTAGCTGTGTGAAGTTCTTAGTGCCAGTATTCAAAATGTTTTGAATAATGCGATAAAATTGTTATAAATAAATTTTCGAGTTTGTTTTTACTCGAGTTTTATATATTGTAATAATAATACGATTAAAAGGTGTGTTTACCTTCGCATAGCTGTTACGTCACCGCTCGCAGCGCTGAATAAAAGATTCACAATGGAAAGTCCCTTCGTCTCGTACTTGTGTCTTCTCGGATCTTTCTTATTCGTTGCGTGCTTCAGGTTATCATACCTGCACATTTTTGCATTTTATTGATAAATTTTAAAAAAAAAAAGTCCTCAAATAATCGTAATTTACATTTAAAAATAAAATTTTTACAATTTACAAAATTAACGACAAATGCAAAAAAGACGCACGGTAATGCAATTTGTGCATTGTGATAAATTCTCAAAAATTAAATAATGTGCAAAAAAAAGAGGAATTAATTAGTAGAGTAATTTGTGTAAATCGAAAAAATAAAAATAAATGAATAATCGAAAAATTATTCGCCTGTGAATTACACACCTGTGAAAATTAAATTCATTTACGAGTTCTTCGCAAAATTGTACGCCTCTGCAGGAATTTCCGAGGGGATCGAGCGGTGGTGACCATGTGCAAATGCCCATCACGTTTGGAATGACAACGAGAAGACTTCCGGATACTCCAGATTTGGCTGGTATTCCTACCTGTGTTTAATTAATTTTTTGTTTCAATGATAAATTTAATCAATTAATTATCGTAGTATTTTTTTCATTAATTTACGATTAGTTCGTTACGTGATTAATTTTTATTATGAAACACCCGACGATTTTGGGGAACTTACTTTGAATGCAAATTGTCCACTGTAGTCGTACATGCCACAGCTGTGCATCAGACTCAAAACGTCGCGTACACCATCGGGTTTTAAAACTTTTTCCTCTGTGATCGGGCAAATTCCACCGTTTGCCAAAGTCGCCGCCATCACTGACATGCTGTCGCAATTTGACTCCATGGAGCAGCACTGTTAAATTTAAAAAAATCATAAAATTCATTTCATTAAAAAGAAAAAGAAAAAGAAAGTTTTTCGATAAAATTCAAAATTAAAAATAATTTTCTTTCCAACATTTGTATTTATTAATATTCATTGGCCTCGATTTTTTTTACGGCACTTCCCCTCGAACGGTAAGAGACGTTAGAGAATGAATTTTTTTAAACAACTGTTTAACCGACGGAGAATAAAAATGGTTTGTTTTCACAGACCTGAAAATAAAAATCCATTACTTCGCGAAGATTCGTTTTTTCGGGATAACAGCCGTATTCTCTCATGTAAAAACCGAGGGCATAATTTCTATCGGCGGCCTCGCGTTCCGAGAGAAAGACCGCGTTGTTGAATCCCAAATGTTCGCCACCGGCCAATCTCTTGAAATAATTCATCGTGAAGTCGAATTTTTCGGCGAGCGTCATTTCCGGCTTTATGAGAGTCTTAAGAAGCGAGCAGACCAAGATCGCGCCGGCGTTTATCATTGGATTGTGCGGCTTTTCTTGAAAATAAAAAAAAGGACGGATCAGTCGATTAAAAAAATAAATAAATTGATTTTTCTCATAATAAAAAATAATTTAATTGAGATTTTTCATTAGAATTTTTGTTTTATTTATTTCTTTTTTAATTTTTTTTTAATTTGTTAAATTTATTTGAAAATAATTATTTTTTTGAAATTCAATTTATATAATATCGATTTACTATTGTGATCGAGTACGAGCTCGTTAAAATTTCGTCCCGATGGTTCTTGACCGACATACTGATGAACGACTTCTTGGCTGAGTCTCTCGAGTGCAATGGCATATGTCAAAGGTTTGCTGCAACTTTGTAACGTAAACGGTATCGACGTATCGCCAATGCTGAATCTCTGTCCATCGATCGTACAGACCGAGACGCCCCAATACTCGGGATTCATTCGTGCCAATTGTGGTATATACGAGGCTACCTTGCCCTCGGTATTTGTTTTACATTTCCAAAAAAAGTCTTCTATGTGCTTAGTAAAACCCGCCCAATCGGGGATTATAAATTGATGTCTGAACGCTCGTGAGATTAGCACGAGATTGGGAGCGATGATTCTGGAAAAAAAACAGTCAAAACGATTTGCCAAAAATAAATAAATAAAAAAAATTTTATAATTTGAATTAAATTTGTAATTCGATCGATATATCGATTAATCGATGAAATTGATCGAGCGATTGGTTTTAATCGAACGATAGAGTTTGTTATTGAAATGTTAATTTAACTTTAGAGTCGAATAAATAAATGTATAAAATTATATAATTGACAAAAGTTTGCAGGTTTTTGTTTTATTGTTTTACCTGCTAAATTGTTCTCTATCCAATTTTTGGGTTTCGTGAGACACACCTTCGTGACCGTCGGACTTTGCGTGTTCCTGCTTCAAATTGTCGGTCAGTTCTTGAAGGCGAGGGTCATTTTTTCGTAACCCCGTAGTCCTTAAGGCCTAATTTATTTTCATAAAAAATACGAAATTAATTAATATCGAGCAACGACTTTTTTTTTATCATCCGACGCAATTATTATAATTTATTATTAATCAATTTTCGTTGAATCGATAAATACTCACGGCCAAAAATTTGCCCACTGACAAAAGTCCCGTTTCCTCATTCTTGAACATATCGAACATGACATCTTCGGCGTTCATCGAATGATCCTGATCCTTCGTACTGCAATAAAATCGTGAAAATAAATTTATTTAAAAATTTGTTTTTCGATTAATTACAATTTTGTTTAAATACGTTTTTTTTTCGCAATTTACCAACGAGTCGCGGAACCTACGAAGCTCGGGTGCGATACTTTGTGAAACAAAAAATTACGCTGACAATTTTGGTGCAATAACGTGCCTTTAATTACGAAAATACGAAAATGATGACAGTAATAATAACAATACGAATAACAGTTTGGCATACTCTGGTTTCTAACGAGGATCGATAAACTACGTGTGCGAATGTAGTTACGAATAAATTTTGTAGTTTGACAGCATTCGACACGAAATAAATTAACGACGTTCACTAATAATTCCAAAACACGTGCAAAACAAATTTTGAAAAAAATATATATTTTTTATTATTTTTTCTATGAGTTTCGAAATACTCTCAGGGCTATCAAAATCGTATATCGAGATCGGATATTGTATCCATAGAAATTTTGTTTTTTAAATTTCTGACCACTCAAAAAATAAAATATAAACAATTTTTGTCCTATAAAAGTTTGATAAAATAGTTTTCTACCTACTGTTCATAATAATAACAATAATAAGAATAATGATGGCAATGAAAATAATGATTACATTAATTACATTAAAGATATAATAGCGATAATAATAATTATAACAATAATTATTATTATTGTTATTATAAAAGGGGAACAACATTGACGTGTATAAAAAAACCGTAATGCAACGAAGAACTCTCCGCAGTGCGTATGCTTCGATCTTTCCTCCACTTTCCTCCCTTTTACACATGGATCGAAAAAAGATCGAGAAAATCCGTACGCGTTGTAAGGAAATTAAATTCCATGCAATCGTATCATTTTGTTTTTTTGGTCGCATGGTACTCACTACATATAGTGGCTGTCGTGAATGAAGCTGTATTTGCTGCAAAAACAATTTTCGAGAGAAAAAAGGTCTAATTAGAAACGTTATTATTATTATTTTTTTTTTTAATTTGTCGAATTACATATTTTTGACGTCCCTATTATTATTTTTACAATCAATCGAATATTTTTCCTTTCGTATTCTGAGAAAATATTTTTTTTTTTTTTTAACGAAAGTAATTTTGTTAAGGAACCATTCTCGTGTAGAATTTTCTAAACATTTTTTTTTTAATTATCCAAAAATATGGACTTTCATAAATATGTTAAATGTTAGTCGCGAAATTCAAACTATTCCGATCGCTACAGCCTTTCATAGAAAATTCAGACAAATTTCTGAATTTTCTAACAAATACTGAAACAAATTTCAGACAATTTTTTGAGAAGTAGGACTTTTTACCGTCAGGCGCTATTTTTTAGGCATCATTTTGCAGTGACCACAAAAATTATATATAAAAAATAAATGTCAAGCATTAAAAAATATGTTTATGTACAACATAAATCATTGGAATAAATTAATAAAAAATTGGACTGATTATCGAACTTTATATTTTTTCAAATCATGAAAATCAGCAATTTTCAAGCCAGTCACACTGTAATGGTTCCTTAACTTTTTAGTCGAAAAGTGCAATATTTTATATCATTATTATTAAAATTCTTATCGAGTTCGATCAAAGGTTGTGACTCGTTAGGCACAAAATTCGACGATAATAGAACTCGCATTTATTCTGTCGAGTTGCCAAAAGTAAACGATAGTTTATTTCTCGCTATTTATTGGCGCGACGTGACGAGGTCAGCGTTTATTGGACACGGTCCCAAAAAAAGCACATCGACAATCCAGAAAATTCTGACGCAATATTTTCGCGCGACAATGTTCCACCGAACGTTGGAAAATCGTGCGAGTACGAATCTTGTCTACCTGGAGACACAAATGTACGTCGTAAACAAATGTTTCAAGGGTCGTTTTTCTCATTAGCACGTTTACGCGGATCGATCTAACGATAAAAATAAATATTATCAAGGCCCGAGATTCTCAGTACCGTGTCTGCAAATTCTTCGAGTCCAAGAGGCCAACAGGTGCATCGAGATAGAATTTTGCTGCGCAAACTTTCTTGGAAGATGATACGCCGGATCGTTTCTAGAAATATGAATGCAAAAAAATTATTTCACCTAATCCATACAATTGATAAAAATCAATAAAGAACCTATTGTTATCTAAGATTCAGATAGTGTTCGAATCATTGACCGACAAATAATCAAAGTTGCAAAAAAAAAATTAAATTCGAATGAAATGAAGTCAAATAAAATGATCAGAAATTCGAATTAATGAACGATTAATTTTCTATGTCCTTTGAGTATCAAAATTTAATCGAACGAAGTATTTGAAAATATTCTTTATTCAAAAAAATTTCTTTATGGTAATTCAATTTTTGGATCTGAGAAAGTCGAGCGAAATCGGCGTGAATTAGTACGAGACACGAGCACGTGATAGCGAAGGGCTCGATTATCCATAAGGATATAACGTATCTCGAGGCGACGATGGGATAGGGGAGTGGAACCAACGACGGTTGCCAGGGCGGGCTCTCTCCGAGTGGTATTGATCGTTTGATGTATCAAAGCCGAATTCTCAGGATTTCTAAGCCGAAACCCTTCGAACGCCAAGTTTACAAACTTCGATTAAAATTTTTCGTAACGAAAATTTACGAATATTAATGACAACAAAAAATCAATAAAAATAAATAAAAATAATACTAATTATCAAAAAATCGATCAATATTCATCGGCGAGTATTCATTCTCGATATAAAAAAAATAACGTTAATAATAAAATATATAAAAGTAACACTAATTATCGAAAAATCTATAAATATTTGTAAAAAAAATTGATAATAATAACAATAATAAAAATGAATAAAAATTATACTATTTTTCAAAAAAATAAAAAGATACGTAATAAACAAAGAATAATTGTAAAATTCGAATTAAAATACGAATGTTCAATACGCAATTAAATTTTCTTATCGCTTGTTCTTACATAAGCTTAAACTTTCTTATCGAAAAATTAGACACGGTTTTCTTTACGTTACGTTCGAGATCACGATTTGTTTCCATTGTTTTTTATTCGCTCTGAAAAGTCAGAAGACGCTAAACGACGTTAACAATGTTCGGGAGGCGCTAAATCGCGACACACGGGGTGCACACGTAGTGTATTTCCGTCACTGAAAACACGGTCACTGCCACCGCCCACGTGGGCTCGCTTAGGGGCATGTCAATCAATTTTTCTTCTTTTTCTATTTTTCTTTTGACATTTTTCGAAACAACATTTCAGACTTGACTTCGAACCGTGCGAAACCTCTTATTTTTGGACTGTTTCAAAAGTATGAAAAAATATTCACATTATTACGATATTTCTTATTTTTTTGTAAATTTTATGCAAATAAATTTGTTCACAAGCTTGAAATCAAAATTCTTCAACGCTAAAATTTATTTTACGAAATATAATTTCGAATTTATTATTGGCTGTAAAAAAAAATTGTTCACCTTGTTGCTTGTATGAAATCTTCTCAGAGCACTTGCCGGCGTTTTGGTGATTTTGATAAATCCCACCGTATGGAATATCACTTCTCTGAACATTTTTGCTACTTTATTAATTCAACGTCTATAGCAAAAAATATATTGATTTTTTTAAATTTGGCTATGTTATATATATATTATATATATGTATTATTATTATTATTATTATTGTTTTGACTATCTATATATATATATGTTTATTAATTGATTGATTAATTAACGTTCACGCACTTTTGTTATGTCTCACTCACACCGGGCTGACGGTGACGCTTAGCGTCTCCCGACGACTAGAAGCTACTGCTCGACATCGACGTCGACGTCGCGTCGACGAAATGCACGACGTAACTGCAGACACATAAAGGCGCTCCAATTTGCGGGACATGCGCGATTTCGGCATCGATTTTTTACGCACCAAAATTAACGCATATTTACCCAATTTCCGTGTCGGCGGACCGTTATCGATTAAAATATCTCAATTACCTTTTCCCTCGATCGAGGATTTTTTCTAATTATTCCCTCAGAAAGATTACTTAATAGGTAATGATTATATAGAATTTAATTATTCGTTAATTATAGTTATTTCGTAATTAGACGAATTTGAAAAAGTAAGAAAAAAATTGAATTACTTTTTTTGGTTTTTTAATGATTTTTTTATTCAATGATTTCTTTTTTTTCGTATGAGATGACATAATCGTGGTATCTGTAGGATAATATTTATTGTCACGTGATTATTATTGCTCGATAGTATAGTAAAATTGTGTAGAAAAGGACAAAATATAATAATAATTGATCGACTTATTTTTTAACAAATGTACAAATCTTAATCGAATCCCACAATCAAACCTAAATCAAAGTACTGTTAGGTCATTGTTGTGAAAAATTAATAAATCGATCGATCGATTCTTTCTTTATTATCGATCTCAATCCATGGCGATCGATGATTCGATATTTTTTCGATAAAACGAGAAAGATCGCCGATCGACGGTGCTCAAGTTTGTTCAAACTTAATTATTAAGTACAAGAATTCTTAAATAACTACGATGCGTAGTTCTTACCTTACCATATCGGTATGTAAAATTATCTGCCATTGCAAATTTTAATCTTATTTTCCTACATTGTACATAATATAATCTAAAGAACGATAGGTAAATAGGCAGTATTTCGAAGCTTATTACATCTATTGATATTTAATACTTTGGTTCTCATATCTCTTCTCTTCGCGGTTTTGTCGTCGCTCTCGTTATTACCTATCTTTTTTCAAATTTTAGTACATTTTCGATCATTTATCCTGCTGACGACGACGACGATCGACTCATTCTCCTCACTTTTTTTGTTCAGGATATTTCATGAAAACAATTCTAACAAGAATAACCTTTCAATAACTACAATCGCGAATGATAAAACGAAAAATATTCATTTATTCCTAATAATTAATATACTGATTTTGGAAAAAGATTTTATTCGTTTCGCAATAAATATTCGTCATTTGCGTCGTCGTGAAATAAATTTCGAATAAGGTCGAGGGCAATTAAAATAATTCACAAAAAAACGTTGATTCCCCAATAACAGCAGTGGCAATGATCGAAATTCGTACCGTTTAATGCTACATCACAAGCTTCGCGGTTCATCGTTTGCGATTGAGCGCAAACAAAAATGAAATTTCAATCTTTTTCCTCACCACGTCGTCGAAAAAAAAAAAGAAAATAAGACACGATACATTTTTGTTCGCGTTATTCGAATTATTATTTCGCATTGGAAGACTTAATCGCATGTACCTAGTTATAATCTATCGGTGTTTTTATTCGGAGATTCGTCGATCATAATTACCAGTTTGAAAAAAAAAGAAAAAAGAAAATGGTAATCATGAAAAAACAACCGTGATTGCCTTTTTTTTGTTTTAGTACCGCCTAGTATGAATATCAACGACGATTTCGTATTTACAGATCGCTCGATAAACCCCAGAGAAAGATTTTTGATTGAAAATATTATCTTATTCGAGATAAGGAACGCAATATTTCGGCCTTTTATCTCGCCTCGTAGATTACATATTCCTTACGGATAAATCTAAACTCTAATTCATTTTTTCTCTCCATATTTCATCAAGGTTTTTCGTGCCTCGATTCGTTATTCATTTCATCTATTGTTAAGTAAAGCTTTGGAGATCAGTCAAAAATCCTGTTGGACCACAGCGAGAGAATTATTCGTTATAATTACTCCTTGCTCGTGTCGCAAAACTCTGTTTCTATCACGTTATCGCTAAAAGAATAAACAATTAAAAAAACAAAAAAAAATGTTTCGAGACATCGATAGCAATAATTGAAGAAGAAAAAAGCTCGAGCTGTAGAAAAAAACTGTTTAACGGACGGAGGACTCGCATAAAAAATAAAAATAAAAGCAAGAACAACCCTTAAATAACGGTATCTTGATAAGCGGGCGGTCCACTGAGTACGAATTGTCTCTGACTCTGTCGCACGATGTCAGTTCTGCTCGGTACTTGAGGGGTCGCTCTGACACCGTGATAATTGCTGTAACTCGATCTCGCACTGGCAGGACGATTGCCATAAAGGTCGTCCATGTCATCGCCGTTGAGACTCTGAGTGCTGGTTTGTTGAAAGGTCGGATTGCTTTGACCTTGCCACTGCATGGGACTCAGCTCGTTGTTCTGCCAATTGTCGGTCAAATTTCTCGTAGAGTCGTTAGTGACAGGTGCCATCCAATTGTTCGGATTATTTTCCGGCACGAAATTCGTCGTGTTGGAATAATTGGGATCCGGTGTCCAGAGCGTAGGCGACGAGACTGTCATGTTGGCAGCTGTCATATTGGCAGCTGTCATGTTGGCAGCTGTCATGTTGACAGCTGTCATGTTGACAGCCTCCGGCTGCCAATTGGCATTTCTGTCGCGATCCCAGGCGCTCGCTATCCGATCGTAATTCAAGGTCGTTTGTGACAGCGTGTTGACGTTTTGATTCGTCAACGCTGATGGCCCCGTATTGGCATACAGACTCTCCTGCTGTTCCATTATTCTATTGACAGGGTTTTTTCGTCGCGATTGGCGCAACGAGCTGCGACGACTCGAACGTCTCGTACCGTCGCGCGATATGACCGAACGTCTCTTCACTCTCCTCGGTGTCATTGGCTTTGGCGATACGCTGTCATCTTGCAATGTCATCTCTGGCTGCGTGTACTCTATGCTGTATAGCGGTCGTTGTTGCTTTTTCCGTTTTTTAGTTTGTACTGTCACAGAAAAAAAGAAACAAAAAAACAATAGAAAGTCGTGATACATTTTTTTTGTAATTACCTATTGTCAATTAGTAATCGTCAATAAGAATCACTCGTTTATTGTTCGAAAGTTGTTATTTTTTTCTCTTCGTTAAAAACTTATTATTTGTGTCAATGATTTTGTTCCTTTAAAACGGAAAGATACTTTTTACTTTATTTAAAAAAAAAATGATTAAATAAAAATACCAGAAAAATTCCACGATAACCAGATAAAAAAAACAAACCCCAAATTGTTAGGAGACGAGAGAGAGAGAGATAGAGAGAGAGAGAAAGAGTGAGGAAGGGTTAAGAAAATGAAAAAATAAAATAAAAAAGCAAGCGAGTAGTGTGTTGTCTCATCGCACGTTTATTGTTTGCCATCGAAATTCGACTAATGAGAAGAAAAAAAATATTCCAATACTAAAACTAACGCCAATATCGTACATTTGCGATTATTTTCGTCAGAAAACTATTGTTGAAAAGAGAAACGAAGAATTTTTAATAATAATTTTATCATTTTTATTTTTACCGATATCTTTGATAATTTTTGTTTGTTTTGTTTTTTCGTATGGATAAAACTATGCTACCAAAAACACACACACACATACACACAGAAAATTCGTAATCTACCATGCATAGCTGAATGAAATTCGTTTATCGTTGTGCTTAAGTGTGAAATAATTCTTCTATTTTTCTTTTTTTTATTCAAATCGTCCAGAAAAAAAATTGTAAAATTATTTTCAAACCACTGGTAAGAATAATTATACCAAACACTACTAGAGTTCTAGAGACGATTAATTATTATTCTAGATATTAATTATTTGATAACGTCGCACAGCAGAGAAATAAAAGAAACTCATCGAATTCCACGTGGGTCGATCAATTTTCTTGTGCTCTTAACAGATTTAGTATCGTGATCAATAAAATACTACTGAAAGGCACACTCACGCATACACACACAGTCGCATACACACTCACACACACGCGCGCGATACTACGATAATGCGATCATAAATAGTGGATAGAAATAATTATACGTAAAAACTCATGCCATTGAAAAAAAAAGAAATAAAACATCGAATTCTCTTTCGATCATCCTGCAAATTTCAACGTCAAATCGATTCGTCGTTCTACACAGTCCTTTATATCACAGAGTTTCCATATTGTAATCAGGCAAGTACGAAAAAAACGGTCCAAACCATATACAAAAAAAAGAAAAAAAAATTGTAAAATGAAAATAATGTTTCTTTCATTTTTAAAGTCACAATTATAAAATATATTTCGAAACATTTTTCTGAGGAACTGTGTGTGATGAATTAAGCTTGAATAAATTAAGAAGGAATAATTCTGAAACAATATTTGTTTTGCTTTGTATGTTTTCTCTGTTTTCGTTAAGCCTAATGTAAATCTAGTGGTGCAGTGCGAAGAGATTTTAAAAAAACCATGCGTAACAGTCTATGAAAATACTTAGTCAAATATTTTGTAATGAGCAAGGTAATTTTAATTAGGTAACTCATTTTTAAGTACGTCTCGTGGTTTATCTCGATCGTTCCGCAAGCAACGATACTGAAAAATCTTTTCAGTCGCCGTTTCATTGTTTTCTCTTCGTAAAATACTATTTTATACGATATTATGAATATATAGCTATCTCAGAAAAATTGAGTTATTATTAATAAATCTCTGTGATGTAGTTTTTTTTTACGTATATATATATATATTGTATATATAGAATATTTTTATGTAGAGATATGGATATTCAAAAATCTGTGACTAACGTAGAAGAGATGAAAAGAAATTAAAGAATTTGCTACGACGTAGATATAGCAAAAATATACGTAAAACCGTTTGGCAAGTCGACGAAAAGAGAAACATACAATAGTTTTTTTTTTCTTTCTTTCCATCGTATTAAATATTGGCAGTATGATATATAAATAGTCTTTTATGAAAGTTTAGCACCGTTTAAGAGTTAAGCCGATCGGCGATACGCGAGGCTATCCCAAAGCATTGTTCGATTAGTTCGTTTCGATAAAACATCAAAAATGAAAAAAAATAGGAAACTAAAATAGAAGATTTTCAACAAATCATATATAAATATATATATATATATATATATATATATATATATATTTTTTTTTAATTTGATCACTGAAATTATCGAGATCGATAATAATCGACTCGAATTAAATTCAACACTAACATATTTGAATTCAGAGAAAAAAAGAGAGAACAATTTTGTAACGAAAATATAATTTTTGTTTTTAAATTTATTTTCTTTTGTTTTTCTTTTTTATGGATTAGCGCACAAAGATAGAGGTCTGCTGTCTCTATTCGTTCGATTATTGTTCTCATTCTGTTGCTCGTTGGACAAACGTGGATCGGAATAAAATGATCTGAGCGGTTGTTCGCGAACGTGATCGGTAAAAACACGCATTTTGTACGAAGAATTTCTCTTGGCCTTGGTGATATTGTTCGGCGCTCGTGTTCTTCGCATTATCGGCGATACGACCGGACTGTAACGCGACGACGTTGAATTTTGCAATTTTTTTTGAAACATCATACTCGACGAATTATCAAAATCATCGTAATCGAAATTTCCGTTCGTACGAGACGACGATTTTTCGCTCTTGTTACTTCTCGTTGTCTCTTTCTCGTGACAATTTCTCGCACGTTTTGAGATCTCCAACGAATTTTCGAGGGCAAATTTTGATAATGACGACGATGCGTTATCGCGATTTCCGTACGATCGTTGAGAGCTCAGAGTGTCGCGGGTGTAACTTTTATTGGAATTAATCGAAGGATAGGCGGGTGGTGGAAGTGCCGAGTAGCTAACGTACATTGGATGCAATGGCGTATGACCCGCCAGACCAAAGTCACCACCTCCCACAAAGTCAACTGAAATATCATTCACAAACCATGAAAAATTAGATAAGATATGGATTTCGAGTGAATGAATGAGGAATGAAATATATTTTGGAAGTTATAGAGATTCTGCGATTCGATAGGATTATTTTTTCCATATTTAAAGATTTTTTAGAGATTTTCTTTAAGAGTATTGTAATTCATATTTTGAAAACAATATTTTTAGTCTCAATTTTTAATTACGTATCATATTTATACTACGAAAAAATGCCAATAACAACGACGATTCGGTTGCGACAAGATGCGACAAAGAAAAACAATAACATATCATGTTTTCACTATTTTAACACTTTTCGTTACTTCTTTACTGTAATTGTCGCGACTAAAGCCATTCCGTCATGCTATATTTACGAGGACTCTACGATTATTCCTATTTTGGAAAACTTACCAAAATGGGGGATCAAATCCACCAATGAAATCGACTGCAACCGAGAACTCGCTTAACAATTTTGCACACGTATGGCAATAATTTTCTGAATACATTTTTCTCGCAAGAATAAAAACGTAGATTCTTTTTGTTTTTTTTTTCAGTAATTTAATGATCTTTCTCCGAGCCAAGTAGGTTCTATGTTCACGAGAAAATGTAAGGAACGTGAAAACTTCAGTATGACGAATAATCGAGTAATCGATCGTACGAGGCATCGATCGCTCGATTATTCCTTCGAAAATAGAATGTCAATTTTTATTCGAATCTTCGAGACTCTCAATGGCCAAACACCCATGAAATAGAAAGTTATCGAATTATAGAAATTTCGTTATCAAAGAGCTACGTAAATCTAGATAGGTCAAACAGGGACATTTTCTATATTACAAATTTTTCTTTCGTTTTACAAACTTTCGTGAAATTAAGAAAATATTTTTTTTAATTTTCATAATTTTTTATTGAAAAAAATTGATTACGCGAAAAGAAAAATCCTTTTTTCAAATATTCCAGATTTACGCAATCCCTTAATGTAAATTCCGTCCATAATACTCACAGCTATCGTCCTCTTCTAGGAAAACTCGACTCAAACAAATTCCACCGATGATCGCCATTAGCTGAAATAATTTACGGACGAAACAAAAAGTTAGATTTTTTAATAACAATTTTTGTGATTTTATTTAAATCGTGAAATTTTTAATCTTACCCCCAAGATACATTGGGTCGATGCGTGCATAACCTCGATAGTTTCATAACTCAGTACGCAATCCGTAACATTCGTAGGACGCGATGGTGTGTAAATTTCTGGCTCGGTAATTTCGTTCGCGATTTTACAACCCGGTCCGTTAACTTGCCACCAGGAGAAACTTCCGGTGCGAAAATTCAAGATATCACTGTTCTAAAAAGACGAAAAAAAATAGACTGTAATTATGATTTTATACAAAATTATTAAAAATCCTAAATCTTGGAAAAAAAATTATAAATATAAAATAATGGGAATTTACCTTATCTAAAATGCCAACGTCAAGATAGAAGCATATTACAAATATATTCCATCCCAGCCACAGCGTGTTCCATACGCAATACTGAAAATAAAAAATATAACATTGAGAATTTACTTGTGGAATGAATATTGAAAGAAAAGAAAATAAAAAAGACAATTATTTACCGATATAATATATTTAGGTCTGTATTGGAAAGCTCCGAAGAATCCCAGAATAACGAATATGATGTTGAAGAAATTGACCAGTATCGGGGCCCACATAAACCCCAGGAAGTCGAAGACTTGGCGCTCTATCGTTGTAAGCTGTTCAACAATAAAATAATTATTCGTAAAAATCATTTTATTCGGATACGAATAATACTTTTGCTCAAGTTTTCGTTTTCTCACTCTCTACTTTTTCACAAATATCTCATGATTGTTGTCAAACGCTTCGTTGCATCTAAATTTTCATTGCGCAGCGACACAAGATGGAGACAATTTGTCTCAATTGAGTCGTAGTCTAAATACATCACGTTTTAATTGGGAATACTTCGTGAGACAAATGCCAACGCAAATGAGAAGAGGGGGCAAAGTTTCAGCCACAAAAGAATTATTCTGAGAAGAGTTCATGGTGGAGCGCACACGCAAACCATCGTATAATTAGTGGCCTACATTATAGTGAAGAATTCCGAGCAAATTCCTTCGAGAACAGGGGGGAAAAATATTATTCGCCTTGAATCATTTTATATTTCGTTCCGATGCGAGAATTCAAAAGTTACGTAAACAATGAACCACCTCTCGCCCAATTATTTATAGTATTATGACTATAATCATATTAACTATAGGAATAATAATATCGACTATAATAATGGCAATAATAAAAATACGATAAAAAACAATAATTATAAAAAACAATGAAAGGGCTGATAATTATCGAAAAAATAAAAATTCATAGGAAAATCACGACCTTTAGTTGAAAAAAATTGTAAATTTTGTCTAAAATTACACAAATCGATGTAACGAAATAGAAAGAGCTTTCCGGCTTACTCTTATCAGTCATCCCAGATAAGGAAGATACGAAACAGCTACAAACACCGTGAAGACCGTAACTGGGGTTAAAAGCCCGACAAAAAAATAACGAACTTTCGTTGCATGTATTCTTTAAATCGAACGTGGAGCGTTGCATCATAACGGTGGAAAGCAAAAAGTGTAAAAATTTCGTTAATCGTCGGTTACGAAAGTGACTCAACAGGCTGACTCAAAGATATTTCCAAGTTCCGCGAAGATAAAAAAAATTTAGCACACGAACTGGTTTCCTTAGAACTTCCGTTCACATCTTTTTTTCTTCTTCTCTTTTCTATTAAATTCACTCACTAGTTGTAGACTGCATATCGTCAGTAGAAAGTGTCTTCTGCTGCAAATTCCCATGTCATTTGGACGTTCTTTTGTGCCTGACGATCGGGCTTACACAAAATTTTGTTTGTTTTTATCGTGACAAAAAAATATATATTTGTATAGGTAAAACGCCGATTAAACGAGTTCAAGTAGAGTGCATCACTTCAACAGACAATTCCCTATGCGACGCCATCTTGGAACACTTGTTAGTTCCCCCTTTGCTGGTCTGGTACTGAGTGAGTGACATGTCCGTTTGATACGTCTGTTCCTTGGTAGCCAAGCAACGAGAACCCAGCTCTGACATCGCCGCGAACTGCGCCTGCGCTCCTTACAAAACCCAACAGCAGCGCCAGGTGCCTATGTTTCTGCCCATGCGCAAACAACACCCACGCGTTCCGTAAAACACCCGCCAATAATGGGCCGAATTTAAATGTATTTGAGAACAAGGAACGGTTTCGTATTCTCCGTGCGATATGTAGTCAAATCAGTAAAACATTTTAGATCAATCGGAATTCAAACGTTTGTTCATTTTGTGGGCGTTTAATCGGCAACATTCGAAAACCTCGAAATCGGTGTACAATAATCGAATCTTAAATCATACTACGCGAGTGGAGCCAGAGGTCTAGTTTCTTTGGTATATGATCAAACCCAACAACGACGTGTCTCTATTTCAAGATGTGACACCTACACGGCAACTGGTGAATCAGTACACGAGACGTGAGTACTTGAATTTTCTTTGTCTACGGAAATAGTAAAACATCGCAGACAGCAGTTTGCATCAAAGCATTGCAACAGTAGGTATACTAACATTAAACTGGCAGAGTCAAGTGCAATTACGCACACATCTACATGTATCTATATACATATTTATTCAATAGATATAGTACGAGAACGTTAATCAAGCAATCAAGCAACGAAACTTATCGAATAAATATCACTCGTCATTACATTAACCTAGCAAAAAAAATGGTAGATTCTCTCTCCGACGTTGAGCTTCGCACAAAACTTGTTGAATATGGTTATCCAGTATTTCCGGTAACTCATACGACTCGAAGAGTTCTCACACAGAAACTGAATAAACTCTATGTGCAACGAAAATCCGGAGGATTTGTCAACGGTTCGACGAATCAACATAACCTCAAACCAATTCTCATGTTCTTCGACCTCGAGACTTCGGGTCTCGAATACAACTGCGACGTTCTTCAAATCGCGATAAAACACGCTTCTTCGAATTTCAATGAATACATCAATCCAACAAAGCCCATTCCTTGGAACGTATCACAGATAAATCACTTATCAAATCGCAGCGGTGAACTTTACTACAAGGAAGAAAGAGTTCTGTCGCTACCCGTTCGCACGGTGCTTGAAAATTTGCTTCGATACTTGAAGAATTTTCAAAGTAAATGTGTTTTGGTCGCTCACAATGGTCAACGTTTCGATGTCCCTCGTTTAATTCGCATAATCAGGAAAGAGGGCATGGAAGACGAATTCGCCGAAGTCATCGAGGGTTTCACAGATACTTTGATCATGTTTAGAAAAAAATATCCCGATAGAAGAGGCACCGGTTCAATGACCATGAAAACTCTCGCCGAAGAATCACTAAACGTGAAAACCGATGGAATTCACAATGCCTTGTACGATGTTTTCATTTTGGAAAAATTGTCCTTTTGCCATTTCTCCAACGAAGAATTGCTAAATAATAATCAAAGCTTCGCGGAAGCACTGCAGTATCAAAAGCATCTCATGGGATAGACGTATTGCCTTAATAATTTATCTTGTTTTAAGCAACAGATTTTTAATCGAGTGTTATTACACAAATGTTCTCGATAACTTTCGATGAATGAATATCTTATTTTTATAGAAATGATAGAACGTTCGACTTTTGAACTTTCACGGTTCAAATAAAAGCAGAGAAATTTTTATCAATGTTATGATAGCGAGTATGTTCCATAGACGAATATTCAATATTCGAATATGTCACAACTCTTATAAATAGACCTATATGAGAATATAGGGTCGTTAATAAAATAATTAGGCATAATTTGCCTATAATTGAGGAAGATAATGCCAAAATCTTTAGTCCATTTTTGAAAACTGTGCAATATAATCTTTAATATTGTTGACTTCGCACAATGCTGAAATTAAATTAAGCTTCATATTTGACCATGTGATTTGTTTATTTAATCAAATAAAGTATACAATTATATTTAAAAGTGTGCATTGTTCTAAATATTTGTTATTCCATTTTCTTCCACTAAAGAGTTGGTGTAGTTTACATAATTATGTACGCCCTTCGATATAATAGCGATATATCTCGGATTCTCTCAATACTGAAAATGAAATTTGTGAATGCTTATAAAACAAATTGCAAAAAAATGAGGCAGCCATGATTACGTGGGAAAAAAGAAAATCGGTTTTTCATAAATTCTTCGGTTGGTTACTCCCTCGAAGGAAGAACTTTCCTGCGATTGCCAACCACGACGATTTTGGAACTGTCGACAAAATGGCAAGTTTTACAAATATCTTTTATTAACAATAATATCGAATGAAAAAAAGAACTGTGTTTCCAAGTTATATTTATTGATAAGTAGAATTACATGTATCCACAAACACAATGATTTTCTTTCACAGGGAGGTGTATTCGCATTGAAATAAAAACGAGACCGCTGAGTAAAAATCTATAAGTATGTGAAACACACACGTTCGACCCTCATTATCATTTTTCTTCTTTTGTGAGTTATTTTTTCCTTCTTCGTATAGCTTGGGATTGATTTCGAATTTGATAAAAATACACTTTTTCGTTTTTTTGCGACTTGCACGAGTTTTCAACGTCATTTATCTCGAACCAAAGCGCAAATTACACACACCGGTGCTCGAACGATTATTTTCTTTTTCTTTTTCATAACCGATCTCGGTAATCGTTCTTCTTTTCGATATATCTTGGTATCTTCTTGAGATTGGTAAATATTGTGCCATCACGAAAAAACTATTTAGAAAATAAAAAATAAAAAAAAAGGTAAACTCGTATGGCAATATTATTTGCAAAAAGCGATTCAACGCCGAAAGCCTATAATACACCCTTGAAAATTTGTTGAGTTTCTTAAATAACGAGTCGAAAGAATTTGTTCCTCGCCCCGTTACGACGACGCTCGTTCCAATCAAATGAAATTAATCGTTTCTCTTTTCGCGATCGTTCTTTCGGCACACTTTCCTCTCCGGAGGCAAATTCAACGTTCGATCTTCGAATTCGATTCAGAATATCAGAATAAGAATTTACAGTCTCTATAGATTCGCCTCGACGAAGTCGATCGACAAAGTAGCGAATTCTTGGTCTGAATCGATCAAAATCGAATTCGATCGTCAACGTATAATTCCACCTTCCGTGTCATCAATAATTAACGTTTATTCGTAGTTTTTACTCTGTCTTTTTAAATCGTTAAAATTATAAATACGGAGTCGAGAGTGTGACGCGCACAGAAAAAATTGTAAAAATAAAGTCTACTCCAATTTTTGTCTTTTTTTTTCATTTTTTTTTTTTTTTTTTTTTTTCGTTCTTTCATTAAATACTTTTCAATGTTTCTTCTTTTTTTCTCGTTTTAATCCACTCCAAATCTGGATTAATGGCTACTAAAGGACGTATATTTTCATTATCTTCACACCGCGCGTGGGCTTGGTTGTTTTTCGGTTTTTCTTTTCTTTTTTCTTTGTTTTTTTTTTGTGTTAAGCTATAAATCGATTATTTCCATGTATGTTACCTCTTTACAAAAATCAATTCTTAAATTTATTATGTAGGGCGGCCCGAGGCCGCTTCACAGGATTGTTTTTTTTTCTTTTTTCTTCTTTTTTTTAAAACATACGTGTACTATCGCACTCTCCCAACGTCTCGCGTTTCCTCTCGTCGACTTTCCAAATTATTTCTACTAAAACTGATATGCCACGATCGCGCTAATACTGATGCCTTCACCGCGCATAAAATAAAATCATCGTTTACCGAATTCGATGAATCTCTGAGAAAATTTCACTTTCGATCTCGAGATGGAAAGAAAAACAACGAGTTACGAATTTTTCTAGTTAAATCGATCGTCGAGCCGAACAAAATTATTGTCCTCGTTTTGTTAAGCTCCTCTGGTATTAATCAGCGCTATCTTTTCGTCCAAATAACGTTGGAATAATGAAGAAAATCGAGACTAAATCGAGGATTTAGATTCAATTTTACATTTTACTCTTCGCGTTATTTCAAGACAAATTCGAGCGTCGATGAATTTTTCCGGAGTTTTTGAAAACGTGTGATAAAACTTTTTCATTCTTTTTTTTCGTTTCGACACCGATTCGACCAGGAAAACGTACTCGCAATTTTTCAGACGTTGTAACCACCTTAAATTCTTTTCAACGAAATGTCTCGCCGATTCTTCAATGGAATTCGAATTTTTTTTTGTCCTTCGATTTTTGTCTTTCCGTCGACGTTTTTTCCCCCCACATTGTCAATTCGCATTGTTTTTTAATCGACGTTTATATATCAAATTGCAGGTGTTTGCGAACAAGTTTTGATGTTATTTTATTTAGATTATGCTGATCCTCGAATAAAAAAGAAATCACAATAATTATAAGACGAGTGACAACGTGTTTTTTTTGTTTCTTTTTTTTTTTTATATTCACGAAATACATTTATTGCTCGGCGAAATATCACGTTCGAAGTGACAAACCGCGATAACGTCGGAACTGACAAAGAAAAATGCATCAATCGATTGGAAATTCAAATGAAAACCGACCATTTTTCACCGATCGATGGTAAAACGGACAATTTCCTTATTTCTTCTTCGTTTTTTTTTACAAATAAATTATTTTTTCTTGACCTGTGACACGACGTCGGGCCTGGTTTACATGCGACATATGTCAGTATTTTAACGTCTATATACGCTATAGGTACATAATTAATATTTAATTATAATTATACATATACATATATATATCCCTATCGTATATATATGTATACATAGCATTATCCGTTTATAATGTATTGATGCTATTTCTTTTTTTTCTTTTCCTTTTCTTTTACTTCATCGCCATAGTACACTCACGTGGTAATTGCTATCGTCTTAAATATATCTAAAATAATATTTTTAACATTTAGCGGTGTGTGTGTAGGTGTCTATGTGTGATTATCCGTTTATCAATGCGTCTGTATGTTTTTTTTCTCGTGTTGCTTACGTGTCGGTACTTTTACCAGGACTTCCCTCATCCCGAGTTGCTTGAAACGTATATATATATATATATATATATATAGATATACATATATATATCTATATACATATATATGTATATATATATATAGCTAATTCAGTTTTTTAAATATATTTATTATCTTGCAATTGCGACGACACCTTTCCACGATATAAGCAGGCAACGAGCACGCGTGCATCTTATTCTCTTTTCATTTTAGGAATCGTCGTTCAAAGACTCTTTTATCTATACCTTTAGTCCTCTATGCCAGTCGAGAGTCTCTTTCGTGCTCGTGTGTGTGTGTGTGTATTTTGGCCTATTAATTAAAGAGTGATTTTAAGAATAGGAAACGAAAATAAAGATCTCGGGTTAATCATTGATAAAACAAATTGTGTATGCGACACCTGGTGATCGAATCCGGAACTAGAGGAAACGGATTTTTAGAGATTCGCATTCGATAAATTCCTCTGATTTTCCGTTGTCCAGATAGTTTTTAGTTATCGACGCCTCCGCCAATGGCGCGCATGCTCGTGGCTTTCGATAATTACCAGCGCAGCCTGGTGGTGGCTTCGTCAACGAAACATTTTCGTCGAGCCTAGTGTGTGTGTGTGTGCGTGTGTGTGTGTGTGTGTGAGAGAGAGAGAATGGAATAAAACCAAACGAACAGACGAAGAAGTGTGTCTTTTTTCTTTTACCACGCTAACCCTGGCCAAAGTGCGCGCCTTCTGTATCTCCTGATCATATACAAATATATAAGCGTTAAACGTGTAATATATTATCATCATCGCCATCATACATATATATATATATATAGGTATATATATATACATATATATATACGTATATATATATATATATATATATATATATATAGATATATATAATTATTAATATCCTAAGATAGTTATTGTATGAACGATTTCCGAGAAAAAAGAAATGCTTGCCCCCGTTTTATAACAGCCGACCACTATTTCGACGCTGGGTCGGAGGTATTAATGCCACACTCGCGTGTCAAGGTAGCTACGACTTTATTAATTTCCCGACGAAACGGCATCAAATTTTTGAAATATTATTCTTTTACTATATTTTCAAAAATTTGCTCGACGAATTTCGAGTACACAAAAAAATGCAAAATTATACATTTTTTTTTTTCGTTCGACGCCGATCGAACTGAGAAATAATGATCGCAGCTCCTCGACTTCTTGGGTTAAATATATATATTTTTTTCATTAAAAAAAACTTTTCCTCTTATTCGATAGCGCTCGGCGTGACTCTCGTATCGACGCTTCGATCGGTTTCTTTTTCAGCCAGCGACACACAAGCGGCCGATAATACAGTCGAACGAGGCTATCGAATATTTTCCTTACATTTTGTTATTATCCCCAACGGAAAAAAAACCTGCTGCACTTGTACCTCCTCCTCTCAGCCCAATCGAAAACAGTGGCACTTTGTTCGCGCTTGGAATGGATATAGAATATCTTGACCCTTTTCTGCGTTTGTTTGGTAAACTTTAAATACGTTAGTGATTTTTTAGTCTTTCTTAATCGTTAGGTTCTTTTGCTTTTTTTCAATTTTCTTGCCACCCTTTTTTCTTTTTTCATTCTTTCTCTCTTGTTCGTTAATTCTTTCGAGCCTAAGTAGACATTTAAGTACTGAAAGTTTTTATTTTTCTTTTCTTTTCAATGTTTAAAACAGGCAGTGGGAATCCGACGAAGGGGATGGAGAAAAGAATGAGATTATCGCTTAAAGGGGAAAAAATTTGCTCGACGAAAAATAGTATTCAGTATTCATCGACGGACGTTCTGATATTTTGAGAGTATTTTTTGTTATCTTTTTTTCTTCTTCTTTCTTAATTTCTCCCTTTTTTTCTCTTTTTTTCTGCTTGTTCTTTCAGGGCCACACGGTGGCCCTTTTATTTCTCTTAATTCTTTGTTCGCGGCTCTTATATTTTACGTAATAATAGCCTATAAACTCACGTTCGTGTGTTTCAATATCGTCTGCGGTATTATAAAGCTGCTATCGATTTTTTGCTTGCGCCTTTGACGCCATTTTTTAATTTTTTTTTTCGTTTTTCTTGCTTTTTTTTGTTTTAATCATCGCGAGAGAGCGAAAAGCTGCGTTACTTCCAGCTGCGATTAATATCGTATTTTTGTAAATTCTTTTTTTTATTCTTTTACCGCAAAAAATATCAGAACCCAAAAGTGCTTGATTTCTTTATTTTCGTTTGTCAATGATACGATACGATTAAAAGAGTGAAAACGACGATGCTCTATGGCAAGGCACCCTCGAGCGCAAATTGTTTTGCATTTATTTCGATTTTTTATGGCACAGTTTTCGCGCTTTCTCTCGTTCGAAAAGGAAAATTCAACTTCGAACGCGGATTCGTGCTTTATTTCGCGGATTTTCTTACCGAGAGTGCCCCTTAATGATCGATGGCATTCGCCATTAATGTGTGTTTTATCAATGAACGAAAGAAAATCTATGATTAGATTCCCAGAGTTTAGATTCGAGATGAGACAAAAGACGGAAAGAAAATAAACAATGATACCGGAGACGGTAGGCGACGTTTTGAGGTGTGTGAACTTATTCTTTAACCTCGAAATATTTGTAGGTAGGATTCTCGTAGCCGTTTATCTGCATATTGGCGACGTGTCGTTCCTCCGGTGTGGCCGCCTGATCTACTTCGATGAAGCCCTACGGAAAAAGAAAACAAAAAATGTATAGGTTATTTGTCGTTACGTCCGCCATATTGAAGTGGCCATTTTGAATTTCGCCATCTTGTCGACTTTCGCGCTCACACATCGCTCCTTAAATTCAAAGGGCCCATAAGTTGAAAACTGTTATTTTTACAGGAGAACCAATCAAAGTTTTCGCCGTGATCTTTTTAATTTTTTGTATATGTCTATTAAGTGCTACATCTATGTATGTTATATCATTTGATGCTTATTTTAAAGCTTTATTCGTTTACTAGTAAGGAATTACAGCAGCTTTTATCTGCGGACGTAAAATATCATACAAGTCCCCTTTGCTTTAAAAAAAATGGCTGTACAATACGAAAGGGGCCGTTTTGTAATTGGTCTATTTAGAACGTAAAAACCATGGGTCTCTTTCGAATATAAAAATATGAACGATTTAGATACCATTTTTGCAGTAAAAATAATTTTCATTTTTTTTTACTCGTGGCCCCTTTCAATTTAACCAGCGGCATATCGCAAAAGGTTCGATGGTTTTAGGATAAGACAAAAAATACATTCTTGTCCGTAAAGTAAACAACGTTGTTTTCCTGTTCTCACCTGGCTGTGAGGGCTTCTAGCACTGCGTCTCTTAAATACCGCGACTCCTACAACCGCCGCCGCCATTAGAGCGATGCCGGCAAACGCGAGCGTGAAATAAACCGAGCGACTCTCTCTGTGATAGACTTCCCTTCGAACGGAGTAACCCTGAGAAAAACGAAGGGATTTTTCGAACAAGTAGAGAGGATATAATTAACCATAAAAAAATTGTAAATCAATCTGAAAACGGATGGTAAAAATTGAATTTTTTTTTCTCTTTGTCTTACCGGTTCCGAGTGAGAAACATCGTGAGTCATACTGTGAGCTGCTCTGACGATTCCCTCGTTGTGCATTGCTGCAACGGCCGCTTGTTGTTGCGGTTCGGGTTGTGGCAATTGCTGATGCTGCGGCGGCTGCTGCTGTTGTGGCTGTGGCTGAGGCTGAGCTGGTGGTACATCCTTTTTCTCCACGACCGGTTCACCTTCCTCGTGTTGCTCCTGTTCCGTTCTCAATTCACCCCGTTCCGCTTTCCGTTGTTCCTTGCGTTCACGTTCCAGTGCTTTTTGATGTTCCTTTTCTGCAAAATAACACAATCTTTCTCGTATTCCAAACCTGATTTTTGTAATAGTACAAAACTTCACCACCAGGTGTCGCATCCCTAATGTACCAACGCAACGTAGAAATTCGGTTTTGTCACCTTCACATTTTTTTCTTTATTTATTGTTTTTTCAGCTATATTTGATGTTTCTTTTATGCGAAATAACACAGTGTTTATCGTATTCTAACCTCACTTTTTGTATTAGTATAAAACTTGACCACCAGGTATCGCATCCCTAATTTGCTAACGCAACGTAAATATTCGGAGTTTTCATAAAAATGAAAAAACAAATCTTACGTTATATCTTCTATCAATGGTAAATCCATCGAAATGGTCAAATATGGTCAGAAATAAATATATCGTAGGTTAAATATCTGAAAATAAAACGAACCTTGCTGTTTACTGGCCACGTCAGCTTGGTATTTATCCAAAATGGCCGCTTCCGCCTCTCGAGTCATCGCTAGCAGAAGACCGGGTGTTTCGTCCTTGCTCCTGAGGGCCAAGACATAATCATCCATCAGCCGTCCGATTTTTGCACTCAACTCCGGATACCTATGAACGAATACCAACAAAAAATCGTTAATTGCATCATTTTCAGCCAATACCCCAGGGTCCCTTTAATACCCAATTTTCTTCGATCTGCCATTGTGCAGTTCCTTTTCTATTGTTTTTTTTCTGCTTGTGTGTTTGTTTTTAGTTTTCTCTTTTCTTTCTTTTAGTGCTACACAAATTGAACCAATTTCCAGCGTATGCCGTGATTCGTTATTACTCGGAGAATCCGATTAACAGAAGGCGCATACTAGGAAGTTACGAATTGATAGATGGAGAATTTTAGTTAATCGCTTCTCTACCGTTCCAACATCAAGAGGCTCTGATTGGTGATCCTATCGATTTCCGCCAAATGCTCCAAGGTCGCTGGTTTCTCACGCTGCGCCTGCTCCAAACTGCTGTCCAGCAGGTGTTTGTAGTGAGCGATTGTGTGATGTCTGTCCTTGTGTAGTGCCCTCAGCAATTTTTGCAGACATTTTTGAATTCGGTGCATCTGTACGAATATTTTTTTCAACAATTCCATCATAACAACGACTAAAGAAGAAGTACAGTATCGAGCTATATTGATTTACTTAAAAGAAGTAAAGAACAACAACCCCCCGTTACAAAATGTCAAACCTTCGTACTCGAAGTTTCAATTTTTACCGGTAAAGCTAGGGTTTTGTTGAGATACGGGAACAGGATTGAAAAATCAGGAAAAAGGGTGAATTTCCAGCGATTCTTTTCAGGCAAAAAATCTATACCGTTCAATACAATTTATAAAAAGGAATTTGGATCGGAATCAAAGCGAAGAAAGGTGGTTCCATGTGGGAATTTCGAATTATAATAACATTTTAAATAAATAAAAAAATTGCACAATTCCATTGAGGCACGAAATTTTATTATTATTTCTAGAAATTCGTTCGTTCGAACGTCATGTGGACTTACGTTAGGTGGCGTTTCATTGAGCGCAGCCGTGTAACACGACATAGCTTCCTCGTTCCTCTGCTTCACGGCTTCCTGAAAGACGCGAGTTTAAGGAAATTATAAAAAAAGGGTGGTTCGTGCGCGTGGGGGGGTCGGGGTTCAGGGGGGCGGGAGATGAGGGGGTTCGTTGACCGCAAAAAGTAGCGGAAATACGGGGTGGCTATGAGAACCCTTAGGGCCCCCTTTGTATTTTTTTTGTTTAACAAATTTTTTTTTTTTTTTATCAAATGACTCTTTTGGCCCTCTGGAGCCATTGTTTAAAATGCTAGTGAGACGCACTTGAACGCGCTGCTGATGCATTGCGCTAAGCTGATGCTTCTCGGCAGCGCCGCTCGCCTCCAATGCAGCCACCGTCTCCTGGAACCTCGCAGTCATCCAACGTTTGAATGCATCGGCAGCAACCGGATTTCTCGCTCTGATGTCCTGATACCTTTCCTCGAGATCGCTCCAGTCCTTCATCACCTGAAAACGTTGTAGCACAGGGGATTTCGACACCAATGCTTTCCACCCCTTCGAAATCCTTTCTCATTTGAGTAGCTGAACAATATTCAAGCTTTTCGTTTTGTCTTTTCATCTCTTTTTTTGTTTTCATTTCTTTTTTTCTCATTAATAATTCACACGATGCTAAGCCCCCTCGATACGGCCTTCATTTTCGCTCATCCAACGACCGACCGCGCTCTCTAGATTTTCGCTTTGAAGGAACGTTGACGACCTATGCGAATCTAATTATTCTCGATGTCGACTGTGTAAATATTTCTTAAGAGCTATCTAGTGACGAGGTACACATTTTTTTTGGTCGCCTATGTTTGTCAAGCACGCATTTATCGACGAACGATCATCATCATTGCATTCAGGATCAAAGCGGGCCGAAAGTTTTGCTGATTTTTATAATTTTTTTTGTTTTGTTTTCATCTTTTGTTTGATGTTTATATAGATATTCTGTTTCTTTAGAATCTGCCGGCTTACCTTCGTCACTTTTTCCTTGTGAACCTCCTCGAGTCTCATTTGAGCTTGCTTGTAACTCTGATGCTCGGATCTCGGGTCGAAGTGGGTCAGGTAGGGATCGGGCGTTCCCTGGGGCTGCGACGGTTCCTGGGTACTCGAGCTTACAGGAAGTGGCATCGCTGTTGCTTCTTGCTTGCTCTTCTCGGTCGTTGATGCCGTCGTCGATGGCCGTCTGAAAATTTGTCAAACCAAGTTTCACAAATTAGATAAAAATATATATTTTTGTAAATATTTTCTAATAAATTTGTTCGTTATTTTGTTTGGTTTAATCGATGAGACTCATTAATTTCAGTTCCTTCGAAGGAAAAATACGAGACGCGCTTGTTGAATATTCTCGAGTGTTTCTCGAGTATTTTATCTTATACGTACGATGAACCAGTTGTTGTGTCGTAGTCGTCGAGATAAGCCTCGTCGCTTTCATCGTCGTAAGCTTGATCGCTGAGCACGTCCTCGAGATCACCGTCCGACTCGTCCTCGTCTTCGGCATCCCCATCGAGATCATCCTCGTCATCAAGGTCGTCCTCGTCCTCTTCAATATCATCGTCCACTCCTTTAGGAATTGGGAGATCGAAGGGTTTCTTTGGTTTTATATTATCTGCAAAAAGAGTAAATCAACGAGCAATAATTATATCGCGACGATACTGCAATTACGGTGATGCATCGAGTATTTTTTTTATGATTGCATGATACTTTACAATGATGTAAACAGAAATAAGTAATAAAGCACGTTTCGTAAGAAAATGTATAAGATATACACGGTGGTCCTTCTCAATGACAAGGTTACTAGTAGTTATGGATGGGCTAAGTGGGGGAACGAAAGAAGTGGGGAAATCCGGGCGAGCTAAGTGGGGGAACTGATGGGGCTAGGTGGGAGCAGCCAAGCGAGCTGGATTGGCCGAGCCTCGTCAGCTAAGTGGGGAACGCGGGCGAGTTTAAGTAGGAAGGAGCAGGAGAGTGGGGTATATCGAGTGGATTCTTCCCTAACGGGGTGCCCTCGGATCGCGTTACTATCGGAGGCTCCACTGTACAACGACCGTGGTTCGCTTTCAAAATTCCAGTTTCGTGATGTGCGGTGGTGTAAGTTATGTATGGTTATGGATGGTCTAAGTGGGGGAACGAAAGAAGTGGGGAAAACCGGGCGAGCTAAGTGGGGGAACTGATGGGGCTAGGTGGGAGCAGCCCAGCGAGCTGGATTGGCCGAGCCTCGTCAGCTAAGTGGGGAACACGGACGAGTTTAAGTAGGAAGGAGCAGGAGAGTGGGGAGAGCATCGACTGGATTCTTCTATAACGACGTGTCCCCGGATCGCGTTACTATCGGAAGCCCCACTGTACAAGGACCGTGGTTCACTTTCGAAATTCCAGTTTTGTGGTGTGCGGTGGTGAACAAAACCATTGGAACGACAGCATCGGCTGGAACGTAGGCCGTCCTGTTTCACCCGAGTGTGCGAGAGGGGTTGGTTTGCCGATTGGCGGTGTGGGAAGCTCGAGGCTGGAGGAAGGGGGATGCTGCTGAATAGGAAGGATTCGTGAGTCCGATACGGCAGAGACCGTTTATACGAATTCTTTCGGACATACCGCGCCGTGGGGGCGATTGTCTGGATATTGAATGGACCGAATGGACGAAACCGGAACGGCAGACCGGAACGTCAGGGGCGGGGGATGCAAGATAATCTCAACGGAATTTGACGGCTCTCGATCAGGAAATAGGAGAACAGTGGGACGGGGGGGGGGAGGGTGAGAGATGCGCTGGCAGCAGTTAGTGGAAGGGAGGAGAGAACGAGGGCTAAAAAAGCTATTCGATTCCAGAACTATCGCGTATATAAGGGATGATATATATATATATCACGATCAAGAGCGTTCATGTGTTCATATTCCCAAACGAGGACTCCCTCGTATCGACCACCCATTTCTTTTTTTCTCTGTTAGGACGCTTGAGTGACAAGAAAGGAAATTAGGTGGACGATCTTTCCATCTGGGAGAACAATATTTTTAATCATTCGCGCGATTAGAAATTCGACCTATATACGTATAGAAAAATTTATGAGGCGAAAATAAGGCAAAATTGACCCATTTTGCTCTTAGACCAGACATCGATTATCGAATTTTCCTTCTCGTCTTTTCGCGTGGGAACTTCAAGAAAAAACGACTATTCATCCACACGCGAGATTCGCGAATCTGATCCGGGTTTTTACGCGAAAATTTTTCCATCCGAATTCGCTTGCTCGATGAAAAAAAGAAAAAGTAATTTCAATCCAACGAGATTTTCAAAACTCATTCCCATATTCTCAGATATAAAATTGTTTTCAATTTCAAACACGTGAGTACAACCACCAGGACTTGTATTCGTGATTCTGTGAAACTCAACTGGGAATTTCAGTGAAAAAAATGATTTTCGACCTAGATTCATCTTCGTATCCTCGAAGGGTTTTCTGCGAAATTTTGTTCAATAGCGAGAAATATAGTTTTCTTTTTGTCAAAGAAAAGAGTCCTCGATCATCAACACCCCACTCTCATCACCGATTTTTCCCGTGAAAGAACGAAATCTCGCGTCGCGGTTACAGTATCGCAAATGGTGTGCCAACCACGGATACTTAACTAGGTTCTCGAGAATGTCCCATTCTCCGAGAATAGAAGCCTTGATGAGCACCCTGAATTCTCGACGTCGGGGCAAACCCGGACAAAAGTTTCGTCTCGTTTTCGTATATAGTATTTTATATCTTGTGCCGCGTACGTGTGTTGCGCTTTTTATCTGGGTCATGCGAGAGGTGTTTGAGTGGACGAGCTGACAGTTTTCCTGAGGATATGATCGCGTGTTGCTGCGGACTCTCGCACCCTCGTCGTCTTCTCGACACAGGCCCGCGGGCTCAGACTTTTTCCTTTCTTCACTTTGCCCACTTCTTACGCTATCTTTATTTCATTTTTTTTTTCAACTTTCTTCAGTTCCGTCCGAACGAGTGAAAGATATCTCGGCTTGGTCGAGCTCCCATCGCGATTCGCCGTCTAAGGGTTGCTGATAAAAAAAACTTGAGGGAGGTATCCCACTAGTTTTGCCCGAAAAAAGGGATGATGCGTCTTGGCTTCGAAATCGGAAACCTCGATTGAATTTGCAAACGCGAGACGATCTATATTATGGTTCGCTCCATTCGCCCCTTTTTTCGTTCCTTAAATTTATTTCGTCGGATCGGAGTGGACATTCCGAAGTCTCGATCCTGATAACATCGAATAGTTCGTGAAACTCGACGATCTTATTTTTTGCCTATTTTTTTAAATATCGTAAGAAACATAGGAAACATAGGAAAACCCCGACCCTCGCTCCTGATGACATGGGAATCTCCGTTTTTCCAATCGTCGCAAAGAAACTCAAGTTCGAGCGATTCCTTGAACGATTTGTCAAAGACGTCGACGTCAATATCCCCGTTAACCCGTACAAAAATGTGCAGTAGAGAGGAAACAATTTTATAGTCAGAGATAAAAGAAACGGACGAAATGAAAAAGTAAAAGGAAAGAAAGCTCAAAATGCCGATAGGAAAGAAGCCAAATGTCGATTACGAAGGACTGCATGTTTCCATGTGCTGGTATATGAACTGTAAGTGTAGTATCATTGATATATGTATATGGCTACGATACGAGTGGAGCATTTGCGATAAGTCTATATTTCTCCAACCCCTACATATATATATATATATATATATATATGGGTCGAACAAATATATATATTTAGATATGTAGTGGCAAACAGATGAATGTCTGTGCTCATGCAAGTGGATGAAACTGCGGACGGGTATCCTCAGATATCCTTGAGTACTCGGGCCTTCCTCGTATTTACGCTATCTCCGGAATTCCATGCTGCTTTATGAGCTCGAGATATGACGCCGTAAGCTCGCTATAGGTCCACTTTAGATGTAGATGTAGGGTTGGATATGTATACGATATTGCATATATGTGTATGGCTGCCTAACCGTACGTATAGAATGACGAAAGAAGAGCCGTGTGGTCGTAGTATGTAGACAAGTGGGTGAAAAAGGACGCGAAACGACGAGTTTGTGTATAGGGTCGTCGCGACGCGCAGTCGTCGACGTCGACGTACCCCTACATTATTGATTGCGGAGTTGGCTCTCGTGAAGGCAAACGGGGGAGTCCCGCGTTGCCTATACAGAAACGTCGTCACCAATGCCAATGTTGGCCAGTCAAAAAATTCTTATATTGCATTTATTTATGAGACCTCTGTCGTTATTGCTGCGCTCTTCGTCGATCTAGATCAATCGGATATCGTTATCGAGGTTGCTGTTAACGAATTTAATAGTTCGTGGTCCATTACGTATTTTTATAATGGTCTCGTAATGGCGTCCTATGCGGAGACGTACTTTATTCGGCGATCTTACGCCCGATTGGTTAAGAAAAGAACCAAGGCTCCTTATTGGTCAAGAAAGCAGCCAGGGCTCCTTATTGGTCAAGGAAGCCGCCAGGGCTTCCCATTGGCCGAAATTTGACCAATCGGGTAACAGATGCCGCGAAGTACTAAGAATATTTTTTCATCTCAAATGTTCGCTTCGTTGTTTCTTGTGACATTCAATGAAGCTTTTCTCATTTCGTGATACTTCTGCGATATTGGCAATTTCTTTATTCAGCGATATTTTCGAGAATGAGAACTATCCCAGGGTATATCTATCTCGAACGGTGTAATAAAGGGACGGAAGCACTTGGCTCTTTTTGCTTCGTTGCAAATTATTCGTCGGGGTTGGAATGGAGAAGCTCGAGCGAGCCTGGACAGGAAATTTAAGCCCGAGTTAAGGGGCGGTTTTCAGTCCCTCGGGCCATCGTCTCTTGTTCACAGTTGTACGAGACGACTCTTATCATTGACCAGGGCCAGACTGAAGCTTTTGACAACTGGCTCACATCATAATGGACAGTAAACTATAACAAACCATGCGACAATGAGAGAACTGCTGTTTAATATAATCCGAGTCGAACGAAGATGGCTGAAATGAATAAAAGAATGGTGTCTCGGAAGAGGGGTAGATTCTGAGACGCGTAGAAAGGAACGATCCAAGTAGGGTAGCTACGCGAAAATGACACCGTACATTCGCTCGCTGTTATGATCTTCGCGCAATGAGGGTTGAAAAAAAATTAGTTTCTACGTGCAGCGAAGTTTAATTTCGCTCCACCGTTCTGTTCGCGCCAGAAACGACGCTGGTTCATAAATAACGTCGTAAACAACGGGCAGATTTATTATCACAGGGATTCATTATGTCGAGTCCTCTTTTCTCTCGCTTTCTCTCCCCCTTTTTCTCTGTTTCTGTCTCTCTCTCTCTCTCTCTCTCTCTCTCTCTCTCTCGCAGAAGCATTTTATTTTTAGTGTAGTAATAGAACAGCATAAACTTCGAGTCGTCCCAACGGAGGACTGTACTCTCTCTCTCGTCGTCGGTGCCCGTTAAATTACTAGACGAGACAGAGAGGCCTTCTGGCTTCGACACTTTCGAGTAATGGGCATTCCACTGTGCGGAGGGGGTTACGAATCGAAAGTAGAGTGAGAGAAAGAGGGTTGGGGGGTACAGCATAATCGCTCACAGGGGTTGAACGGTTGGGAAAATCGAAGGCCACTTTACGCTGCCATTGCCAAGAGGGACGACAAACTCCATCAAACTACTCTGCCTCCCTTCCTCTATATAGACGACGGCATACCTCGAACCCAGTCGGTGTTGAGGTATAACTGTACGTCGGTGAATCGAGGTGGGCTTGCAATTAATAAAACTCTTGGAGAAAGTTCCGCAGGCCGGCCTGGAATAAATATACGCGACTGCGGTTTTCCCCTCATCGAATAGATAAAAACCTCCCTCCTACGGGTTTTCCCTTATAATAATTCAGTTTCTCGAGATCCAACGTGCTTGATCGCGGTATATAAAGGTGAGCGAGGAATAGCTTATTCGGTATTCCACGAGTCTAATAGGGTTGTGATGAGATATGGGAAGTTTGGATCATTCACGGGGGGTGCGGGGGTGACTGGGGATAACAATATAGAAGAAGTGGATATTGGTATTTTCTGGAGAAATCCATGTGGGAATACACTCAGAAACTTATGGATTTTTTTTTAGAGTTCTTACATGGATTTCTAGATGGAAAATTATTTTTTCAGATCAGGATTCTGCGAAGTCTATCGGGATTAGGGGATGAGTGGCCGTCGGGGGTTGGTCGACTTTACCGAGATTGGAATTTCATAAATCCCTCATGAATTCTTAGCCGAAAGATTATTTTACAATTGAGATCGAGGGTAAACAGTAAAATCGATTTTTTTCTTTCAATAATTCAAATATACCGAATGTAAAAAAACGACGAATTTTATGGCATTTTGATTTTTTTCTTCGATATTTTAATAAGAAAAAAAATCTTGTTCGTGCTTGAATTAATAAATAATATTATGGAACTATAGTGAGTGATTAATAGTACGTACGTTACGTACCTTTCGCATGTTTCGGGCAGCAGACAAACTCGACCCCGGAGAATAGAGAAATTCCACATGGTAGAAGCATCGCGAAACTTCGCAGATTCATGTTACGCTCTCGGCAAGTATCGGCTGCCGTGGAATTCCACCTGGATAAAAACAGTCGTAAACTCATTTAACGCGAGGCCATAAAAAAAAATTATGAAACGCAGAAGTAAAATAAAAAAATATACAAAAATATTCATTTTTAATGGGTTTGATTTTCTGGTTTATCAAGGGAAAGCTTCAGATTACCATGAACCTGTGCGACTCTCAGCATTACGAACCTGTGTGACTCCCAGCATTTCGTGTGATTGTGGAGATGATCGAAGAGGCATCCTTCGGGAACGAGAAGGGCGTCACTCTGAAATGGTCCCTCTGCGAACAGGCGACAGCAAAGGTCACGCATAAATATTACACGTTTTAAATCGCGGCACGAGGATTATATTCGTCTGAGAGTTTCCAGGCTGATATTAATAAATTATACAATATTCGACATCGATTGTCACAGAAATACAATTTTATAAAGTCATCTGTGCCTCGGATCAAAAAGAAAAGAAGAAAAAATGAAAATAAGGGGATAAAATATTTATCAGTTAACTGAAAAGCGTACGGAGAGGGTAAAATAAAATGGGGTGAGGGGTTTTGTTTTTTCTTTTTTTAAATAAAAAAAGAAACACATGAAAAAAACGAGGCAGTTCCTCTCATCGAGCTGCTTGCGTACAGACTACTCGTTTTCCAAGGAGAGAATCCCGAATGAAGAGCCCTTTAGCCTATAAATTTCGCGGAGCACTTCACGGCACGGTACTTACGGCATTGAGCGGGGCGGATACCTACTTTCGAACGAAAAGTTTCATACGCTCGAAGCAAAAGCAAGCAGCCGCGTGAGGAGCAATAGTACCGAGAAGCGGCACACTGCTATGCCACTCCGTCGTGTAGAAGCGGTACTACTCGCACTCAGGAGGAGCTCAACTTACCCAAAACTAATACAGATTCAACGGAGCTGAACTAAACGGTCGGTCTATGAAAGGGTCAATGCAAATTGCTCGAAGTATGTTTTTTTTATCTTATCTTTCACGGATTGGAAGAATTCACTTAGACGAGCAAAAAGAGAAGCTGGCGAAGTCTGGTAGATCGAGATCTTTTTTCAAAGCGCATTAAACGAGAGTAATCGACATTAAAGATGCACGAATCGAATGTCTAACCCATAAAATATCCTTGGCGATATAACCGCGCACATGTTCCAATGAATATTTTTCAATTTTGTTTACAAGGAAAACGAGGCTGTGGTCTTTAACAACAAGATTTTTATGCCGTCAAAGTTCAACTGTGGCTAAGCATTGGAAAATAGACCGTGTTCCAAATCACTCGATTTATAAAAAAAAAAACTTGTCTATAGAGAATAAGTAAAATTCACCAAGCCGCTTTCGCGAGTTTAATCATATTTATTATAACGATTATAATAGCACGCTACTCGTTGCGGTAAAGTGCTTCTAAAATGGCTGGATATAAGTGGTTCCGAGAAAAACCAGCAGGGCGCTATGGGAAGCGGATTATAGAGAGGAATTGGAGAACGGGGGTGTGGGATATAGAGAGGGAGAAGCTGTTATATACCCGTGTATACATTACCCTCATAAGTTATATTATTTGCTCGAGTTTCTTTTTCAACCGAACAAACAACTAGATAAGACGTTTACTGGTATACTCGAAGTATATCTCGAAGCGTTCGGCAATGCGTTTGAAGCTGATTAAGAGACACGGCTGGTTTTCATCGTGAGATATAGATATATACAAAATCTGAAGAAGGAAATTACTGGTGAGAGTTTATTTGCACTCGTGCTCTTTGATGCGTCTAATAGACTTTTAATTGGAAAATCCTCTTCATAGTTATAAAACGGATTTCGAGTCTTATACTTATCAGCAATCTTCAACCAATTCACTCTAATTGCATTACTTTTTTTTTGTCAACGATCAATGCTAAATCTATAATTAAAATTATTAACAAAAAGGAACAAAATAGTAGACCTAGCGCATCATTTTTTCTAAATTACTGTTGATAACAGCAATGACGTAATGACGGTTGAACGAATATTTTAATTGCATTTCATGCGACTCTCGTTAATATAATATACCCGCATACATATCATACCTACATTCACAGATTCCATCTATAATGTATAACGTCTATACAATACGTTTACCCGACTACCCCACGTAGTGGAACGCGAACCAAATAACACATGTTCCCTCGTGAGTAGTTCGTGCAAGCGAAAGCAATATAAAAGAGGCGTGTCTCGGGGTCTCGGTTCAACTTCACCGTCCCAGTTTCCCGGTCTTGCGGTGCAAATGGCAGATACGAAAGGTAGTCAGACGGTACAAAGGGCCCTTAAGTCGCGTCACGTGGTCCAATGAAATCGCGTGGGCTTCTACAAAGGCATGCACATGCAACTTCAAGATACAAAGGCCCGGGGGCATGATAAGTACCGAAATACAACAAAGACGAAACGAATTACATGGAAAACATCGGAAAAGTCACGTTTTAAAAAATCCCTCGACGATCGTCGGTAATAATAAAAACAACCCTTGAAACAAATATTTATATTTTCAAATTGCACAGTCTACCCGGTCATCATGAAAACTACCCCAATTTTTATGAGGTTTCCCACGTATGAATATTTCCCGTTTTTTCATAAATTTCTATCAAACAGCAGCCCCAAATTTCACCCCTTTTGAAAAAGATTGTAGAAATTTCTTCAACCTGGTTAACCTTCTGGAGCAATGAAATTCAAGCAACATCCGTGTATACTCCAACGGTATATACCACGTATTTTCATCCTCACAAATGTTACTTTATGGGAATCTATGCTGGGCATGAAAATTCTCGGGTGAAAAACCCATAAAAGCAATAACCGCTATGTAAATGTAGAAGCCATATCATGAACGAAAGCAAACAATGGAATAAGAGGGGTAGAAAATTCTGATTCGCCGATGCTTCGAAGCGACGCGAAGCTCGACACCCGTAACGGGCAATGTAGATGCAAACACGAGCGCATATATATATATATATATGTATATTTAGACGACCATGGATCTGCAGGCATGTTACATCAAGCATTGTTCGTATTCTACTTTCGATCCTTTTTTACTACACTCCGTGAATTTACAAGTGAACGATCGTAGAATAAGAAATGATTGTCAATTATGACGCGAAAGCTACTCCCTACTTTTTTCCTCTCTCGGTCCCAACAAATCATAGATTGCTCAATAAACAAAGAAAAGTTCTTAGAACCTGGAAATAAAAAATTGTAACGATAATTCGATATTCTCATTCATCGACACGTGGTTAGCATATTTTCTTTTCTTTTTTCGTAAATGGATGAAGAAGAGTTTAAAGGTCAGATTTTCTCTGGTTTTCCACGCGTAGACGTCCCCACGCTTTCCGGGGGATGAAATTATTTTATCGCATATATATATATGTGACACGATTGATTCGAACGTCGGAAGGGCATACTAACGGTTGGTTGGCCAGGAATATCGATAATGGAAAGGCCAGGCTAATGGAACTGCGCCGACAAAATAGATCAAAGCCTCGGCTTGATTAAATCAATTCCATCGTCCGAGCTAGACGAACCCCGGCGCACTTCATTGACGTTACCAATCGCCACGTTCGATTTTCAATCCCCGGGCTTAATACTTTTTTTTTTGTTTTGTCATTTTTTCCCCATTTCGTCTTCTTCCCTTCTTCCTTTTTTTTACACTCCGTGCCATCTCAATTATACGATTTCATTTTGTGCCGTGCAGTTAAATGGAGTAAGAATGGAGAAGAAATGACAATGAGTAACAGGAGAGAAAAAAAACCGGTAGCGGTGGGGGCTGGAAAAAAACGAGGGGTGGCGAAAAGAAAGTCTACCGGATGGCTAGCTAGAATGTCGAGGATAAAAGAACCTTCGACTCATCTGAAACACTCTTGAGGATGCCGTTCCTCCTAGACGCTGCGTTTCTACTCTTCCTCCTCTACTACCTACTTGGAGGGTAAGACGAGGACCTGAACCATCGTGAAAGAGTCTTTCAAGACCATTGTGCCGAGGAATTAAGTTCCTTTGCAGCCTCGAACGCAGAATCCCCGACTGGCTTTCCGTGAAAATTTAACGGCAACTCCTTTTCCAACCGAAATCCTCCGTCCTTTGCTGATGACATCTTTTTTAATACCGCTCTCTCTCTCTCTCTCTCTCTCTTGCTTTCTTCGTGTTTTTTTTCTTTTTTACCCTCGCGGAACTTTTCAATCAAATACTTGCGCGGTACGTTTTATGGATAAAAATGGCCATCGTCTTTTTTATGTAAGTTAGCTCTCGCATGAAATTGAGACCAAGATTGTCCGTTGGCAATTAACGGGGAATGAAAGATAAAGGGAGTTTGAATTTGCCGCCAAGATTTGTAACTGTTTTACCAGTCGGTGGTAAATATCGACCGGGGTTTTTTTGTTGTTTTTATTTTAATTCGTACCAGATGCTCGAAGTTCTTTCATTATACCGGTTCTACGTAACCGCTCGGTCTTGTTAAAAGCCCACTGTAGCTCAGGAATATTCCAAATGGTCTAGATAAGTAAAATTTATTTTTACCTAGACATCTGTAAGGCTTGACCCATCTGGAGAGCTTGCACTTGGTTCGTCCGGGTTTGCACCAGCCACCGACCCTCACGTAGTGAGAAGACTCGACTATATTCGTAATATCCCTCTTCGGATACGCCTGAAAACAAAAACAAACAAAAGCTGTAAATAATTCGAGGATTAAAAATTTTAACCTACAAAAAAATACAATTAACATAATTTCTCTACGGAAAATCTTATTTTATCATAATTCAAAACGTAAAACAACAATTTTTAGTTGATATTCTTATGATAATTAAATGTACAAAGGTCTAATGAACTCTCATTTTGAATTAAATCAAAGTTCGTTGAAATTCAAGATGGCGGAACCAACATGGCCGACCGGGAAGACAAAATGGTCGGATTCGAACGAAAATTGATATACGGCCATTTTCGACGTCTCTCGTTTCGACTTCGACATTAAACATCGTGTAGTTTGACTTTGAATAAATAATTTCAGACGTGGACTTTTCAGGGTAGCGCAATATGGATTTTGCATTTTGAATTAATCCAAGGCTTTACATATAAACGGGTCCATAAATATATATCAAGGTGGGACACGTGGACGCGAGTGAAGCATTGTAATAAATTTTCCATCCGACAAGCTGCAGCTTTCCGATATATAGAGCAACAACAATATATTCCAGAACGAAAGTCTAGGCGCTCAGTCACGAGAGAAGCCCAGTTATAATGCACCGGCACAATAGTCGGTACTCCGTGTATGCCCGCATCGTCAATTTGCGGCTTGTAACTTCCGATATCTGTCTCTCTCGAGTTATATTTCCAGCCCATAGAACTGAAAAGTGAATGGCACCAGGATCCTACGTCATCGGTGCTTACTCTTGAGGAAAAATGAAAGAAATTGCGCGTGGATCCAAGCATTTTTTCCCCTTTATTTCCCGAGAAACCTTTCATTTTTTCAGAGCGAATGCGATCTTACATACCATCCGGTAGATTTGAATTTTCTTCGACAAAAGGCTATGAAGTCGTCATAGCTACGTCGAAATAATGTAATTTGCACAACTTCGACGATAACTTCGATAAAAAGGCTTTTAACGAATTTAATCATTTTTTGATTATTTACAAATTTTGATATATCGAATTAAGCAATTTTGTTTTTGATCGAGTAAAATAGAAATCGATATTATCGTGGATTGATATAATAGGTGTATTGGTTCTCGTTATGTTTTAAGGTAGATTTGCCTACGAAACCGCAAAAATGGGGAAGAAATATATTCGAGTACCGTTTTTTCTTCTTTTTTTTGTCCGATTTCGTTTCATTACTAATTAGAGAACGATCTAAAGCATCCCCTCATCCGTAAAGTCAATGAAAGATTTTTTTTCATCGAGGCTCTCGACAGTTCAGAGGATTTCTTTATGTAATCATTAAACGAAGTTTGCATTTCCCTCATTGTACACGAGGACCTCTTCGAACGAGACAGGCTTCGCTGCGGCGGCTAAATCTACAACGATCTTCAAAAAGAACGTGAAAGAGATGCTCTCGAGCGAAAAGCATGCATTAATGGTTTTTTTCTTCTTCCGCTTTGTCGGAAAAATTACACGTTCCTAATGTTATCGACGTGTTCGGTTTTTTTTCTCATTTAATTTTTTTATTAACTAGATAAGAGACTTTCGGTCGATTCGATAATGCTCGTTTCACAATTGTAATACATAAAAGGGTACGAAACGATTTAACGTAAAGAATTTGATATAAACTGACCTTTTTGCAGTATTCGAGAATCTCCAATTTTTCTGTCATACAGCTCTTCTTCTCAGTCGATGAGACCCATCGTCCTTGTTCACCCATGTGTTGAGCAAGATAGACCTCCCCGGACTCGCATAGTGTCGCCACCTTTATCAAAAACAAGGTATATTTTAATATAGAAACAGTATTTTCTAAATATATATTTTTGGTTCGTTAAGTCGCAGGCAATTTCTTAATTGGATTTCTGCCACTTTGTCTAACTTTGATAGACAAATGTTGAAAGTCTAGATTACTCTCTTTTATTTATGAACAAATTTCACCAAGCTCGATAATTGGATAGAAAACTGTAATTTCTGGCAGAAAATTTTGAATGAATTTATCGACTCGTCGAGGAAACTAGATCGTTCTCGATTTATTTTTAAAGAAAAGAGAGATTGGTAATAAGTTTTGTTCTGTAAACAATATTTACCTGAGGTTCCGATCGTCCTCCTGCTGGCGCGAGCTCGAGCCTTTCCGATACTGCCTGCAACACGAAAGAAAGAAAAGTTTTGAATTAATTAAGAAATTATCATTCGAAATTTGTCGATTAATTGACACGTGAGTCGTTGATTAGTAATGCGAACGATTCGATAAACGATGATCGAATCATGAGACAGAACATTAATGTAAAATAATTTATTACTGAATATTAAATTATGGGTAATCATAAAAATAATATCATTAAGGGATCATTTCAGTGTAAAATTTTTTGAAAATCACTTTTTTTTGCATTATAAAAAAATATAGAGTTTCATAAACATGCTGTTCAATTTTGACGTGAAATTCAAATTATTCCGGTCGCTACAGGCTTTTTTTGAAAAGATGGTTGAACTTTAAACGCGTTTTTCTCGAAACGTCGTGTTTCAAAACTGTGGAAGATTTTTAACGAACACTTTTCAAGCTATCCGTCTCAAATTTTATAACAACTATTATAACGCCCATCAATTTATTTTTTCATAAGAAAATGATCGCAAATAGTTTCACATTCGAACGAGAATCGAGCAGATTTCAAATTGGAAATATCTACTCGAGTTTATGAGGGACAATTTAAAATCTACCGCCAATTTCCGGGTAATTAAGCGAAGTGGTGGTTCCCACGAACTCCACACATAGTTCTCATATCCCTAGTGGCACCAAGCGCGCGTAGTTGGAATATTTAATGGTCCCTCGAGTTCTACCGTCTAAATATATTATTTTCCATAATATACAAATTTATTTACTCAAAACGTTTGGCTAGAAAAAATTACGAGCAAAACTCTTAAATTCTCGTTCATAAAATTGATAAAATTTCCACTTTTTTAATTAGCCCGTATGAAGTAACGTGCAAAAATACCAGTTTTTGCAATAAATTCGCAGGACTCTAGCTAAATTTCGTATTACAAATTCGTTCCACTGTGTGAAATTTCCATTTTTTTAAAAACCAATCGGTGCGTGCAACACCGCGTCTTAAAACGACCTCGGACTTTGATTATATCAGACGTACCGGTACCTTTAGGAATATTCATTCTACCCGAAAGTTGTTAGTCCTAAAACGGAATTGGAGAACCCATTTTTTTTCATTAAACAACAAAAAAACGACAGAATTAAAAATTCTCGTTCGTGCATTGCGTCAAAGAACGAATAAGGCTGATGTGAGAGAAGTCGTGTTCTCAAAGAGTTTTTCCAGAGCCATTGCTAGATGCACTTCGAGGCACAGCAAAGCTTTGCAAAGTTTGCTATAAGTGTTAGTAGACAATTTCGCGTTCCGGATCGGTGGTTTTCATGCCGTATAAACACTGGTTCTAATTATTCGAGAAACCGAATAACCGAGGGTGAATAACCTCGGTAAATTAATTTTGAACTACCGATTTGGAAAATGTAAATAATTTTTACTATTATTTTTATTCTTCTGATTTTCACCAGAAAAAAAACAAATTTCGGGTGCTTTGTAGCTGATCAAAAATTCTCACACGTACCGCGATATTTGGATATGAAAAGAAAAATTGTACAAAAGCTTTGCTTCGAGCACGAAGAAGGAGAGCAAACAAAAATTTGTGTGGAGAAATTATGGTTTTTAAAATGTTCTCACGAGGCTCTCTCTCTCTCTCTCTCTCTCTTTTTCTCTCTCGCGTTTGCAGATGAAAAGAAAAATCAGAACGAACATCAAAGTAGGTTGATTTAAACGTGTGCGAAAGAGGAAAAATAACACGCTGGCTCAACCGCAAGGAATGCAATCCGTTAGAAAAATGAAAACCATTTTTCTCGGTTTTCGTAAAAACGATCGAACCGTAGTAAAAATAGTTAATCGGTTGACTAACTACGATTGCAAATATTATTCGAAATCAAAACTCTAAGAAATCATTTTTCGACTAGATCTTTGCTACAAAAATACAATCGTCTTCCAAAATCATGAGATAATTTTCTTTCGTTCGAATTTTCGTCTCGTTCCAAAATTAATTTTTACGACCATTTTGTCTTTTCTACTTTATATTCGTTTTTTAAATTACTCGAGTTACCAAGTTTCACAAACGATTTTAATTCCAACCAATTTTCTCGTTCGCAACGCAAAAAATTGCGTGTGATAAAACGAAAAGAAAAAACGAAAAAAAAAAAAAAAATGATAAAATCTTAACATCTGCGCTATTCGTATTATTCGAAACGGGAGAAGGGAGAGGGGGGCGGAAGCTTGCCGAAGCGAGTCAGTAGTTAGTAGGAGGTAGAGACCGCGACGAGCTCGTGAACTTCCTTCATAATGGCGTAACTTCGACTTTACAGGATCGGCGGTTAAATACTTAATGACCCGAGCCCCTCTCTCTCTCTCTCTCTCTCCCTCTCTCTCTAACACACTCTGTCCCCCCTCTGGGGCTCGGTCGAATTAATTTGTGAATCAGCCACCGCGGAACATCGCCCGTACCTCGGTTGGTTAAGGCCACGCAATAATCGGCTTTAACTTTCGTATGGATATTCGTTTTTTTATTTTTTTATTATAACCCATTCTGTAATAACGAACTCGTCACCCCCTCCACCCTCTTCTCTCCCTCATCTTCATCGAATATCGAAAAATCTACGCCAGAATACGATAACACATTTTGATTCGAAACTCGTTTCAACCGTCGTTCTTGCGTGCTCGTTTTTTCTTTTTCTCCTTCTTCTTCTTCGTTTTTTTGTCGTCCATTGCTCATAACGAAGACACCTAAGCCGATTTCAATGGCACCATTGTCTCCCCTTCTGTAATCCCCTGACAATCTTCATCTCCCCCCCCCCCTTTTCATCCTGCTGTAGCTTACGAACGCTGTTTCGCGAACATTGTGCGCTATTAAACGCAATCCTGTTGAGAATTTAACGGACAAGAAAGTGGACCTAATTGACATCCCAATGTCTCGATTACACTCGATATACTCTCGACCTGACCGATTTAATCTTGAGTCCCGAGGCATGACATATGCACGAACAATGTGTGTACGAGTTAGAACTGCTTATAAGGTGTACAGAAGTGTTTCGTAATCGTGATTACTCCGAATTCTTTGCTTATGAAGTTTCTGGTCGCTACTAATCAAATAATCTTCAAGATTGTCAAAATGACAAGTGGAAATCTTTCAAAAGCTGTCCAAAGTGGTGCGAACGAGATCAGGAGCCTGGTAAATGTGGAAAACAGCTCGTTCTTTGAAGATTTTAGTCCAGAAGCAAATAAGAGTCGACTCCCAGATCAAAATTCAATCAAAATGTTTTTTATAGTAGAAGTGTCGATCTTCGTATTCTTCAACCACATGAAAACGCAGCCTCTGAAAGATGTGGGTTTTTTCGAAGATCAGGATTTTCTTGACGTAAGTCAGGCAGTCTCGATGGCACGGTTGTTCGACCAATCGGAGATAATTCGAAAACCGAGTACATTCGCTCACCGATATTTTGACATCAACCCCCTGTCTCGATTACGCTCGATATGATTTCAACCTAGCCGATTTAATCTTGAGTCCCGAGGCATGACATAGTTCGTACGAATTAGAACTGCTCACAAGGTGTACAGAAGCATTTCGTTGTCGTAATTACTTCCAATTCTTTGCTTATGAAGTTTCTGGTCGCTACTAATCAAATAATCTTCAAGATTGTCAAAATGACAAGTGGAAATCTTTCAAAAGCTGTCCAAAGTGGTGCGAACGAGATCAGGAGCCTGGTAAATGTGGAAACCAGCTCGTTCTCTGAAGAGAAAAGATGGTTTTCATCGTAGAAGTGTCAATCTTCGTATTCTTCAACCACATGAAAGCGCAGTCTCTGAAAAAAGTGGGTTCTTTCGAAGATCAGGATTTTCTTGGCGTAATTCAGGGAGTCTCGATGGCACGGTTGTTCGACCAATCGGAGATAATTCGAAACCCGAGTACATTCGCTCACCGATATTTTAACATCAACCCCCTGGAGCACGACGAAAATCTTCGTCTATCCGTACATAGTTTCCTACCGGTTATATCTGCCAGCTACTGAAGCATCTCGTACCTCTACACATCTCCTTCAACAGCGAACCGGAAATTAACCCTCCGGGACCCCTCTCGACGCTCGAGGGGTCCGTGCACGCTTCAGCGACCTCTCCTATCTCTCTCATTCGTTCCCATCCACTTTCCTACTACCCTTCCTTCATCATCCCCCTACCACCACCCCCTCGCTTTAGGCTAAATCCCTGCCGAGGAACATGCTCCCATGATAAGCGCCGTTCAAAGGATAATCGACTGCTAGTTAACGAGAATTTGCTTTTAGCCTACTGTCTCTATTCGCTCTCGGGTCGCCTATCGCCTCCGATCTCTATTTTCGCACGACCTCCTTCTTCCTCCCCGTACGCTGTTTCTATGTTTCCATTAATGGAACTTACGTCGCTACGGAATAATTTCACCAGACACAGAAATTTTCGATGCGATTCGCTATAGGAAAATCATTAAATTCCTAATCTTCGCAAGAGTAATCTTACGAGTTGGTACTTCCTTTATTCTGAGAATAGCGATATTTGTTTCATCGTGTTGGAAAACAATTCAGAGTTAAAGTAATAGAACAATTAATATTCAATAATAACGATTTTTTGTTCAAGTAGCTGTTGTCTCACTGTTTACTCGGAAAGCCAGGTTATTGTTGCAAGAGGGCCTAACGAGGATTCGCCTCAGGAACCATGACTATTAATGTGAAAATCTGTAAGTTTCAAAGTAACTTTTGAGTACGTTTTCATTATTCATGTATTGATTGTACATTATGCATTCGTATTTCCGAATAGACCTCGCAATCGTCTGTTATCCTTCAAACAGAGAAGAACAAACGGTAAATTGTTCCTACGACGTTCAGCGTATCGCTGTTACCAAACTCCATTTTGCTTCATACGTAAAACAAGTCGCCTCTGGCTAACCATTGGCCACTCGAGATTCACGTAACGCATCTACACTGACGTCGGGTGCGTGAATCTCACTCGACCTCCGACCCCTTCAACGCACAGTAGGGTTCTGGTAACTCTTTCGTGAAGCTGACCCTTCGAAGAGAATAACGTTCTATGGTAGTGGCATTCGAGTCTAAGAGAGGCTTGCAATACGAGCCGATGAGTTTCACCGAAAATTCTCGAGCTCGTAGGGTCGGCAAGAGGCTAATGAAACCACGAGTGGCCGGCCACAGGGTAAACATAGTACAGTTTAGTTCGAAGCTACACACAGAATTCACGCAAAAGTGTGTATACATTGATGCACACACGCGTGTGTCTGTCTTCAACGAGAGGGTGAAAGCTTCGGCTTTGTGTCTACAAACGAGAGTGCAGCGAGTGAGAGCAGACTTCGTGTGGGAAGCGAGCGAGGGTTCTAACCGATTCATGTATATGCATGCACGTGGAACGTGGGGAACGAAGAAGGACGGAGGAAATGATACAGCGACGTATGTGTCACGTGCGCAACGTAGGTTGACGACAACGAGGAACGTTGATCTGTTGGAAAGACTGGGGTAGATAGAGGGTCGTATTTATTTTTGTAACAGGCCATTGAAACAAAGGATCGAATAATTCTAGTTATGTGTGCGAATGCGACACTCGAAGGTCTTTGATTTGCATCGAGGAATCGAAAAAATTGAATTTTCATGGGTTTTTTGTATTTTTAGTGGTAAACTGATAGAAAATGGGATTACTAATGTGATTTTCGTGTTGTACGGGAAATTTTCGATTTCGCAACAGCCCGAAAAGTCTATTTTGATGGGAACAAAATTACATCCCCGAATCGATTGAAAGTCACAAAATTAAATTAGGATTATGACCCATCGACATTTAACGGACGATTTTTTTTGTTCAAGAAGACTTTATTAGGGGTTTGCGGAATTGGAAATTTCCCGTACAACACAAATATCACTTTTTTAATTTAGATTTCTTCGAAAATGTATGTCAAAAAGCGAAAAAATCAGTCAAAATTCCGTTTTTTGAGCTTTTGACCGATAAAATAAAACAAAATGAGATTACAAACGTGATATTCGTGTTCTACGGGAAATTTCCGATTTCGCATCACCCCGAAACGTCTGTTTTGATGAAAATAAAAAATTTCATCCCCCCGACCAAAAGTCTCGCAATTAAATTACGAATGTGGCCCATCGATCCTTGAAGGACGAAATTCTTGTTTGTCCAAAAAGACTTCACTGGATGGTCGTCGAACCGGAAATTTCCCGTACAACACGAATTCAATACATTTTTTGATAAATTACCAGCACAAAAGATGCAAAAACGTAAAAATCTACGGGTTTTCCATGTTTCGACCAATACCGTAAGAACGAAATCCCACATGCACGAATACGACAGTCTGCGATTATTCCTACGATACAATAGGTATAGCGACGTAACAATATCGATTCATCCCCTAAGGTTGAAAGATAGTCGACAAGCCTTTCGCCCGAATGCACGAGAATACGTAACACGCGTGCGCGAATGAACGAGACCCCGTGTCGAAAAGGTCCCGAAGCGTGAATCCAGTCTCGACGTGCGTGAGTGAGCTTTTCGTGTGTACAAACTACCACGACATGTACATCAACCTTCGTCTACCTATATAACAGTACTCCTCCACTTCCTGTTTAAGCCATCCTTCTCCAAAATCAACAAAGCCTCCACTCTCACCTTGACGCCCTTCGGTTATATAAATATAACTCATTGCTCACCCTTCACCCTCGCGTTGTCCTGGAAACGTTCGTAAGGGTCGCCATTGTCGCGTCCTCGGGTGAAAAAATCGAAATCAATGCAAATTGGCAAAAAATGCGACAGCTTTTTTCCCAAAATTTATCCCTCGCACTTCGACATCTTTCTCTATATTATTGCCCAAACAATATTTTCCAACCCTTATAAAATAATCCAAAGATTGTAATTTTTCGATTTTTACAAAATTTGATCTAAATCGAGACCAATAACCACAATCTCCTGTCCTAGCCCCACCCAGAAATGAGTTATCGATAAAAAAAAGCGAACTTTGCTTTTTTATCAAAAAAAAAGAAACGCTTTTTTCACTAAAAAGCGTGAAAATTCAGGAGTTCGAAATTGAGAGTGACGCTTCGTTTTCAACATCGCTTCTACATTAGCAGCCTCATCAGCACTTCGTCATTAGCTCAACTTCCCGGAGTATCGGCCTGACAATCTGTCACATGCAGGAAGGTTCGAACAAAAGTTGCCCCCTTCTCCCCGAGGCGAAAATCGATTCGCCCTGGAACGATACGATATCGTCCATAAGGCTATTTTATCAACAACGTGCATAATACGTGTTGCACGAGGCAATCGTAACGAGCCGTGGAACAAAACCACCAGATTCTTGTCTACGGGTCTGGAAGAAAATGAATGGACGACGCGAAACGACGTCGGGCTCAGCGAAAACGGTAAATGGAAGATTCTTCTTTTTTTTATTTTTTTTTTTTTTCGTTCGACGCCAAATGGTCTACCCCACATTATCATTTATGAATCATGGCAGGATTCTCGCGACAATGGCCCTCGGGCCATTTCCACTCGGAGGGCGTCTGGCGGTTTGCCTGAACGGTAACAGCGGCGAGGGAGCGGTTCGTGCACACCCTTCGACGATCTTGTCGTCGACGGCACGTACCCCGCGCGAGGAATGATTCACGAGCCGGAGAACCGAGCTTCTGCTCGCTAGGCACTTCCGGACAAGAACGAGCGATGAATTAAGAGCCCTCAGGGCGCGGTTCGACCCTCGTATTACGTCGTTCGTTCACCCAGAGGGAATTAATTTTTCTAATAATCCGTGAAAGCGCCTTGTGAAAATAGTAATTGTCTCTCGATCCCCCACCCCCTCTCATTCTCTCACGGTGCTCTTTCTTTTCCACCATTCGCACTCCGGGAGACTATTCTTCGTGGTACGAAAATTTCATTTGAAAACCACGTATTTGATTCAAGACTAATGGACGAAAGGTAGAGAATGCCGAGAGGAGAGAAGTCGTTTGGAACGGTCGAGGGAAAATATGTTCTTTTTTTTTTTGGAAGGTCTTTTGATTTTCTTGTGCGAAAAGTTCGTCGAACTTAACGTGGATATTCTATTAAAAAAGAATATATATTTTCGAGGAAAAAATTATTTATTCATAAAATCTTGGGACGACGTTTTTTTCGAAATACGTTCCCTCGGGTTGATGCCTGTCCTGTGGTAGTGGACCTGAGTAAAGTTTACCGAAGGGAAGAAGGACTTAGAACGAGGATCGATATGGACCCGATCGAATTAACGGTGAGCTACGTCACGAGGGATGATTGATCGGTCTCTCGCTCGCTTTCTCGAAGATACATCGGTTATGTATCGAGGTCCTTCCTGAAAAATATATTCCCATTTATGCGATAAGAGTGATGTATGGGGGGTTAATCAAATATTCGTTGATCGATTTTCTTAGGAACATTTATTCGATAGCTTTTTGTTCATTTATTTCTGGATTATCAACGTATGAGCTTTTCTTTAAACTTCTTTAAACAAATATTCAACTTCTTGATCAAACTTTTCGAAATGTCTTCCGTCATTGAAAATCTGTCGTCAACGTTCGGTCTTCAACTTGATCGTTAATATTAATTAACCCCTAAGGTCATCCATTCTCCTCGATCATGATTTATATGAGAATATAAACATTTTTCCACCCATTGGTCATCCCCTGCAGAGGTCTTCGCGGTTCGTTGGCTGGCGACAGTCGGTCGAATCATCAGCGTTTTAAAATTCATCCTCGATATTCCAACGGCTGCAACTAGGCGGCGTTGAACTTTCGATTCTCGCGTTTCGTACGTACGATGAAACATCGGTACCTCGCGTTTACGAATGCCAATGAAAGAAACGGTTGGTAAGAATAGAAGTCGTCGGTTAGAAGGCACGTGCGAGGATGTCCTTGTATAATGAGCCGAGTCTAGTCGAGACTAAATACGTCCGCCTGGTAAGCTCTCCGGTTGGTCATACAACCGAGGCACGTTGTATGACGCATTTGTCCGTTTTAGCGAAGATCTGACAAGTGTGACGCACTTTGTCCTCAAGAAACGGGAAATTGGACAAATTTAATTTTTTTTAATTAATTTCATTTTCTAGTCAGCTTTTCCACCTAAAAAAATCCGATCGTGTTTCAGGACGATTTAAATAATCGCTGGAGACCACTTTTTCAAAATCCCATTCCATGTAAAAACTTTTCACCTGGAAGGATTTTATTATTAATAAATTTATAGAATGTTGTTTTATTGTTGTTTTTTGTTTCAATCGGCAATTTTCGAGCGTAAGGAACGACAAACAGTCGGTTATGAGTTACCGAGAACTCGCGAGCAAGAATAATTATTATAATAAAACAATTTAATGAAAAATAGTTCAAGGACTCCGAGGGAATTGTCGTAAATGGGGTAAATTTCTGTTCGCCGTTATTGCTTATTCGAAAAGTCTCGTGGTCGTTGTCCGGTGTTGGCAAGTTTCCGGCCGCATACAATTTTATTCCCCCGCGTCTCACTTCGAGTTTTCCTTCTTCGGCACCGATTCGCTTCGCTTACACGCCACTCTATGTTTCAGCGTCGGGGTGAGAAAATCTTCGAGTTCACTTCTTTCACCAACGTTGAAGCCCCTAACGGAGATTAAACTTTGCCGCATCCTTTTCGCGAAGGAGTTCAACTTTTGCACGAGGCAGGATCGGGTCACGAGGAAAGAGAGAGACAGAGAGAGAGAGAGAGAGAGAGAGAGAGAAGCAAAGTCGAGCGTCGGACAGGCTTCCTCGAGACTCTACGTCTCGTTCGTCGCCGACGATACTTCCGGTCTGCTGAACTCAGCCAAACTTCTTCGGACTCGTTCGAGCTTTGTCCATCGTCTTCTTCTTCTTCTTCCTTCCACAGCTTTTCCTATATTTCGCATACTTCGACCTGGTGGCCCGGGCTTGCATTTACACCCTTTCCGCGCTCTTTTTCTTTTTCTTCTTCTTCTTCTTCTTCTTCTCCCTGCATATCTTCGCAACTTCGTCGTCTCGACCTCATCGACGTCATGGCCGATGAAAAATGCTACGGAAACCCTTGTCGGAGGTTTGTTGGAACGAACGTAGCTGACCAGATCAGGCGGCAACACTTAGCGATCGCTTCCCTCGAGGAATAACTTGGAGGTTGTTATGGGAATTCGTATAATGCGAGCGAATTGGAGAAAAACTTTTAATCCGTTAATACTCGTTGTTTTCTTACTTCCGGGAAAGTCTTTACTCCGATAGATGTAATGGTCTATTTTTTTCTGAAGGTTTGTGAAGAAATATAAAACTCTAATTATTTTTTTGTTTTTTTTTATTATTAGTATTATTATTGTTACAGATAATGCGTCGTGCGAGCTTTGTTTTATTTCGAAACGTGTAAATTGCACGAATAGACTTTTTTTTCGATATTATAAGGAAGTTATTTTTATTGGTTTTATAGAAAATAACTTTTTACTATTTCTTGATGGAATTTAATTGTTGCGAGATGTTTCGCGTTACTGTATTTTCTCTATTTCTTGAATTCCACTATTTATATATAGATGGATAGTTCCAAAAGTATATGAGGCCTTCGTAGAAAGTGACTAAGGCAAGCTCGTCTGACGTTCCAAATAAAAGCCATGGTTGTAGAATGCCTTCTCTATTTCACTAGAACGAAAATAAACACCGAGTGAAATTGGCACACCTTGGAAATAATTATCGAAAATTTGTTAATCTAGATATCCTAATTTTTATTTCGCAATAATTCCTTGTTAGTTTTCTAGAAAAAAAAGCTTTATTTCTTCAATTTTCTTTTCATTGTTAAATTTTTTATTTCATTATTTTATATAAAAAATAAACTAAAATGAAAAATTAGAAACAAACACGGGAGAAATAGCATTTTCGTTGCTTGCTATTGCTTCGAAGAAGCCCAAACGAGAAACGAGGGAAGGTAGGGTCGATGATGCGAGGGTGTAAGAAGCCACGCTTTCACGTCTCGCATCCCCCTGCGCAGTTCCATCCCTTCCCTTCTTCTTTCACCTCAGGCTTCTCACTTCGATTCACCGCGTCCCCTTTTCTTGCATTTTTTATTCCCTTCAATCTTTCTTTCTTTTTCCCTTTTTCTCTTCTTGCTTTTTCTCCCTCCTAGGAATATCTCACGTCCCTGCTTCGCTCGGTGCCAAATCGCCACGCTCGCTTTTTTCCACATTTTTTCTTCATCGTCCTATCTTGCTTCGTCACCATTTTTCTGCACTTCCTCTCCTCTCTCCTGCCACTTTCTGGTTTCCTCCTTTGCATGTAATTACAAGATTCATCGTCGTCTTTTTTGTTCCTTGAATCTTGGGCAAATCTCCTGAAGCTTTTGGAATAACGGTCGGTACTGTCGGATCGTTCGTGTTTTATCTATCGAGTCTTCCGGTGTTGGCTCCAGGCTTTTTGCCCTCTTTACATCTCACAGCCATTTTCCTTGTTCGTCTCTTCTTTTTTATTAGTCTCAAAAGTGTGTGGCGCACTCGAGACGAGATTAGAACAGAGTACTTTAAAATAATGCTCGTGTACTCGTGACTCGTACGACAGTCTACTTTTAGCTCATCGGTTTAAAAAGTTATAAGAATTTTGGCATATCTTTTCACAACAAACTTCGTTTCAACGATTTATAGAAATATTAATGGCATTTTTTAATTTTTCTCGCTCATCCAACTATAATCTTGTAGACTGCCATGAATCTTGAAAAAAAGCGTGCGTAAGTATTCACAAAATAGCAATTTTTCAATTATCTCGAAATTTCAATTATCTGCAATTTTCCAATTATCTGAAAATTTATAATATCTTGTATACTTTAATTTACCATTAATTAAAAATAATACTAATAATAATAAATTATTAAGAAAAATGATAAGAAAATCTCGAGCTGTTTTAATAGCCTCTTAATAATCGTTAGAAACGTGCAACGTTATATCGTTCCAGCTGTTATCAGACTTTCGTTCCGTTTCTCATTTACCAAAACTTGTTGCGATACCACACGAAAAAATAACAACATGGCTAAAATTCTCGCTCAACTGTAATATATCGAAGGGTCTCGCCTGGCTGCGACGCCTATATTAATTTCCTTGTTGGAAACTCGAAGAGCAGTGACGAGAAGTAAAGGGCTCGGAAGCCAAGATAGGGGCGACCAAGTTTTCACACATTATCGGAGTGTTTAGTTTCCAAAGTTATAAGTTCACTGGAAGAGCATCTGCAATCCACTAGTCTTCGAGCCTCGAATATACTCCAACTTTCTAAAAGTTCCAATTAGATTGGCGCTAAGACACCAGCCGGAAAATCCATTTCCATCGACCACGAATTTCTTAATTGTATTTATAAAAATACATTTGCAATCTCGAGAATTCCTTAAATTAGACGGAAAGTACAATATTTTTTGGAAAACTTAACGACTTCCTATCAAATTATCGTTGTTAAATAGATCATCGAATTTCGATGGAAAGGGGCTCGACGATCGCTCAAGCGAAAATAACGAAAATGCATTTTTTTTTGGGAAAACTACCGTGTTTAACGTTGATCAATATTTGTCGTGTAACGAAACGTTTGTACATTAGCCGTTGATATAACGGACGCCTGGGTAGCTGAACGATCAATGTATCATGTTTCGGATTATCGTTTATCGCAGCAAGGCGTCAATATTTCTGTTTATTCAGAGTTCAAACGCGTTTCAAGAATGCTTCGACGGTTTTTCAATAACAGCGGCGTGAATTATCGATAGATTGAGCTATTCGACGTCTCTTATTATTCGTCACTGATATCCTTGTCGAATAATATTCCTCTCGTTAGCTGTTGTCTTGAAAAAAAGTGGATTATCTATAAGACTTTTAATTTTTTGCATGATTTCACATGTCGTTGACCCACAGTGTCCTTGAACTATGAACATTAAAAAAATTATTGATGGTCTGTTTATTCAGTAAATGAAGGTCAAAATTAATAAATTTACCGTAGAGAGATATGGAGTTATGGATTCTAATCTGAACACTTTTATTAACAGGGAGTTCGAAAAGAGATCTTGATAATAAAAAAAAACCATCAAACATGTCTCAAATGCATTAGAATAATTTTCCTTAAAAAATTGATAATATTTACCGTCTATTTTGTTATTTATGAATGATTAATTCGAGGAAAATGAGAATTTTTCAAGAAGAGCTCCAAGCGGACCATGAGCACTTGGCAACGTTGCATATCGACAGTTTCTATGTCTGCTACGGTATATCATGTTGTAAATTATAATTAGATTAGGAATAATTGTAATTTATATTGAATATAAGCATTGTTTCACTGCTTTTCCCTTGTCTTTATTGAAAAATGTGAAGATGAGTTAGATATACATGCGTGTACACAGACACACTTATCACAAGGTACTTGTATCAACGTTTGAATAACTAGCACTGTTATTCTCATTGATTTTTCATCACAGTTATAAAAACGAAACTTATTAGTAAGAAGGTTCAATTTGGATAAAGATACTTAATATTAAGTATTTTCAGCATAAATCTATGATCACTTAATCATTTTATATATATTTTTTTAATTTATCAGTATATTTTAGGTTGATAGTGATCACGTGACTCTACGTATAAGCATAGGGGAATCCCCCGATTGTCGCTGTCCTGCGATACTCGTATGTATCTCCTTAAGAGAACGGTGGTTAAATTTATGAAAAAAAAAACGTTACCATCGAGTGGACAAGGGATTATTTATCGATAAAGGTACGAAATCCAAGCGTCCAGAATTTATCTCGAGGGAAAAAGTCTCGAGGGGAAAAAACAAAAATTTGGCGTATATCTGTAAATCCATGCCCCAAAGGCGTTGGAACGGGTCGAAAGATGAACGCTCTTCCAGTTCCGCAGTACACCGCAGTATCTCACATAACGTATCTTCCGCATCGTTCTTTTTTTTCGATTTGTGTCACGAAACCCGGAAGTAACTGCGGTATCTCGGTCAATCCTTGGATACGCAGGGTTTGCCTCAGGGTCCTGTTCCTACACGAGACCGTATCACTCTTCCTCGAAACGTTTTATCCTTCGTCCTTGCCAATGATAATCCTCGGTACGTGGTATCGTACATTGGGGATAAACTCAGGCTCGGAGAATAACATTTCCAAGCATGACGCTAACCCTCCAAGCTAGAGAAATAACTAGAGTCGAAGAACAAAGCTTTTATTAAGTGAAATGGGATAATGTGATTGTCGTTCAATTTCGATGATTGTTTCCTCGCTATTTATCGATCGATTTCGACCGATTTGTGTTAATTAATTTTAAGCCCCGCGCTGGCTAGAGCGTCGCTTCAAACGTTATTTCTTATAATAGAACGGATGAGCCAAATTAATTTAGTTAATTAAGTTGGCCAATCAATTCCCTACGGGTGAGTAACCGTAAAGGAAATCGTTTCTCGAGACCGAGCTCTTCGTTATTCAAACTACATGAATATTAAGTAAGGCGTTCATTATGATTTTTTTAGTACAGCGTCGCACGGAATTCATTAGCTACCGACGAACACGAAAGCGTTTATTACTCGTGGCAAAACGGAAATAGGATTTTAAGTGGAAAATTAACGTCGTTTATAATTTTTCAAAGTTTCATCGATGAGACATTGAACAACAAAAGCTAATAAACGAGAATTTAACTTCTAAGATCTTCAATATCGTTTGTAACTCGCCCGTGAGTACTTCGACGTTGTTGACTTGCCATCGAGCAGGTTTCGCGAACACTCTAATCATTAATTAGCGAATGTTCGAGTCTGTTAATGAGTCCAGTACATGACGTTACGCGTTTAGGTCGAAGAACGTTTTCTACCAGAGGTATGTGAATTTATATTCTCGTATAGCATCGTGTCGAGTGACATTACGTTCTCGTTATTATCATTTCGTCGTACTCGAAGCGATAATCAATATTTCAGTACATTTCCAATCCTATTTAGCACGAATACTTCAGTTTCAAATGCGCGGGCATTTCGTAGTACATAAGCCTGCCACCACCACCTGCGGCGTGGCAGCACCGCAAGCGATATAGTTATACGAGAACATTCGTGCCGAGAGGAGAGGGGGATTTGCTTGCTGATTTTGTTTCAAGTTTGCGAATTACCGAGAATAGTAGGTGAAACTGCGAGAGTGTGGAATTATATGTGATCCACCTATATAAACCATAGGTATATGTACCTCGGGTACACTTTACACTGTTTCATGTTGTACCCTCGTTAACCTGCGGTGAATTAGACTGCGGAGCCCTGCCGGGTGAAACATCGTGTTGATACATTCAACATAAACTCGTCCTGGGCCGCTCTTGTTTATAATTGTCAACACTAACGAGGTACAGACGCCACGGTCTGTCAAGTAAGAACCGTTACTAATTGCGAATTAAAGTCACTTTTTTTTTTAACGCGACTTGTTTTTTATTCGAACGTATAAATAAACGTCGAGTCGCGGATGAATAGAGTTTTTCTGAGTTCACGACGAGAGTGAAACACGTGCCGACGAGATGTTGCCCGACTGACGTGATTTGTAGGTTATGTTACGAGCTCGACGTGCTTTTTTTCTTTTTAATTATAAACTCGACGATCCGAAAGCTTTTATTTTGCGCTCGAGGCATAGAGACGGATGAAAAAGTTTGTGAACTGATTTAATGTGTGTCAAGTATGAGACGAAGGTTGTTTATAAAAACAATAAGCCTCTAGTCAACTCTAGTGCTTTGGCCGAAACCCACGGATTATAAATTTTTCTCTAGCTTATTGAAAACGTGGATTATCCGTGCGATCCTAGCGGCACCAACTGGTACTCGAGTGTGAAGTAAGCCGCTTATTAGCATTATTAACGCAGTAGTTTTCCACAGAAGTTACGATGCAGTCTTTTTTCCAACTTTATCGCTGGAATCTCGACGGAAATTGATTCGATCGTTTGCAAGAGTTACAGAAACTGCCAATTAGACGACATTTTTCTCTATCTCTCTTTTATCGACCGACAAGATTCTTAAGCCTGAAAATATCGCAAATTACTCGTTTAACATTGGTACCATCGAAAAATCGAGAGATGGCGCTGCGTGTGTCGTTAATGTAACACATCGATCTCGAATAGCCTCGAGGCGTTCTGGAGGATGATACGAAAATCGTTTCGTACAATTTCCTGTTTACCTTTGATCGAGAATTTTACCTCCTGCTGTTCCGAGTATAATGCGAAAGTCGATCTCGGGGTTCTTATAGCGCATGTTTAAATTCAGAATACATGAATAAAATGCACTCCATGGAATACATTCAAATTGGAATTTAAATATCCACGCCGAGGCATGTAACGGGCATTCTTCCATGCTTTTTTCTCTCTTCTTCTCTACATTATTTAAACGCGAAAAAAAAAAACCCAAATGGTCATCCACGTAATATGAATGAAGTCGAGTGGAATTTTTATGCGTAATATTAGTAAAAATGCAAAGTACTCGAGGAGGGTTGGCATCGTGTAGTTCCTCTGATCGTTCATACATACCACGAAAAACTCCTCCGTTCTTCGTCCACGTAAAATTGTAATAAAAATATTCGGGTACAACGGAAAACCGTGCGAAAGGATGCGAGAAGGATCGTCGGTAAGGTAGGTAACGCGTACCAACTGGCGCCACTGTATTCTCTACAACGGTAGATGGCTCTGTTGAGATACAGAATACATTCGAATTTTCTAAACTAATAATTCCCAACAGACATTAACAACATATATGTATTATAAAAATTTCTCGGTAAACGCCTATCCGTGGTATTCCGAGTTGTCATAAGTAAATTCACGAAGAGCGTACAATTGGCTACCTCGACTTTGCTTCGCTGGTGCGGAATCGAAATTGGCGGCTGCAATATCCTGGTCCTATCCTAGGCAGGAGGTGGGCGTGCCAGCAACCCTATAGCTTCGAATCAACAACGCGTGAGATGGCGTTGGGGAGTGCGGGAATGATTTAAAATTCTAATCGCCGCAGTACCAGAAGCAACTATCTCTCTCTCTCTCTCTCTATATATATATATATATATATATATATATATGTGGGTGTGTGTATGTGTATGTGTACTCGCCCATACGAATCTCGCTGTGCTCGTGTGTGAGTATTTGTGTATATGCGGTTGCCTCGGTCACAGCCCGGCCACGACAGATGGCAAAATTGTGTCGCGCCCCGGAACGGAACGTACACAGGAGACGAATACAAGGAAATATCGACCGCGAGGCGATAGTGCGGTGCGGTGAGGCACGCGATCTACTTGCCTCGGCGTCCGCCAATATAGTGAATCATCGTCTTGTCACTCGCTTCGAGACGTTCGAACCAGACGTTTGTGCCTATGCGCCAGTGTAAGGGAAATTAAGCGAATACGCATGAGTCGATGTGTGTGTGTGTGTGTGAGATCGAATGAATTCGCGCGACCGAACGTGCGTGCGAGCGAGTCGGCGCGCTCGCGCCGACTGCGTTCGGGCGCTGAGCCGGTCGCTGCGCGTGGGCGAGAGCGCATGCGCGAGGAAGGAGAGGGGCGGCGCGGGAAGCGATGCGCCTTAACACGCTAATGGATTAATGAACGAGCGAGCGCGTTGGGGCAACAGCACGGAGACAGACCGTAATACGAAACGCGCAATTTGTTTTATATATATATATATATAATGGAAACGAGGATATAAACGTTACAGTACATTATACGACCTCGAATCGACGTCGCAATTTCAACGCAAAGGGAGAATGGAAGGGGGAAATAGATCGAAGGTCCGACAGACGTTGTTATTTTTCGTTAGCGAAATGTTCGTATTCTCCGAAACATGCAAGTTTATAGGTCGAAATCTCGTTTCGTTGACATGACGAAGTAACGAAAACGATCATCTCGATGCAACGATGAACGAAACGAGGCATTAATTTTATCACCATCGCAAAATTACACCAGCAAATCTCAATTTACGAAACTCATTCCGAGGAGCTCTCGAGGACGTTGCCATTCGGCATCGATATAATACTCGATCGTGATATTATACGCCGTAAAATCATTTCGAAAAAATATAAACCCGAGGTTTCTCATCATTGTCCAGGGTTGAAAATATTGCAAAATTATATCCCGATTTTTAATGATTTCGTTTATTTTATTTTTACGAGTATTTCTCTCGTACAATAATTATAATTTAATTTTTGTCGTACGAAACAAAAATAAAAATATCGTTAAAACACGATGATAAAAATTGAATAACGTCTCGCGAATCGACCAATCGCCGATCCATCTCGTTCTCCGGACGATCGCTCGGCCAATATTTTGCGATGTCAAAGCGATTATCGAGTCGATCTAATTCTTTATCTCCTCTTGATAGCCGGCATAATTATTTTCCACGCGGCGAACACTTCGTAAATTTGTCAAAGTTAATGAAACGTTCTACCGTCATTTTATCGATCAATAACCCATCGTCTCATACCCGAAAACAGTCCATCAAATTAAAACGACTAATGGGCCTCGATGCCATATTATTAATTACTCGAACGTTAAATATCGTTCCTCGATCCGACTATGACTGAGTTTGTTACTCGCTCCAACATATCTAAAAGCAACAAACATAAAAACAAAATTACGTCCATCATAATTAATTGACAAAACGCGAATAGGACAAACCATATATTTCATCGCGAAACAATAAACTCCACCCTCGAATTAACTCCTGACGTCTATTCGAAAAATATTAAGCCCGATTAGTTATCAAAAAAAAATTGGATATCGCTGACCGTTGTACGTTTCGATTCTGCAAAATGTACGAGGGGGAAAACAAAACGAAGAAGAAAAGGGAACGAAAAAAGAAAAAAAAATTATCCGACACGGTCGAAGAGAGTTTAACTCGTGGCGTTTAGTGTGTGAAAAATCGATGCTAGAACTGGATCTGTGTTTCGTACAGTTTTCAGTCTCGTGTCGTGTAACGTAGCCCGGGTGCATCGGGAACCGATACGAGACTCGGCAGTTTTTAGTCGATGGGATATCCAACGTCCGACGCTCGAGCTCCTCTGCTGTCGCAGATACGAGGAACGAGCTCGTTTTATTTTACAGAGAATGCTTGGAGCCACGGTAGTTAGGGCTATATATATATATATATATATATATATTTATATGTACAAGCTGAGTAGAGTGCGCCATATCGATCTCTCGGTGGGTCGATGTTATGCCTACGTGGGTAATCTTATAGTACGAACTACTTCGCTACCTATACAACGTGTTCTCGCTATAGTCGGAACTTGGGTATATTTTTATATAGGAAATTCCATGCCACGGTCATTAATAATACAAACGTTGATAATTATTTCCCAGAAAATATCTCGTCCTCGAATCGACCTACGACGAAACTTCAGTTACAATTATCCAAAACGCATTTTTCAAATTAATTTTTCAATTTTTATCGCGATTCGAAGACGAATTGGAAGTTTTTATGTGAGAAAAAATTTCACAAAATACTGCTTTACAAAATCAATACGTAAAATTACAATTAATTTACATTCTTTCTTAAATATTTTATTTTTAAATTGACCTTGGGCAAGGTCGTATATTGTAGCGGGGAAAAATTGTTGGTTGGATTAAAATGAAAATATTTCGATAATTAAAAATGATCGAAAAATTGTAATATTTTTGAATATCGATGGGATTCGTCGTGTAACGTTTGTTTTGCTCTTAATGGCCGAAGTGGCATGGAACAACCCGCACATGTGTAAAACTGTGAAAGCACACGTCTCGCGTGGGAGTCTCTCGACGGCGGGGCGAGCTCGAGAGGGACCTCGGAGCACGCCACGGTTAAAATCGATCGTTGCTTTTGCTCGCGCGTCCGCGAGACTGACGCGAGAACTCGCGGGCGGCGAGGAAGAAAGTCCTATTCGCCGCTGATATTACCCTGCTTTGCTATACGAGACGCTGATCAATGCGCCACTTTCACAATCGTGCACGAACAAAAACCATGACTCGATGACGAGTTCTAATTATTTCGCACTTATTTAATTTTCTCGTAGAGAAAGCTTTTCGATGGATAAACAACCGAAAATACTGGATTTTTGCATCACGCTTAGTTTTTGAATGATCGAAAAAGATGAATATTAAAATGTTGTTTTTGAAGGAAATTTATCAAATGAATTTAATAGTCAAATGAATTAACGAATGTCAAAAAATAGTTTGTAGAAAATAGGGTATAATATCGAGGAGGATTTAACATCGTGAGATAATAAAATAAACGCGCGGGCAAAAATCCAATGTAGTTTTATTAATTAGAATAAAATCATCTAAGCATGAAAGATTAAAAAATAGATATATATTTTTTCTTATTATCAACTCCTCGAGGCAATTTCGACGAGATTTAACGAATTACGATGAAAAATATAACAGGAAACAATATTTTATAATAATTTTAACCAAAATAAATTTGTTCGTGAATAAAGTATGGAAAATTTAAATATTTTCGATTGATCGTTTCACCCCGACGAGCCAATTTCATATTTAATAAATTGCGATACCAATTTTACGCAAAAACAAAAAAATATTATAATAATTCTCCGCGAAACAAATTTCCAAAAAAAATCATCGAAGCATCGAAAAATACAAATATTTTAATTTATCCTTCCATCCCCTTCGTGGCAGCTTTTCCTTTTTTTTTTACAAATTTAACAAATCACGACCCAGTTTTAACATTTATAAATATTTAACGCGAAAATTTCGACGTTTTGCAACGAGGTCGACGACCCAACCGCTCAATTATTAATTCGCATAACGCGTATGCATAACTGCGTAATGAGAAATCCAATGCAGGAATTGCTATTGTTGCCGACGTTACACCGGCTTTATAAAACGGGAGTGAGGATCGTAGTGGCCAAAGCGGGCTCGAGAGTGTCGACCGTAGAGAGTTCGTTGCTCGTAATAGGATAAAGGGATTAAGATTTCGAATCATAGGTAGGGTGTGTTCGCGCGGGAGCGCTGAACCCCCTCCTTCTCATCCTCTTCCACCCTGGCGTAACTCTACCTCGTCATATAATCGAATTAATCGCTCGAATATAGCGCACGGGTAGCGTGCTATTGTGTGTATGGCGAATATCGTCCCACCCACCTTCAAAGGACATGCTCTGTTACGCGATACCAATATATTATTATCGAAGACATAAGAATCTCAAAATCATTTTTTTCATTAACCGCAAAGCAATTATGCGAATTATTATTCTAGGTTTAAATCGTGAACAAATCACGATAGAGAAATGGATTCGTTTTACATTTTTGGATTAAAATGTGAAAATTAATTTTTATATCGATAAATTGTATGATATAAAAAATTAAGAATTGATTATATGATACTAATAATGATACTAATAATCCTTTATGGTGGATTTTTGTTGTTGTAATTTGAAAAATTGTCAGTACAGGAATTATGGAAATATTATCGAAAATAAATTATTGACAAAGTCAGGTTTTTTTCGATAATTTATGAAAATTCGAATTTTGTTTTATCTCTGGACGAATGACTTGATTTATTAATTATTATGCATAAATTATATTATTATTCGTCGTTATGGGATTGCTTCTAGCATATACATATTTTCCTGTTTAATTTGCATGATTGATCGATGTATAACGACGAGATCGATCGAAAGATGTATTTTCGTGAAATTGGACGATCGATTCACGAATATACATATAATATCACGTGTATCGATTACATCGATTTATTTTCAATCGACAATTCTCGTAATTGAAGCTCTATATGAATATTCGTTTATTCGCACACAATATATAGAGATTCGGGGGACGACTGAGCATGTCAATTAATTTTATCGAGGAGGTTGCGAAATCGGAAACTCCCATTTCCGGTTTAAAAAATTTTGCGATGAAAAAGTGAAAAATATAGGAATTCACGTTCTCCAGCTTTTAATCGAAAAATTGGGACAGACAAAGAGTGACAATGTGATATTCGTGCCGGAAGGTTGAATTTTTGTTTCCGTCCAAATTAAATAGAAAAACACTTGAAGGGACTGAACCCTACCGCTCGGTCGGTAAAAAAAACCGAGACATGCATCGTGTCGTTGATTATTTTTTCTTCGACGTGCTAACGATATTCGATTTATCGCATTTACATTAACGGAGAAAGCGAGTCGACCCTTCGATGTAGAATTTGTTTTTATCAGCGACAAACACGCGGAATATTAATTAGTATCGGCTTTAAGAGGAAAAAAATTCATTTCATTAGCATCGGAAAGATTGAATAATTTCATCCTCGGAAAATCTTTCGGTAGTGCAATTTGCTAATGGAAATATTCTCATTAACGGGAGTTGCGTTTTTCTTTTTAATAAAAGTAAATACGAAAGTTGTATATATACATCGAAAGACGTCCCTTCGACTCGTTATTTATATCCAACTGCCCCGTAACTTCGCTCACCCCTAGCAGTGAGATAACGTTGCTCAAGATACTAATTAACAAGAAATTAAGCTGGCCAAAAAGTAAATGCGTAAAAAACGCAATTACTTTTTGGCCAGAATAAAACGATTGCGGCGTATGAGAATTATGCGTTATGCAAAATAATGAAAATGTGAAACGTTTCATGCACAAAGGAATGAGATACATCAAGCTAAAATCCTGTCCATTACAACGACCGATATTTAATGGTCTAGGATACTTATTTTCCAATATAATCGATAATTAATTGCGACATTAATTCGTAACGAGACAATAAATGGGCAAGGGAAAAATTGACGGTTAAGACAACCTGATTTTTGTTCTGCGCAGTAGCAAAAGTGGCTGTTGCAAGTAAGACGATATCGCGAGCTCGTCGTACGTGTTGGTTAACGATGCAAAGTACGTACTGGTAACTCCACCCGTAAAACCACCTACGCTCGAGTTATAATAACGGATGACAGTTAACCAACCAGTATCGTAGATTGTGGTAAGTAGGAATGGGGTTTATTCTATGCTGTTTCCGACGAGCTGTGAAACGGGTCGAGACGCACTGAGAATGACTTAAGAGTGAGCTAAGAGGTGAAACATGGGCGGTGAGTCGATCAGCTAGGAACGCATCTAATAAATATATATATATATGTGACTAACGATTGAGGAGTCGCAATCGATTCCAATCGCAAGACAATTCCGTCATTAGAGAATATCTACTTGCGAGTCGTGATTGGGCACGTTCTTGAGATCCTCGCCATTATTGGAATTGAATCGAACATGTACGAGAAGTTAACCTCCATTCTACGATTTAAGCTCTGTAATGAACTCGACATTCCTTAACTGACTTCGATCGAATACCATTAACAAAAGATTCGATTCGATTTGTCGTTATTTACACATTCGCCGAAAATTCACGGTGAATTTTATCGAGTACTGGAAAATTGTATTCTTTTTTATATTTGTTTGTTGATTTTTTTATTAATAAACGGGGTATGACAGACCCCTGGGTGTTGAGTTACTTTCTGCATTGTTCCAATGTAACGACGAGACATATTTCCAGGAGTATATTGAAGATAAAGACGCTAAAAATGCGAGAATTACGTTGGCCAAAAAGTAATTGCGTTTTTTGCGCAATTACTTTTTGGCCAACGCAATAAACATGTATTTTTTACTATTAAATCGAAAAAAACTGTTAATTATTGGAAATACACGTTTTTACTTTGCTACGATAGCAATTTCTCATTTTTATCAAATAACCCGATCGTCGTGGAGACACTGCATCAGACGGTAAGTAGCAGCAGCTTCTGGTCCGCAAGTCCTCATAGAGCATTAACTCCAGAGAGGCGAAAAGCTTTCTCGGGTAATCCAGCCGAGGATTTAATCCAATCACTGTCTTAGTGTCGAGTTAAAACGATATTTGACACATTCATAACTCACTCAACTTGCCATTATCTCTGTTTAATTAATCCACCAATCACACAAGCTTACTACGTCATATCGTATGAAAACTGTTTTCTTTTGGTTAAAAAGAATGGTGAAGCATAAAGTACTTCGTAAGTTGTCGAATATATTGACGTCATTTTATTTCAAAAAATATTGCTTGAATTTTTCAAAATTTCATTATTTTTTCTGAATTTATTGAGAGCCGATTTCTAAATATACATAATTTAATGTAATTAGAGAACTCGTAAGAACATGGTCTATAATAAGGGTGTTTTACGCCCCCTTAATCGACGCGAATTTCTGCAGTCCGAAAGGAAATACAAAAAATCACCCTCGCTTGTTTTAATTCAAACAGGATGCGACTACCGACTGGCTGGTCAGAGGAGAACGCCTTCTGAAGGACCCTTGACTTTTCTCAACATTCGTCCTACGCATGGCCTAACCTCCGACTATCCTCCCACGATTCAACCGAAAGAAATCTTCGAGTTCTCGACAGTCGAGAGAATTATTCCCACAAGACTCGTTTGCCACCCTTCGCGACCTCGCAATTCGTATATTACCGATCTCGAGTCGATTTTCGTCCCTTCGATCGGGGTGTCTCATATCCCAATGCTGATTTTTTATACGACGCTTCACTTTTTCACTACTCGCAGTGAATTTTAATTTTTCAATAAAATCGCAATTTGCTCTGCCGGTATTGTAGATTCTGCGACTTCTCTTTCGCCCCCCCCCCTCGACCGCTGTTAACGGGAAGATAAACGTTTTATTTAACATGTAAATCTCGTCTATTCTCAATTTTTACAGTTCCTCTTTCCACTTTGGCCGTTTACGTCTGTTCCTTTGTTGACCCCGTTGACTTTCTGGCCCTTCAATACTCTCGTTCCCTCGACTATCGTTCAGTTATTTCTTTACCGTGCCCTTTTCTCCTTAGAGAAGACAGCTTTCTTCTATTTTGGCTCGTTCCTTGCTTTAATCGACGTCACCCTTTGCCCTTGCGCCGGAACGTAGAAACTCTTTATTATTCTGTTACACGTATAACCGCCGTTCGCGGTTATACGCTGATCTTCAGAGTTTTTCGATAAGCTTGTCCTCTCCATATTTTATTCGTTTTTTTTATTACCCGTATAACCGCTATTAGCGGTTATACGCTGATCTTCAGATTTTTTCGATAATTTTGTCCTCTCCATATTTAATTAGTTTTTTTTTAGAATTTATTTTCTCGATAACCCTGGCTTTAGCACTAATTCTCACGGTATTAATATTCGTATATTTTATTATTAAAAACGTAATAAGATGGCAGTAAAAGTAATATCGAATTTAGTTTTTAAATAATTTTTAAATAGATTTTAGTCTAATAGTATAAAACAATTCGTAGTACTTCAGTGCTATTGAGACGTCTGAAAACGTAACATAATGCGGCACGAGCCAAAGCTCTATGTGACCCAGCCGGTCGAAGGATCGATAAGACACACTGGTTTCAAAACATTTCCTGCTTTGTTTTTCCTATTCTTCAATTTTTCCACATTATACCCGTTTTTTCTTCATTTTCTTATTAAAGTAAATAAAGTTATTGATATTAAATATGTTCATCTAATTTCCCAGTCGTTTTTACAATTTCGATAAAAAACCCCATTTTTGTCCAACGGAGAATAGTGCACAAAAATATATTTAAAAATAAATCGTATGCAAAATTATTTTGTAACGTATTTTTTCTTTTTTACGACGATCACGCGTTTTCGAGTTCTCGACCACTTTCGCAACAATTCGTTGGATAGTTTGAGGAATTTCACATGCAGCATGACGCAATAAATAATTATTGCGAAGTAGCGAATTTCCGACATACATTTTTCGCTTCGTGGTTTTTTCAAGCTCACGAAGGTATTTTTTTCATTGCATTTGATCTCATTTTTTTTTATAACGTTTGATCGTGATATTTCGTGAAATTTCCTGTCTTCCTGTTTCCGTAAAAAACGACATTAAACAATATTTTCTAATGCCGTCAGTACGTCCGCTTGTCCATTTACTTGACTTTACAGTCCAAAAAAGGGACGATTTTTGACAACGCTACTCAGAACGAAATTTGGCACGCATATTTCACTACCAAAGTTTAGTTTTAATGCAAAATGCAATGAAATCGTACAATTATAGCCGTTACTTCGCCTGCATCGATTAGAAAGCAAAATAAAATAAAAGAACAGTGACTATTGGCAGTCACACTGTTTTGTCAATGCGTATCCCCCATTTTCAAACTCTGCGGATATCTCGAAACTTGTTCGGTGTGGTAGCCGCGAGGCGCCAGCGCGCCATTATCACGTTTTTTTCTTTTGTTCATGGACGTATTAATCGTCAATCTCGTTTTCCATGTGCATAATAAACTCACCTGTGCTCGGCAGGCCACCAAAGCTGCCAAAATTACGTGGATCATCATCCCCGTCATCTGGACGATAGAACTTCCCCGGCACTGGTATATGTTTCCCACCCGCGCGCCTCACGCCCTCTCACCGACTATAGTCGTTCCTTGTCTCACCCCTCTCTCTTTACCGTACACTCTAAACCGTCAGAATTCGTTTTTCTCTCTCTCTCTCTCTTTCTCGCTGCCTCTCTGTGTTCCCGTCGCCCTTCGACTCGCGCCGCGTTCGTTCTTGCCGTCCGAGTGGGCCGACACCGAGATTCTGTCAAACGACGACTGGTTTAAGACGAAAAGAAAGAAAAAAAATCAAACTATACGTCTCTTATAGCGAAACGCGGACACTCAACAATTCGCGCCACGAAAGCGCGTTTACGTTTTGTTTTTATCATATATATGCCAGATGGGTTTATAACTAATTTATCTCCCGGTTATATGTCCAAAAACTGCTCCTACGCTATGAGGAGTTTGTAGTACACACACGGTGCAAGGGGAACACGCAATCGGCCTCTCTGTTCGGGACCACCGCAGTACTGCTGCGCCGTGCTGGGTGGGTCGCTCGGGCCGTCATCGAAGTATCAAGATGGCGACGTACGAGCAAGCGCCGCCGGCGACGGCGGCTCGGCGGTCCCGCGACCAATCACAGCCTCCTCTCGATGGAGATGCGGATATAGTTATAGCTGCAGTGTGTATCGAGCGCATGCTCCTGCGTGCATACGCGTGCGCAAGAACCCGAGTCGATAACGTGGCGGGAACTGGAGAATTTTCAACGTGATGCATGCCTTTCGCATCTAAGAGCGACGTACGAGAAACTGTCGCATAGGGATTTCTAATGAAACGATTTGATTCCCCTTGGAAAATTAGCTTACGAATATCGTCCTGAAAACATGCAAAGGTCAATCATAATGGAAAAAACCCCAACGTTCGTAATAAGTCGAAAATTAAATTGTTATAATTAATCAATTGCCATGTTCGAGTAAAAAATCATAGCTTATATAAAAAAATAAGCGATTATACTTGAATGTGTGATGAAAGAATGACATTATCGTTTCTGTCGTAAGCCTTAAAGAAAGCTTTCGAATAAATATATTATCAGAAATCGATTGGGGCTGGTTTGTAACGTACCTCGAGTTCATAAAATATTCACCAGCGCCTGATACCACGATACGTACATGAAAATCACTGTTAACCTCTTCGAGCACATCGACATCTCATGATATTATCTTCACCAAACGACGTTAGATATAACTTTTCCTCGAACGTAAAATCATATCGCTACGTCTACAGAAAAAAAAATGGAAAATAATATTTTCACTTTAGGATCGAATAAGTTAGGCTATATTCCAGTAGAAAATATATCCAAGCGATCTGGGCATCTTAAGTAATCGTCGGCCTTCTACTATTTCACGGTAACTCAAACCCAAGCCCGTATAAAAAAAGAAACTAAAATAACGAATCTCAAACATAAATCATAAGCTAAGTCCGAAACTTAATTCTCAAAGTAAGGCAGTTCCATTAACTTTCCGACTTCAATCCCAGATCGTACCCTCACATATATATTATAGCACCCTCTCGAAGGATTCGAGTCAAAGATTCAACATTCTCAAACGTATTCTTTGATAGTACCACATTAAAGTAGTAAAGCCGAGAGTTCATAAAGAAAGATGGTGGTTTTATTGCTCGAGCCGGTGGAACGATTTTTTTTTCTTTCTATTTTTCGTTCCTACTTTTTTTCAAATTCAGCGCTATCAAGGGAGCGAAAGAGGCAGAGGGCAGAAAAAAGAAGTCGGAAAAACTGCGGAGGTGAAAAGTTTCAATGCGACGCTCGAGCACGTGACCTCGTGACGTTAATCACCAAGCACGAAAGTCGATGTGTGCTGGGAAGTCCCCTTCTCCTCTACCAAGCCCTGTGCCCCAACGTCGACTCTTCTTCGCAAGCTCATCTTTTTTACACCACGCGTACAATTCCCCGACACACAACAGAGAGAGAGAGTTAGTGAGAGAGAAAAAGGAGGGACGAGTGAGTTCCTGCGAGAGAAAGAACCAAAGGAAGAAAAAAAAACAAACGAGAAGGTAGGAAGATAAAGCGAGAGAGGTGCGAACTACTCGGCATAATAGTTCACGGTTTACGGGCCGTGTGCGTTGTGGGTATGGTGGGTCAGTGAATAGTGGGGGAAAGTGGGAAGTGGTGGGGGAGCTAAAGTCACTACGGCTTTACGTGTAACGCGCTCCCAATACTTCACGAGCTCGCAAACGCCACGCGTGTGAAACATCGGGTTTGCGTTTCGTTTAACGAACGGGTGGACGCACGCTATTTATCACCCCTTACCCCCGTTTTCCTTTTTACGAAACGGTTTTACGTTTCAGCCCCTTTGTTTCGTTAGGATGTGAAAAGCACCAAAAAAATGCTCGAGCGAGCACCCGAGCGTGCGAGGCACGCAAATATTCTTACTCCGGTTGGAAAATTCGAGGGTGACATCGGGAGTCGGTAAGGTTGGGATCTTCGGATTTTTATCAATATCGATAACGATATACAGCAATATTGTACTTCGTTACAGCCACTCGATGATTTCTATGGGATTTCGTACGAAACTTCGGTATATCGGATTTTATACGGGTAGATACGAAGGTAGGGTTGAATATCACATCCTCGAGAGGATCGAACGCTTTAACGCCGCGTTAAGGTAAGACAACACTGTGACGGTCAGAAAAATAACTTTTTTTCGTGAATTTTGTATTTTTCGTTTATTTTTTTAAATAACGTTTCGAAATAAAAAGTATTATTTTCATCAAAAATATTTTCATTCCAGATCCTTTAAGAAATGGTAATTTTTTTAAACGGCTGCAGTCAACGTTAACTATTATGATTACAAGAATTGTAATCATCGCATCGCATCGCATCGATTCGAAAAATTGTGGTTTCAATAAAAATTTACTTGAATCTACTTTAATGTACGCGGAATATCTTTAATTAAACCCGAAAAAACCATTAAATAAATTAAACAAATTCATGAAAAAAGCTTATTTTTCTGCGTGCTACCTCACAAACGCTTCGTACTCGAATGTACAGTCACATACGTGGCTGATAAAATAAAATTTCGCGTGTCGCGACCTCCGCTTTCTGGATGCTTAGCCCCTTAAACTGGCACGTAACTCGCCTTATATTCTCATATTAAGAAAAATAAAAACTCCAATCCGGTAAAATGCTCGGTGCTTCGATAGTGCCAATGGCCAGAACGGACACACAAAGTATTTATACCCCATGTTATCTATCTATATGTATGTATACCTATATGTCTATATATATGGCTATATGTCTATAGACAGAGGTACGCGACCGCGAAGCATGGGATTATGTATTATTCGGCGGCCGGTGAAGGGTGCGCGGGGTTCCGAGAAGGTGGGGGACCTGCGAGCAGTCGTCCGCGGGTCGATAAGTCTGAGAAAATCGAATGGCGTTTCTGCGCCGTGCTAGCTCTCCCCCTGCCTTTTCTACTTCGAGTGAGTCACGTATACACCGATACGTATATATGTATATATACGCATGTCACGTGACTCAACCGAACGAAATTACTCGCTACTCCTTCGTCTCATCCTTCCCGTGTATCGTTACGATACTTCGCTCCTTTTTTTCTGTGTATAAGCTGTAACAAAAACATTGGGCACTTACAAGGTCATCTTACCCTAAACGACTTCGTACGACTTGTAGAGCCTAAAGTCGTTGAAGGAGGCTATATTCATTAGGTTATAGCGGCTGAATGGAGGGTCTAGGCGCAACGTCATGAGTCTTCGTCACTTCGAAAATACGATTTGTAAATTATCCGCAGTGACGCAACCGATTGGGACGAAATTTAGCTTAGTCGATGTAGAATTGTGGCAAGAGTTGAGTTATCGCTTAATCTGCGACAAGTGATTTCATTGGTTGATGGTTTACTATTGCGTTTTATAGGAGGCAACGTGTCCGGGTTTCCAATAATGGTACGGTGACTACGGTGAATATGTTGGAAAGATGTTAGTTGCAAGAATCGACTATTGGGTCATCTAATTTAATGGCAATAATGGTCGTTTCCACTTATTTGATTGCTTGGTCCAACCACTGATTGGTTCTTTCATCTAACCTCTTTTTCTAGTGTATACACTAGACATTTGTGTGATCTGACGAAGCAGGGATTGGAATTAGGTTTACACAGATCGATTCGATTGAAGAAAGCTAAAGCCAAACGAAAACAAATTTGGTTTTGATAAATGATCTTAAAAGGCTATATTTCCATCAAAAGTTTGTCGTAATATAGAAGTTCCTTCGATAATTCGAAATTAATAGCCGAAAACCCGAAAACTTACTTATCGTACACAGATGTTTATTTTATCGTAGATACAGACATTGGTGGGAATAAGCTGCTCGAGTTATCTGGACAAGAGCCGGAAACGTTCGTCAAACAGAATGAGAACAATGGACCGGCCGCATGAATCCAGCAATAACGTTAAGGCCTTCCCTCCCTCGCGGGCTTAATAACATGATAAACTTTGCCTGCAGACAGTGGGGAGAGTACGAAGTTAGACTGAGAATCGACGGAAGTTGCGAGTGCGAGTGAACCGTCCTCTTAAGGAGGGTGGCAAGGGAAAAGAGCAAGGGATGGGGAGATGGGTATTTGCGGAGACTCCATTATCGGGACACTGGATTGTCTCGCCTGAGTACAACCACGGTGGTCGACGGATTGCGCCACTGCCAGAGCTGGGGCACGTCTCCGGATCGAGGGACTGGGAATTTGTTGGTGGGGCCAGGAGGATGAAAGTGGAGGAGGAGGTGGCAAGGGGTGCGAGATTCCCGTTGGAGAAATTGAAACGCCGGACCGGATGCCGGGAATGCCCTTGCGGGATGATGAGGAGGGCATCGCGGAATCAGCAACCGGAGAAACAAAACTGGAGCACGAGAGAATTCGTGGCACGAAATGTTGTATAGAGGTGTTGGGACGAAAAACAAATTCAATTGCATGATTTAAATTGTTGTGACAGCACGAAGCAATCTTATTTAATATTCAGCGAATTGATCAAATATCCTGATCTGAGGGTAACAAAAGTATTCCAAACCAAATAGAGCCAAGCCGGAAAATTGAAAAAAATACGTGCCACTCCTATGCGGTTAGTGCTGATAAATCACAAAGTTATAGCGAAATCGGATAGGTCGGGGTGCAAAAGTTTCTTCGAAAATTGGGTGGACCGCTAACACATGAGGGAATATCTGTGCGGGGCGACAGTATCGTCCTCGAATCCTCTCGTTCCGCATGCCAACGACTGCCAATCGATGACAAAGGGCCTCGTTCTACCATCGTTTTCGGCATAAAGCGCATCAGGGCCACGGTGGCAACAACGGAAGGTACCGAATCGATCTTCATTTCGCCTCTGCAGCCACAAGAGAAAAAGAGGGAGACAGAGAAAGAGACAGGAAAAGGGAGGGTGAGAGAGAAAGAGAGAGAGAGAGAGAGAGAGAGAGAGAGAGAGAGAGAGAGAGAGAGAGAGAGAGAGAGAGAGAGAGAGAGAGAGGTAGTAGCCCCAATGGACCGCAGAATTGGTTCTCCCTCCAGTAAAATCAACAACCTGTAGATACTCAGTGGCATTCGGAGGGTGTACAAAAGATGCAAGCGTTAAACAGCAGTATAGTAGGTACTACAATCTACAATGACGTCTTTGTGTACCGACACACCATCAACAATCCCTTACAAAACTCGAACAGTCAAAAAATCAATAGGGTGGCACGAACATAAACACTTCGAGGTATCCTCCAACCCTTACTTTCACTTTTCACTTTCCCCACCACTTGCAACTCGGGGGTTGGAAGACAGGACTATATTGCAAGGAGCATTAAAAGATGTTTCATTCCTCGTGAGAGAAGAATTATAGTGGAATCATCAAAATGAGAAGCTTTCCTGAGTCTTCGAGCCTGAAAAATGTCACAATTTCCGCACGAGATAGTTCGAGCTGCCACGGGACAACATCACCATAGGATACCAGGTCTTTCCTAACTTCCCTTGCTCTGGTTGCTAACTGGCTTGTAATATGTACAAGCAACTATCTTAGTAACAACACGCTTTCAAGCAACGAGAGACTCTTGATTCTAATGGTATGGAATTTTTTGTCTGGCCCATAGAGCGACGTCGACATTACCGTTGGAGAGAGCTTTGCACCTCGGTCGCTCTGTTCCCCGGGAGCTTAAAAAGGTCTCAATGGGCGTTCAAAGTCCTGGCAATAATAGCGCCCAAGAGCATGTATGAATTATATTACATAATGTAGCATGAGCCTTAGAGACTCGGCTGGAGAGGCTCCCAAGTGCCTGAGGAAGCTATTGAGAAAACTAGTTTCCCCCGTATCAATGTCGTCGTGGCACTTGTAGTTTCCAATATGGCGGTTGAAGTATCAACGTTTTCGTGAAAAATAACGTGACGAGGAGGTGGTAAATATTGAAACGGGAATCAGAGAACACTTTGACAGGACTTCTGACAAAATGTCACCCTCTTACAGCGTACTTACAAATTTTTCGTGAGCCGTCGTCATTCCATCATCCAAACCAAATATTTGGACAAAAAGCATCGAACTTCAGTCCGGAACCTAACGCTTCGTTCGTTTATTCCCTCAGCGACCGTCGCGCCACCGTAGCAGCAACACATTTGAACATCGGGATGAAAATTGATCGTGCCAATAATAGCTCGACGTGGCGGACGTTAGCCACGTTAGAACTATGAAAATTGAAAAGGAATCTTGAATAATGACCGCGAACCTCGCGTAGACGTCGATAATCCGTTCTGAATGACGTTGCGGGATTTATGTATGGAAGGGCCGGAAATGAGTGAGAGAGCAGCGAGAGCTCACAGATGAACGAGGACAAGGGAGAGCGGAGTGGTGATGGCGAAAGAAGGGGTATTCCCGTGGAGGTATACGTTCGTACGCCGTCCAGGATGCGCTTGAAAGCGAGAGAAAATCCTGGGAAAGAGGGATAACGGTGAAAGGAGAGACAGAGGGTTGGCAGCCATTCGTTCGATGACCCAGCTTTCAGCCTGAGCGAAAAGCTTCGCAGTCTCCCTTTCCCTCCCTCTCTCGCCGAGGGTGTCTTTCAGGGTGTCAGGACTCCCTGAGACTCTTTGTCCTTGCCAACCAGCCATCCAGCGGAGTCACCGAGCTCCGCGGATGTCGGAGGGATCCCATCCCCTTACCGAGAAAGCTTTAGGCGGTTCGCAAGCTCATGCTTCCACCCCCCCCCCCCCACACACACATACACCCCTATGCCCTCTGCTGATCGCACAGAACAGAATGACGAACGTGGCATGCACGCCCAATTTATTCGTCCTTGCGCCTCAACCCATTGTCGTAGAATCGACGCGCCCTCTATGGGAATTTTGACGTCTCGCCTTTGTAAGAACTCGTCGCGAGACCGGAAAAAGTTCTTTGATCCCTCATATTTTTTTTCGGCGAGCCGCGCCACCTTTCTGACACCCGTCGAACGTCAAAAAGGCATTGTACATTCGTGGATAAAATCCACTTTTTTTTACTTTGGTGAAGCACTACACCACATATATAACTTAACTATCGGCACGAGTGTTAAAAAAAACGTAAAAGTCTTTAAAGCGATTGCGACGTGTCTACGGGTCTTATTGGCTCAAGCCTCGAGGGTTGACAGTTATGTTGATGATGTATTACTAGTGAAGGAATCTCGCGAGCTCTGATTTAGTCGCACTGTAAGGTGGATGTCTCCATCAGGGGTAGGAAGAATGCCTGGAACACATGTGCGAATATTGGAATTGAAATTAAGCGGATTGGCATTATCTTGATAAATTGGATGAATTCTCTTCGAGAAACACCCGCGTTTGGGTTGTTTCCATTATACTAAATACAAATAAATAAATATGTGTACGTATATTAATGCTTGACACAGATTTCCATTGGCCGAAATGGACTCGGTTCAGCCGTAGGAACCTCGAAGTGACCAATCAATCAACCTCTATAAAAGCCTAGAGGGTGCGACCTATGGGAAAAGCAGAGAAGAAAACAAACAAAATTGTAGTAGCGTTTTAACATTTCCGTTAGTTTTCATCAATTACGTATACTCATCCGTTCCTCTTTGTCTTTGCCCGAAACTAGTCTATAGCGCTGGGGTATGAGGCAAAGAGGAAGGGGCAACGATGATGAGCACGTCGAGGACGAGAGTAGCGTTGGATGCGACATAGCCTTGGCCCACGGTACATGGTACGCTCGCGGTCCGTTGGTGGTGTGGTCGTGGGTCGTGCACGGTACACTCCGTATCCACCACCACCGGTTGCCCGGGTAACGGTATCGATTTCAATGGCTCAGCTATGCAGCGAGAGGGAGCGAACTTGGAAGGCACCGAACAGCCCCGCAAACCCAACAGAAACGCCAACAGCGACTGAGCGACGGGCATGGATAGAGGCGGCACTGCGATATAGAGAGTCTTCCGCAATTCACCGCAATCGCACTGCCAGCGCCACCTACCGTAGGCAATTTGTACTGCCGCCGTTAGTCTTGTTTCGCCCCTCCTCGGACGATGTTCAACGAAGCGACGGTGCTGTCTTTCTTTTTCGTTATTATCATGAACAGGGTATTGGGAAAAAGATTGATGGAATTCTGTTGAAAACTATCTAAGTGGAAAACCTATTAGGAACCCCGTTCGTCACCTCGAGGAATCTAGGTGAGACACGTGAGTATCGTAGTGGGTGGATTAATTCCAGCTGGGATTCAGCAACCCAGATGGGAATGCAGGTGAATTTCTAGAAATCCCAGCTAGCGGATGGGAATCTAGATGGGTTCTATCGAGGTCAGATGGAAATGCGGGCAGTTCATGTTGTCAACGTGATATTAGTCATTGATCAACAAATATTTACGATGACTATCTTTCATATCGTAAAGTTTTATGTCATACCTATGTAGATTGAAGGTGCGAGGGTACCGGAGAATACGGAAGAGAAGGCAGCTCGGCAAAGCTTGCTGATCGCGGTGACAGCACCGACGGCTTCAAATTCAACAGAGAGAGAGAGAGAGAGAGGGCGAGGAAGGCGGAGGAATAGATGTGGTTTTGAAAATTGAATTCTCTCGTTTGTGTGTCTTGCTAGTTTCGCACAGGATGGATAGATATACAGAGGTGGGTAGAAAACGAAGTAGAGGCGTCCACTTAGCGAGGTAGTGGGTATACGCGGGCTCTCTCGCATGTACGAGTGCCGCAGTGGCTCGAAATAAAGGAATTTCGTTTTCTTTACTCTCCGCGCATAGCTTCGCGTCATACGACGTAGCGCGCCTAGGCGACATACCACGACCGACAATAAAAAAACCTATTTGTAAAGTAAAAGTTTCTCTCGCCTCTGAGGAAACTTCTAAGGAGGTGCGCAAAGTTAGAGCCGGGGTATAACCAAAGTATTGAGAAACACATAGTTCTGTGTAACCTCTGATAGCGCTTTTAGTAATCACGACAATGCACCAGGAAACATTCGTCGAGTTGGTCAGACTAGTATCGAAGATGGGATGGCGTGATTCTGGTAGTTGGCCAAAAATCCGCCAGGTGGCTTCTAGTGTGGCGCTATCTCGCATGCGAAGCGTCATATAACCGCTATTAAGACTACCACCATTCCTACTTTTCTCATTGTTAGTACTTTTACTTATTGTTAGTAATACGAGTTTTATACGCGGATACGAATGTGATCGCAGGTTATAAGCATAAAAGTTTGAGAACATCTATCATCCTGTCGTTCTCGAAATTGAAGAACCGAACCGGTCGTGAATGTCATCACGATGCAGCGGCCGTAATGTGAAAGCTTTAATTTATTCGCTCCAGTTTGTCTTTCGCACATCTATTGACGTTCATTCTCCTACTTCTATTTATTCAAACATCGAAACAGTACAAAGATCATCAGTGAATTTTCGAATAGTCGTATTAAACTTGTAGCTCCCGGTACTCCACAATTTCCATGATTAAATCTGTCTTACTTTTTCGAGTTTCTCAGAATCAATAGCGAACAAAAATAAACAAAGTTTTCGACATTGACGTTTTTTTTCCTCCTTCAAAAAGCTTCTATGACACCGTTTGGCTATCCCGCTGGAGAAGAAGGACGCGAATAAATAAATCGGGAGTTGCAGTGGTCCTGGGATAAAAGTACCGGGTCACCGAGTTCGGTATCCAGTTTTATATCCCAGTATATGGTGCATGGAATCCACCCTGTTCCGGAAACGGGAAGTGACTCCCATATATCCACAAAGAAAACTGTAAAACCTGCCCCTGAGCTCACGGATGTTGACCGTGATGGTTACGGGTCATTTATTACAATCCGGCAGTATTGATACGAGAAGGAATGCTCGTACAAGGTAGAAAAAAGAAATGCGAACGTCTCGAATGACGAAGTAACGGAATGAAATTCGACGACTGGGCAGATTTTTCATCCCCGTGGCTATCGCTTCTCGTCCTTACCAATTGATCCGATAAAACTAATCCTGGAAACATTGATCCGTCCGAATTGATCTCTAAAAATGTCGTGCGATTAAAATCACCCATGCATAATCGATGCGACTCTTCTCAGCCCTAGAACTCACCCCCGGCATTAAAATCAACAAAGTCATCGTACGCAACAAAGGAAACCCTAGTAAATCTGTTTAAGACGCCCCCCCCAAAGACACACCCCCGAACACGGAACCCCTATTTTTCAAAAAATAAATAAACCAACCGATTCCTCAAGATCAAATTCCACAGGATTAAATTCCATCTCGAAATTCACGTAAATGATTTATACGAGGAAAAAATAAATGGCAGGATCAAATTCACCGCGTTATCAATTATCCCGTGACAAAAAAAAACCTCTCCACCGTTCCACCCCTTGACGCGCAAATTTATTATTCAAAAACAAGGACCGTAATTATCAGCGATCACGATTAAACCAATATCGAACAGGATAATCTCGAATCACGTTTATTTTCACCATCGATCCGTCGATGGTGAAAAGGAATGATAACGACGTTATCCATCCCTTTTTCGACGTATGCACGTCCGGATGATTTTTTCCACCCTCGCATATGTGACTGAACGAATGAAAAAAGTGATAAAAAAAATAAAATAAAAAATCGTCTACCGGAGAGCTAGAAAAAAATAATAATAATAACGAGTTAAAGGAAAAAAACGAGCGAGACAGAGACAGAGATAGATAGATAGAGAGAGCGAGAGAGAGAGAGAGAGAGAGAGGAGGCTGCTCGAACGAGCGTGTGGACGTGAAAAGCGATTATTTATATACAAAGGCCGTGGTGGCGATACGACAGAACCATTTGTGTGCGTATGTGTGTACGCCCTCGCTATCGGGCTACACGAATCTGTTTTATTCGTTTTAACAATAGCGTCGCGGCAGAGCTCTTCTCTCGCATCGTCCGTCCGGCTGTGCCATTCGCGTGCCAAACACGCCACACCATTCTACGCTTTTTTCTATATAGATACTCGTGTACGAGAACGAATTTTATTTATTTTATTTTCCCTCCATCACCTCACCTATGTACGATCCGACAAATCCGCCCCTTTTGGTTCTCTCTCTCTCTCTCTCTTTCTCTCTTCGTATATATGTTTAACCGTACGTATACAGATATACAGTAAATATAAATTCTCGTTTGTACGTTTCTCCATTAGCGCTCTCGAAAATTCACGATAATCAAGCAAAAGCTTTCCCTCCTGCCCCTCTTCCACCGTCTGTGTTTTGGGTTTTTCTTCCCTTCCTGCTTTCAAACACGACCATCGGCCGTTAAACCTAATCCTCGCGATTTAAAAACACGTATAAAGCGCGTATATTTTTATTACGTTCTTTGTTTTCGCTACAACTTTTATTTCATCCCCCTTGCTTCTTTTTTTTATCTTCCTTGCTTTTTTTTTATTCTTCCACTGCATCTTCTTTTTCTTCTTCTTCTTCTTCTTCTTCTTCTTGTTTCTCGCTCGTCTTCCATCGTTAGATGAAATAAAAGGAAGCGGAATTTAAAGAATCTCCGGTACGTGAAGCCAAAGATCGCCAAACTTGTAGGGGTGGTGGCCGCCCCCGTAGCTCTATCGTTGATACTTCCTCCCTCTCTCTCTCTCTCTCTCTCTCTCTCGTCCTTTTCTCTCGTTCGTTTCCATGGGATCAGTGTTGCTACTTCGTCGACTCGTCGACGTCGAAGAGGCCGCAAACTTTGTTGGCCGGCACGGCTTTGTCTGAAACAATATTCGACATGCCGTGTATGTGCCATGCTGTATATTACCTGGGTTGGGTATCGAATCTGGTAAGTCGAACACGTACGAGCGCTCTCTGCCGAGTGCCGAGAAATACGAGAGTGCCTTTTTCTCGTTTTTTTTTCTTTTCTTTCTATTTTTTTTTACCCGAATCCCTTTTCAAATGTTTTTTCGAAGGGTGGTTTTTTGTGCTCGCGCACGAGTGAACGTTGGGAAACGTAAATGAACGATAATACGCCCTCTGCTCTCGCGAAGAATCGGTATGGCCTATCGGTATTTCCCGTAGATCGTAAGGGATGAATTTTCTGGGAGGTTGCAAAATCTAATTATAATCGACGAACTCGTCGATTGATCGTTAATTTATTAAAAATCAATTCCTATTCGCCATTAATTAAACGATTGTAACATAATAGTTTATTATCGAACGATTTACACTTGTCCCGATTATTCGCAGGGTGTTTACAATAGTGCAGCTCGTAAACATTATTATGATGTACGTTTTACGTTCCTGATGGGAAAAAAACAACGGCGAATTGAACGAGGATGAACGAACGAGAGAAAAGCAATTTCGGTATGGACATTGGGAAAATAATCGTGCACAGAAATAAACAGATGGTAGATGAGATTATTAGTTTTCATAAACAAGCAATTATTGCCTCGGCGCATATAGGTTAATTGACCGAGCGTAGCGAAACGACGAGCGCGAGTACCAGTTTTTAATTCGAACATTCGACATTTGTCTGTTTGGCTGCTACGCGCGAACGGGCTGACCATAGTTAATCAAATTTCGCGGGCTCGTTCGTCAATGGTGAAACTTACAGAGCCGAACGAGAGGCTAGGCTTTAAGTCGAAGCGTAATTGGAAATAGAAACAGGACGACGATCGAAAATGTCCCTTGATTCGAAATTCAAAGTCAAAGTTCATAAAATCAAAATGGCGGCGTCGATAGGATCGAACGGGAAATAAAGAATCCGATTTTGATTCAAATTTAGAATTAGAGTTCGATAAAAGGGGTTGATTTTGAATTCGAAGTCAAAATTTCAAAATCCAAAATGGCCGACCAAGAAACAAAATGGATCCGATTTTTATTAAATTGATAGCTTGGTATTTAATAGAGAACGTTAACTTTAAATTCATAGTAAAAATTCAAAAATCGAAATCGCGATCTCAATATGGCCGACCAAAAAACAAAATGATTCCGATTTTGAAGACAATTTTGTATTTCGAATTTAATCGAGAATGGCGAGAGCAAAGTCGGTGTATACAATTTTGAAATCGATATCACGATGAAATATGCATTTAAGTCCAACACGAACGCATAATTAACGTGTACACCTTACCTATCATCTTCGGATAAGGCAAATTTAGCTCGCTCATGATCTTCACGAACTCCTCGAGGGGCTTCGTGAGACGTGGATTTAACGCTCGTTCCTCGGCCACTGTAGTTACCATCCTCCCGTTGTAATCGTGAGCCGGATATAATCGAAAGTTTTCCGGCAGTTTGAATATCATCGAGTGAATCGAGTTGTAAAGAGTTTCTGGCGAGCCACCCTTTCGGAATACAAACATAGTACCGAGGATATAAAACGTATTAATTTTTCATGAGTTTCTAGATCTCACCGCGAGGATAAAGTTTCAGTCACCCGGCTCTCGGTTTAAGGATAATATTCGATTCGATGAAATTATCATAGGAAAATGGTGGATAAAGCCATCGGCGTTTATTCCTTCGGTATAATGTGGCAATTTTGAAAATATATTTTACCCCGTTCTTTTTTACGTGTCTCTAGGCACCCAAAAGTAAAATAATACAAAGGATATACGACGAGCAAAAATCAAATTCGACAACGTTCAAAATGGCGGATTATGTCGAGATCAAAATGGCGGATTCAAGATGGCCGAACGCGCGAACCAGTAGTTCGATTCAAACGCGAATTAATACCTGGATGTGTTTTTGCATGCACCTTAATTAAAAATTCATCAATATCCACAAATTTATTAATTCCATTAATAAAAATCACGAGTAGAAAAAACTCGTTAAATAAAAAGCTTTACTAAAAAAAATACCTGAAAATCGGTTCGTCCGCAGCCGCGAATCAGCAGAGCGTCCCCCGTGAACGCAATCCCCTGTTCCTGACATACGTAAGTGACGCAGCCTGTGCTCACGTAACCGAGCATTGAAAATAAATAAAATTAACAAAATTTACAAAAAAAAACACGAAAATTATTAATTAAAATACGGAAATTTAATCAGCCTGCAATTATTTTTATACGATTTTGACACTAAATAATTCAAAATCCTTCGAATTTCTTTTTTTTACCGATCAATCGTTATCGTTATTATGAAATAAATTGGTAATACGACCTTCGGTGTGTCCCGGTGTAGGAAGGACGTCCAATCTGTGTCTCCCGAATGTAACGGAATCGCTCGGATTCAACAAGATATCAGCCTTGGCGCCGCTACTTCGCGATATCATCGATTTACAGCCAGGCAGCAACGACTTGAGTTTTCCACTGCCCGTGATATGGTCCGCGTGCATGTGCGTGTTCACTGGCAGAAAAAAAAAGAAAAAAACCCATTCGTGTCCAAAGTAGAATTTTCTTTCAAAGAAAGTGGAACAATACGTACGAAGAATTCGCGTACATCGAGACTTCGATCCGAAGAACTTCGATTATTCGAACAACCCTTAATTTTTCCAACCCCTCTCGTATATATTCTCATACCGTATACGAAGAACGAAGAGGATCGATCGTTTTTCTTTTCTTTTTCTCGCGAACTATTCGATATCTTCTTTTTTGTTTTCATCTTAATTACCATTCCAGGAACTTTCGATAAAGTCGATGAAAAAGAATCTCGTCACACCGCGAATTCAACCCCCTGCCACCAATCACGACATTTCACATACATATATGCAATAAGGCCCTCCATCGATATTCCAGAGCGAGCGAGAAGGGTCGAACGTGAAAGCAGGACCACTTTTCAAACGCTCCGGGGCGAAGGAGGGACTGGGGGGTAGTTAAATAAAAGAATAAAAAGAAAAGAGAAGATATCACCTTTGAGACAACGATGGGATAAAAATTGATTAAAATTGTAATATATTCATAAGCTGTTTTACTATAAAAGCGTCGAATGTTGTTTCGAATATGAAAACATTTTTTATCGAATGATTTTTTTGTATATAGGTCGAGTCGGAGTACAAGTTGGTGATTACTTTGTATCGTGGATTTTTATGAAGACCTCGTTTAATCCACTTTGTTGCTAATTCTAGCGTGTATAATTTTTTTTTATGAATACGAAGCAACGAGATTACACGATTTCCTCATTTTTATCACTTATTCGAGTAATACAGTGTGGACAGTGGTTGGTTGGTGAGGGTTGGAGGGGGTTGAGGGTTTGAGAGTGGAAGCAGAGGCGATGGGTTGAAAGAGAGATGCCTCGAGTACCGCGGGAAAATAGCTAAGAAGAGCCCGAAGAGTGTTGCCGGGTTGGTATCCCCGCGACAACCACCCCGATCTTACGCCTTGAGGCATTTTTGGCAACTTCATTTCTGTGTGGAATCGCATCAGCTCGATTTTCTCGAGAAAGTTTCGGATTACGTGGCTCGTATATAATAATCATAATACAGGCGTTCCAAAAGCGAGACGGGTGGTTGAAAACTCACCCTTATCTCGAGTTTCACGCCCTTTCCCCCTTTTTTCTTCTCTTTCTCTCGAGGGGTTGAGCACAAAAAGCAAGAAAGAACGATATAATCCGATGAAGGATACATTTTCCGCCCGGAGGGGTGTTTGTCGTTGTTGGGGAGAGGGCAATTATTTAAGGTTTTCGAGAAAACGTTCGATAATTCTGTACCGATCTGGAATTAGAAAGATGTACTACCTATCGCATTATCGGGTTAATTTCACGATTATTTTCGTAACCAAAACGGCCCAAGTTCGCCAGTTCGAGTTTCGACTCGACAATCCTGCACAAGCGGTTAAACCCTTGTCGAGTTGGCTCTTTACCTTTGCCCCGAATTTATAGGCGAGATCGAGAGTTATGTCTTCGGTCGAACAATAGCGAAACTATCCCGCGAGATTACGAAGGCTTACTCAACGGTATGCTTGCCGAATTTGCCCTGAAGGGAAGGGGGAGACGAGACTCTGGTATTATCGGAAAGGTTAATGATTAATCATGGACGCCTCGTTAAACACAGGTGTATTGTTCTGTCGGAAAATATCTCGTTTGCGCTAGCTGATTTTAGACGGAAAGGATTGAGATAGCTCCTTGCTCGATTGTGCAGTCGTTTCCAACAGCTACGCTGTTTTTGTTGTGTTTTTTTGATTGGTCGTAAAATTCAACAAGGCGAATGATCTCCACCTCGAAAGTTTGATCGTTTATTGCATCGCGAAAAAACATGGCACGATGAAAACGAAGATACACACGGATTTTCGTCATCTGAACAAAGCCATAACGTGCGTTCGATCATTCATTATTGCTATTTTTGCAGGTTAATCATTCAATGAAAGTTGTTAGCTGGATAGTCCGTTAGTACGTTTTTTGGCCACCTGGTACATCGTGCGCTATCGCTCAACGGTTTTTAAGGTTAATTTTTAATATATCTATATTACAGCAGCTGCGAATAACATTCTTTTGTGTCTGTATTCATCGTGTTCTTTATAAATCATCTAAAAGTTGATGCGAAATGGATGTACATCGAAGATTTTTCTGATTTATGTGATATCCGCGACTATATGCCTCCGCGCCACGTGACGCCTCCCACGACACGCTCTACTATGCCACGTGCGACGCATCTATTCGGAATTTTCTTCTCCATACTATTTTCCGATTATTACTTTTTGAATACCTTGACACGAATATCGCGTAAAAAAATGGTCTCGTATATATAAAGCATACTTCGAGAATAACCAAAATAGAACAAGGTTATGCGAACAATCGTACGGAGTCCGGAAATTCTTGGATCACGTTTCTTCGAGACGAATGGAATGTAATTAGAGTGGACTTGTTCTACTTACTTGCGTAGACCAGACGGAGTCCAAGTTCCTCGATGATCTTCGCATCGCGCTGGACCCATTCGATGACCGGATCGATGAGAACGGCTTCCCTGCTGTCCACATCCGCTAACAGATACGTGTAAGTGCTGGATTTTGGATCAAACAACTGTGGGCATTGGATAAATGTGATAATTTTCAAATTGTAATTAATAATAGTTCTTTCGAATAAATCATTATCATACTAGCAATTTTCCTTAAGATATTTTATGTACGCGTTACAGATAACTTTTTTATCGACACAACAGTTTACCGACAGCCAACTGACCATTTGACTCTTATCTATTTCCAACCACATCACGTTCTTAATACTATCAGAATCGTACGAGTGATAACGCTGTAGCTGCGCCGGTAACTCGCTAGCGTTCACTGCTAATTGAATTTTGCCGCGCAGCCACTAACGCCATCTAGCGACTCATCGACGCAGCTAGAAACTTATCGCACTGTGGTATTCACAGCACGGGACGCCTTCTCGTCGGGTTTGTTGCTATTGAAGTTTTCGATCTCGAATTCATTCCGTTCACTCGAGTCTACGTCTGACTTACCTGACGAAATAAAAAGTCCTTTGTGAGCGACACATGTCCCGTTAAAACGTCAGTGGTTCGACTCATGTCAACGTAACTCCGCGTAACTTGTGACGATCTTTGCAATCTCACACAATGCTTCGCTACTTCCACGAGATATCTACTCATTTTTATAAGAGCAGATACAACTGCAGTCATCGAGAAGTTATGTCCTTGACGATGCCCCCATCCCACCTCTACCACATATTTTTATCAGCGTTGATTTGACGGTGTCACAATTGTTGGCCGTGTGAGTATAGATATATATATTTATTTTTCTTCCACAAATGTCGATCGTCCGTGACTAAACCCCTCTCGTTCATCATACATAACCTATAAATAGAATGCGTTCGACGCGCGTTTTCGGCTTTCTAGGTATTTTTAATGCCATAGAACAAGAAAATCCATTAAATCAAATTGATAAGTCAGGGATGAAAAACATAAATGATACGGCAGTGGTTATACCATTAAACCTTGTTTACGTAAAAAAATACAGATTATATAGGTAAAGTAATAAGTAAAGAAAATAAATTCAGAACTATGCTGAAATTTAGAAACTCAGAAAAATATTAATACGTGGTAAAACAGAACGAAAGATTCTAGAACATCGACGTTACCGACAATTTTTCTGAGCGTCGCATCAAGTTTCGAATCTTAACATCTGCGCGTTCGTGTCGGCTTCCGCCACGGTCCTGAAAACTCGGCCGCCATCTTGACTTATCTCTTTCCGTTCAGCACCGTCACAGAGGTGTGTGGCATTGACATTTTCGCAATTGTTTAACATAAGATATAAAGAAAAATCGTAAAACCCACCCATCACATTTTTCATCATGTTGTTTTTTCCACGTTGTGACAAAAATTTCGAACTAATTTTAAATCCAGTGTTTAATTATACGATATTTCGTATCTAGTGCCCGCTAATCTACACCATGTGGTCTTCGGGTTTTTCGTCCAAGTCAAAAACTTTTGTGTTAATTTGACTAATACGATGTACGTTTTTTTTACAGATGCCGTCTGTTACTCTCAAGGACGTTGACCAACACAAATTCGTGAAGGCGTTTGCCGCCTTCCTCAAGAAGTAAGTTTAATTATCATCACGCACTTTCATAACCTCAAAACTGGTTTATGAGCTCCGTACGCTGTGTCTCGTCCAGACACAAATTATGTTCGCCAACGTATCTTACTTATCAAACTTCTCATAAATCATCCTGTGGGATCTTATTTAGACCAAAATTTAATGAAAATATGAAACCGCATAAAGTATATTCGAATGTTTCACATTCGACACCAAATTTATCCAAAAGTTATTAATCTTTATTATTAATGGTAATACAAAGTTATTTGAGGATTAAAATCAAACCAGCGAATTTTCACGTTAGTTGAAATCATTTTCCGCATAGAAAAATATATAGACTGTAAAAAGTTCACAAACGAGACTATTGCGGGAGACAAAGATATAAATTGTTCAATTTATCTAAAAAAAATACATGCTTAGTATTTACTGCCTTTAAAGTGAGGTTCTAGTTTTGTTTTCCAATGTTTTTTGGGGGTATATCGAGCATGAATAACATGAAAAAGATTATCGCCACTAAAACATAAATTTCAATGTTCATTACAGAACCGGCAAGATGCGTGTCCCTGAATGGGTGGACATCGTCAAGTCTGCACGTTTCAAGGAATTGGCACCTTACGATCCCGACTGGTACTACATTCGTTGCGCCGCTCTAGTTCGTCACATCTACATTCGCAGCCCGATCGGTGTTGGTGCGGTGACGAAAATTTTCGGTGGTCGCAAACGCAATGGAACTCACCCGAGCCATTTCTGCCGATCTGCCGGTGGTGTCGCGCGCAAGGCGCTCCAGAGCTTGCAACACTTGAAGCTCATCGAGAAGACGCCTGTTGGAGGTCGCAAGCTCACCAGCCAAGGTCGCAGGGATCTCGATCGTATCGCCGCTCAGGTCAAGGCCAAGAGCAAGAAACAGCTGAAGCTTCAGGAAACTCTTGTTCTTTAAGGATTGTATTTCAGTAATAAAAACGATTTAAACTTATAAACAATTTGTTTTCGAGCATAAATGAAATTTTATCACGAATCGAATCAAAATTTTCAAAAACAGTCACAAGATCGGTGACTGTAATAGAAAATTATTTTCGCAGCTATTTCTGGAGCAATGTTCGGTCGGTAAAATAAGATGCATTCATTACCCCCGCGTCGAGTTCCGTAATATTCCTATATTTTTCATTTTACTCCATTCGCTATTAGTCGCTCCAACGTATTCCTAGATGGCTCTGATAGCAACCGACGCATCGGCTGCGCCAGTATTGACAGGTCAGAACAAACACCGCGAAATGCAGCTTAAAACTGCGTTAGCAATATTTGAAAAATGTCATCGTAATATTTCAAAATATTATCCTAAAAGTCATAAAATCTTCCAAATAAATAAATTATCTTTGAAGTGATGAAAAAAAAATCAAAGAACGTTCGTGTACACAAGTACTAGCATTCGAAAATCATAAGCGGTGTGATGCATGGGTTATGAGTGGGGTTAGACATCGCCGTGGGGGTAGACAACTGCGTTACTGACCGAGCGCGTGCGCGGCCAAGCGAGAGAGAGATGCCATTCGCGGCGGTCGAGCGAGAGTAGACGGGTCGAGGCTCGTGACGAACGAAGCTCGAGAGTCGCGTACGTTGTCGTCGATGCGCGAACAAAACAATCACAACAAACTCCGAGCGCAAGGTGAGATATATATATATATATATACATATATATAACCTCTCCGATAGTGAAGTGTGTACGGTGGGATCGTGAGTGTGACTCTGCCGAGAGTGTCGCCGCGCCGTTGGCCGAGTTATCGTGTCGCTCTATCGCGTTACTGTGACCCAACCATGTTTTCCTCTAGCAAGGAAATCCATCGGGAGAAAAATGTCACGGGATTGACGCATCCTAGATGCTAGAACGCGGTCATCGTAAAGGTTAATAGCTTCGAATATAATTCGTCTAATATCCCGATCGGATAATAATAAGTGAAACAAGGAAATAACGCGAGAAGGAAGACGAAGAGTAACAACGTAGCAATGGGGCGGGTGGTTCTCCTCGGCTAGAATTCACAGTGTGTGCGTGTGACAGGCCGGCCACTGACGCCGAAACGCGAAAAAATCGAAGGGCCTCCAAATATTACAATATACATGTATATTCATATTTCGTATAAAACGTGAAAACAAAAGAAATATGATCGATCGCGCGCGACCAATCGGATGAAAGCGTTCAAACGACGTAATATATAACGAGCTCGTTACTACCTAATCGGTGCAATATTTCGAGGAAAACAGGAATAAAAATTGTAAACCACGGGATAATGTGAAGTGCGATAAATCGACCGTTTGCCCGCGTGTGCCGGTGTCCGTGGTTGCGTTTGCGCGCGCATGTGTGTGTGTGTCTACGAGGGTAAAATTTTTCTCAGTGTCGGTGTACGTTAAAAAACATGTGAATAAAGAAATTCAATCTTAAGAAAATATCGTATTTGACGGGCTCTCGTCGTTGAAGTCAGACGGTGATTTGACAGTGCGCGTGGAGAGTCTCGTTTTTTTCCCCAAGTGTCAGTGAGAGTGCCGTGCGTGTTGTCGGAGGTGCGTGTAACGGATCGGCAAGTGGCGCGCATACGTGCCGAGAGGCAACCCGGAGGGACCGAAAATAAAATTGAATAAGAGAAACAAAAAAGAGGAAACGGGGCGGAGAGGGTGAGAGCGATAAAAAAATTTGTTCGAGAGAAATAAAGCGCGAACGATGCCGGGTCTAATAGCGGTTAGTGAATTCGTGGAAGAGACGAGGGAGGATTACAACTCGCCGACAACGTCGACGTTCGTCTCGCGAATGCCACAATGCCGGCAAACTATCGCAGCTCTCGAAGAGGTGAGGAAGTTTTTACTTTTTAACGTTGCGAAATAAATTGTACGTTACAGAAGGCGATACTTTTTGCGGGTTAGGTTTTACAATTTTTCAGACGATTTGTATCCGTAATACACGATATATGGGGAATTCTCTGTGAAGTCAGCCATGTTTTTTTAAAATACTGTCACATGTTTTCCATATTTCGCCGGTTTATAATTTATTTCGACCTACTTTATGCCCATTTATTACCAATTTATTTCCACCAATCGTTTCAGGGCTGCATATTTTTTGTTACTATTTACAAATGTGCTCTCGTTATGAGAAAGTTGCCGTTCTCGATTGCGGCTTTGTCACAGATGTTTTATGTTACAAAAGAAACGTTAAGGAATTATGTAAAATAATATTTTTTATAAAAATTAAAATATATTAGAAGACAAAAGCACAGCCTCCAAAAAAAGAAGAAATTATTTCTTTCTCACACTTTGAACTTTTAAAAATACCCAAGTCTAATTAAACATCAGTTTTCGTGTTACCGTGTGAAAACAAAATACAGAAAACCTAATGCGTTATCCGCGAAAATACTTCTATCTTAAATATCATTAAAATTCTTAAAATCTCAAACTTTACAAAAATACAAAATTCTTTCAACGACGCGAAATAAAATATCAAAATTTCGAATGGATAAATAAATCAAATTAATTTTCTTGACGAATCGCTCCCCAGTTCTCGTCGGAACGACTCTTACAGATTAAAAAAAAAACAGAAAAACAAAATTAAGATCGTAATGTAGTTGTGCCTCCCCCCCTTCGTCAACATTTTTTATTAACGTCTCGACCTTTTTTTTGCTAGCCTGTAAATTCCAATTTTCTTATTTTTTTTTATTTTTGTAATTTTTATCATTTTTCTCGCCCTCCCAACAATCTCAGTCCCGGCGAGTTACGAGAAACAGGCCGGTAATCTCGTTCGAGGGTTTGGATACGCCTCCGGGTTCCAGCTTGCACTTTTGCCGGTCTCCTCGGTTACTGCGCTCACCATCGTGCCTCCTCGTTGCCTCGTTCTTTTTTTTTGTTGTTTTCTTATTTCTTTTTTTTTTCTCTCTCAAGCGCTTATAACACTTTCACCGATGTTTCCATCATCGTCGAGGATTGCATCGAGCATTACTTTTCGAGCTAAGCTGATAAAACTCTCTTCTTCGCGTTTTCTTGATGAAGAAAAAACAAATGAAAAAGAATAATATGATTTTAAAAAACATGGCGGATAATTATATCGTTAATTAACGCTTGTGGTTTTGCGACGTTTTGTTTTCTCGCGTTGGGAGTATTAAATTTGTTGATTTTGTCATCGTCGAGCGGAATTTAATTGCATTTGTGGCACAACGTTTTGATTAGTCGTAACCGAAAAAATAAATGATAGATGAATATTAATAGAAGAAAATAAATAAAATACATTTTAATAATAAAATGTATAAATTAATTAAATAAGTAAAAATTAAATAATAGCAAACAAAAATAATAGAAGAGAATAAATAAAGTAGATTTGAATAATGAAATAAATAAATAAATAAATAAATCAAATAAATTTGCATTAATGGAATACAATAAATAAAATAAAATAGAATAATAAAATTGATAAATCTAACGAATTTCATAAATCCAAAAAAAATCATTTATTTTAATAATAAGATGAATACAAAAAATTGTAAAACTACAAGAAAGACGAGGAATAATGAAAAATCGTGTTTCACGAATTACACCATGAATTAAATAATATCGAACATTGCTATATTTACACGTTTGCTTTATCGAGGGTGAAGAGGTAGAAAAAAAGTCGGTCAAAGTGTTGAACCGGTACGTCGAATCGTAATCGATATTATCGGGGCGTTGCTCTTTTGTAATAAAGAATGACTCCTTGACCCTCTTTTTCCTGCTCGCTTTCGTTTTGGTTCAACTCCAAATTTTCAAAAAGAAAAACCAAAAAGAAAGAAAATCCTCAAACTCGATGAAAACTTGTTCCCCTAGTGTTGACTCGTTTCTCACAAAAAAAGAAATTCAACTTAATTTTTATAAATTAATTTACAAAAAACAAAGAACAAAGAAAATTCATTTTATTATTTATTTTTTAAAAATTGTAAACGTTTTCGATCAGGAACTTTGCAATTTTCCATTCCCGTGTGAATGCCTTGAAAATTGCCGATTTTCACGATAGAACACGATCGATAAGAACTCACTTCCCCTAAAAAAAAATCGACCGGAATAATTAAAATCTCGCGACCAAAATTCACATTTTTTAATAACGTAAAAAAAAACAATTTAAAAAAAATTGTACACTACAATAATCCCTTAAATCTCACAAATTTTTATCACAAAATAATAACAATAATCGTTTAAACGCGAAAACAATACGAATCGATCGTAACGTATAAAGTAAATTGATTATTCAATGGAATGGGGAGCGCGGGAACCGCGAAAGCTTGCGAGTGTGCCAATAAAGCTCGAGCCCCGTTGTGTCGAGTTGATTTCGTTAGTTGAGGACGCTTTGAGCGTCGTCGACCGTCCGAAAACTTCGACAGGGCTTTGGTTCGAACAATTTCCACGGTCTCTCGCCCAATAACACACGTTGCATCATATTTTCGTCCTCTGGGTGACTGTCGACATCGTCGTATCAACTTTTTCGTCGTATCCGACGGAGCATCGACCTCTACGTGACTTTCGAGTTTGCAGAACGTTCTTTCTCGTATTCTCGAGTGGAAAAGGCCTTATGCTTACTTAGGTCGTGGCATGAGCTGTTTTTTTTCTTTTTTTTCTTCTTTTTTTTTTTCAAGGAGTATCTACTCTTCGACTCTACCCGTCGCAAGACGACGCCACTTCGATTTTTTTTCCACGATGTCATATGCCACACGTCTCATTGAATATTTTATACCTACAAGCTGTCCGTAGACTCTTTATCCAAGTACGAAAGCTCTTGGACGATTATCATCGATGGTCGAAGGGAAAAGTTCATTCTCGTTCGCTCGATTTTGTTCTCGGTATTTTCTTTGTTCTCGAGGGACTCTTTTTCGATGGAGATATCGATAGAGATTTTGGTTTTAGGGGAAATCATAATTTTGAATTTCTTAAATTGTCGATGGTCCGAAGTTGGCGAAAAAAACCGTAAAAATTTCAGCTTTTCGAGCTTTCGATCGAGAAATTTAAACGAAACGAGGTTACAAATATGATATTCGTGTTGTATGGGAAATTTCCGGTTTATGGACTGGCTGATAAAGTCTTTTTGGAGGAAAATCAATTTTATTTCCCCCTTGATCTCCCATAAGTCTCGAAATTAAATTGCGAATGTGAAAGATTGAAACTGGACGATGGTAGAACTTTTTTTTCGTCCAAAAAGACTATTGGATTCTTCCAAAATAAAAAATTTCCCGTACACCACGAATATCCCATTTTTCACTACCAATTTATCGGTCGAAATTTCGAAAAATTAAATTTTCACGCTTTTTCGTCGTTCGACGAAAAATTTATGAAAAAACTAATTTATCCCACGACCGTAAATTAAACGATCGACCGTCGTGTCGCATCGACAAAATTGCAGATAAACCTGTCGGTCGCATTAGTATGCGGCGACTCGCTAACTGCAACCGGATATAATTAACGTGTTATCGTTATCTCCTCGCACGACTGTTTTTTTTTTTTTTCATTCATGACTTCGAGAGGTGTGAAAGTATTTCCAAGGCAAGTATTTCCATCTTCGTTACACCGAATATTGTTATCTCCCTTGTCGAGTCTGTTATGCTTCCTCATTCTCGTACCGGAAGTCTCGAACCTCGAAGCCGAGAGAGAAAGAGAAAGAGAGAGAGAGAGAGAGAGAGAGAGAGAGAGAGAGAGAGAGAGAGAGAGAGAGAGAGGGAGAGAGAGACGCCTCTTGAATTTCGCTGACATCGCCGCATTTCCAATCGACCGTACTGTCTCGAGTCAATGGTCCGAGATCTGAGATGTCTGGCGTCAAACCTCCATCACTCTTGAACGATATAAGATTTTTTTTTTGAAAATAATAAAATATTTTACAAACAAAATTTACGTGAAAAAAACAAAAATTCAATTGAGATAATAATAAAAATATTATCGCAAACTTCCAACAACGATGACCGTATCTAATCTACTCTCGAATTTTACGATCTATACATCGTAAGTAAAGAGGAAAAATATCAACGAATCGTCGGTACAAAAATCTCTCAACACTCGAATGAACTCAACAATTTTTATGTATTTTTATAAAAACAAAATTAAACTTTACTAAAAATACAAAACTTTGTCAGATTTCTGGATTTTGATCAGCAACGTTTAAGTTACAACTTAGGTTCACCCTAAAATATTAATCAAACGTTGGAACTTAAGTTCGAATTTGAATTCGAATTTAAGTCGAATCTATATTCAAAATTAACCATAAAATCAAATTTAAAATCAAGTTTGAATTTATTTTCTGTCGAGACGGTCCTTATAAGGGCGCGGTTTTAAAAAGAAAACGACTGGAACGCCTTGTTCCACCAACGTGTGACTTAATATTACGTGTAGAACGTCGTTGTCGCAAGCGATTTCCGGCAACGACCCGAGAACGCCAGCCAGATGTGCGCCAGCGGAACGCGTTACGCCTATATACATATATATGTATATATATATTTTTTGTATACCTATATATATGTATAAAAAAATATGTTGCATTCTGTACAGCCAAGACAGGAAGAAAGGCAGGAGGGCTCGGCAAGTTTCGGTCCGTGCGGATTTTCGTTAACCCAGTTTCCTTCGTCTTTCTCCGATTCTCCGATGCAGCTGTGAACGTTAATGGCGCGACGAGCTGTTAGCCTGCTTCAACGTCATAGATTTCACGCTACGCGACGTGCAAAATTAACTTTTGTGAATCTTGCGCGTCTCGTCGCCGTTTGCAACTTTTCCAAACGAATATCTCGGTTTAAAGACCGTCCGATGTAGTTTCAAAATTTTCCCGAGTGAAATTTGTTACAGGAATTTCGATATAGCTGCAAAAAAAAAATGAACAAAAACGATTGCAAGTTTTTGGGTCGAAGCGCGTTGAAGCGGGTCGATTTTGAACGAAACTTAAGGCAGAACCACACTGTGATGGTCAGAAAAATAAGCTTTTTTTCATGAATTTTTTAAATTAACTTAATGGTTTTTTTGGGGGGGTTTAATTAAAGATATGTTATTATACATACATTAAAGTAGATTCAAATAAATTTTTATTGAAAAAAAAGCAATAGGTGAAGTAGAATATATTTTTTTCACAACCACATTTTTCGAACTGGTGCGAAGGATAACTCGCGCAATAATAGTCGGATATGTAAAATGTCTCCACGATATTATTTGTAATTGTAACAGATATTGTTGAGCATATTTATTCTTAATTTTGTTTATTTTTCAAAATATTATTGAGCTTCGAAATAAAAAAGTATTATTTTCCCCTAAAATATTTTCTTTCAAAATCCTTGAAATAATTGTCAATTTAAAAAAAAAGTCTTTTGGAGAAAAATTTATATTGTTTCTTCGTCAATAAAAATTTAATTGAATTTACTTTAATCTATCTAGATTAATATATATTTAATAGAGCCAAAAAAAAAACAATAATTGAATTTTTTTAATTCATGAAAAAAAGCTTATTTTTCTGACCGTCACGGTGAGCATGCGCACTCGAGTATCGATGGCGCGCATGCGTGATGCGCGATGCGTGATGCGCGATGCTCCTAGTGCTCTCCCCCCCACTCCGGCTACGCGCATGTCCGTAGCAGCCCATCGGGTGCGCGCGCATTCCCTAGCGAATTCGCTCCAAGAATTTAGGCGATCGGAATGGCATCTGGAATGCAATAACCCGAACGTTCGAAGTTTCCATAGTCGTTGCGAAGAACGTAAATAAATAGAGGCGAGATGATGGTGCGGAGAGATAAGAAAAAAACGGAAAAATAAAATAAATTGGCGTATGACGTTAAAATACGATCGAGTGCATATTTTGCATCCATCGGCGGATTCATCGAAATGTCCTCGGAACTCGAAGCTCCCTTTTTGTTTAACGGCTCTAAAAACGGACGTCGAGAAGGAGGAGGCTCGTCGGAATTAGAACCGACGCGTTTACTCCCCGTTCTTCCAGTACGAAACGATATATGCCTACGTGGCATTCCATCCTAAATCGAACTCTTAGACTTTCCGACGTTTGTCGAAAAGACATCTGGCTACGAAGAATATCCTTTTAGCCATGTAACTTCCAGTTTTTAATGCATTTTTTCACAGAATTTTCAACATTTTTGAAAATTTAACGCTAGGGATTGATAAAAAATTGTTAATTGGCGGTATCGCACGAAATTCTTGACTCGAAAGCTGAATAATTAGATTGAAAAATATAAAAACTTTGAAATTACTAAATCGGTGATTATATTTGTTTAGAAATTTACTAAAAAATTGTATTTCTTTTAATTTTTCGATGCCTCGAGCAAGTTAAATCGTCGAAAAATTGTTGTTTCACGAATCTTCGTATAAATAAAACAAAGTAAAAAAATGCAACTGAAAAATATTAAAAATTCGAAAAATCGTTAAAATTTGGGATTTTATACAAAAATTCATGTTTTTTTTTTACATTTTTACGATTAGAAATATTAGAATTGATAACAAAAATTCTTTATTTACTATTAGTACATTTTCGTAGGAAAGTCGACAAAGTCGTTCGAAACATATTTTAAAAATTGTCAAAAATAAAAACAAAAAAATATCTTTTCGAAAATCGATAACTCGATTGTATTATCGATTTCACGAATATCATATCGCCGCGTTTCGACTACTTCGACTTCGATGTCACCAATGTACGATCAATGCCGTAAACGGAACTCTGTAGACGTTGGCAGGGTTACGATAGACCGCGAACGAAGGAGAGTTCGAGTTCGCGAACATCCGGTCGCTGGGTCTGGCTCGTTTGATTCTACGTGGCATTTGTAATATAGAGCGTGCATCGGCCACAGGAAGTTTCGACTTCGCGTCCGCGCTCCAACGCTCCTACCGGTATAATGACGAGGACTGCGTGGTATATTTTGCGCTCAGACACGAGTCTACCGAGATGAGAAGGCAGAGAGAGAAGGTTTCCGTCGTGGTCGGAAATTCGATGAATTCCTCGGTGAGAAGGCGCTGGGGCGACGATGAATTATGGCGATAGAATTTCCATTCGAGCAGTTTTCCGACTTCGGGAACTCGAGACGATCGAATAGATTCGAGAAAAGTTGATTTTACACAAATTAATTCGGTTGTTTTTTTTTTATTTATTTTTTTTTTTTATGAAAATCGAATTAATCGAATTTATAAAAATTTATATTATCGTATCGGCAATGACAAAAATTTGTTTGATGGAATTTATGATAATTGATTTGATTGTATTTACAGGAATCATTTTTCTCAAAACTGATTTTATCGTCTTTCTCAAAACTGATTTTATCGTCTTTCTCACAACTGATTTAATCAATTTTCCAAAAACTGATTTAATCAATTTGGCGAAAAATTGATCCAATCAAACGTACAAAAATCAGTTTTTGTTCTATGTAATTAACGGGTCACGTACAGTTAGGACTTCGAAAAAAAGGGGTTTTTTGCGAATTTTTTTTGAGGACACATTTAAATAATTAATCGTAAATCTTTTTCCATACAAAAGACATATATTTTAAGTAAATAATACAATTTTTTCATTGCAAAATATGCAGAAATTTTTCCATAACCGCACGTAACGTAGGGGTCCCAAAAAAAAGGTCCTCCGCGGTGATCAGTGCAGCTCGTCACCGGATCGTCCGAAATCAAAATAAAAGTAGGGATCATTAGTTAATGACACAATGCTCCGGTTGATCGAAGGATTTGAAAATTTTATGATTTTTCACAAAATGGTGGATGTTGGAAGTCAAAGTTGTGTTTTCGACCCAAATTTTGCTCACATTTTCAGCTATAAAAAAAAAATAATAATCGCATAGAAAAATCCTTCGTTCATCCGGAGGACAATTATGTCTAGAAAAAGTGAGCAAAATTTCAAGTCGATCGGTAAAGCCGTTTCCGAGGTACAGTGATCACCGTGTTCGAAAACATAGTTTCGAGAAAAACGCATTCAAAGTTTTCAGTACGATTTACATGCAGAAGAAAAATTTCTGTTCAAAGTTACATATCTCCATACCCAACAGTCGGATTCGTCTAAAATTTTCACAGAATACTTTTCAAATGTGCTACTTTTAGAAAATGTAAAAACAAAAAAATCGATTTTTTGAAAATTCTAACTGTACGTGACCCCTTAAATTAATCAACACGATTTATCCGCAAAAGTTTTTTGAATATCAACCGTAACGACCGGTTCGTGCCTAATATCACAAAAAAAAACTATATAAAACCTCGACATTACTTTCATTGCCACTTAAAACTTTTCACGATCTAAACAATCTCGAGGTAAAATATGAAAAACAAATAATAATAAAATAAGAAAAAGAAACATAAGAGAAAATGAAAACTTTTTTCTTTTTTTTTTTAAATTCGAACCGTATAGTCGACTTTAATTCCTCGATGCTCTAGGCTCGGTGCGCTATATCGAAGTAATGTAGGTCAAAGCAGTTGTAAAATTCGCTCGTGAGTCGAGACACGAATGGTGCGGAGCTCGATAAAACGTAGTTCGTGTCCGATCAACGTTAACTTTTCTTATCAAAGGGGACCACGTAAATACATACACACACACATACATACATTTACCATATCTATTTTCAAATAATTGAACGTGTCGAAGGTACTAAGGTGAGAATCGAGTAAATGAGATTCGAATCACAATCAAGGTCACCGTTATCTCGAATATTCCAAAAGTTACGTTGCATTATCGATCTCATCGGTTCGCTGTAACAATCTTCCATATTGAACCACCCCCATCCGGTCCTTAGTCCTCGAAAAAACCTTGTAAATAAATTTCCCAAATATTCCTAACTATCGATATTACAATAAATCCAAAAAAATTAAAAAAACTAAACCGCGAAAATATAAAAATACAAAGAATTCATTATTTCGAACGATCGCTCGTAACGAAATGAAGAAAAAAAACACAAACACAAGAATTAACAAATTTTCAAAAACTCGAGACAAAACAAAAATTGGATCGTTAAGAATTTAGAGCTCGTTAATCTTGACCCCTCTTCGTTGTATCTCTTCGAACGGTCACCCACTTTCCCCTTTTAGAAACGAGGCATCCCTCCCCCCCGTCCACCCTTCGCCGACCCCTTCAACAATTTCGAAGCTTCTCAGACGTTACACCAAATAGATACATTCATCGGTACGAAAAACAAAAATTTTGCGCATACCAGTCGTTCCTTCCTCGCTCTCACCACCCATTCTCCACCGTAACCCCGTCGTGTCCTCTCTGCTTTCTAAATCGAGCGGGGTTTATTTTAGACCCGGGTCGGGATGAAAAACGGGGAGAAGCCGCGCTCGATGAGCCGATTTGCTTTATTTCGATGCATACGCGTGGATATATTTACGTTAACGCGCAAAGACTGGCCGCGACGGTGCAAGCCGTGTCCCGACGTTAAACGCGTCTGCGAGAGGATAGGCGTTCGCGATTGTTAGCGTTCGCGGTATGACGTCAACGATGACACGGATCGTGGTGAAAAGAAAAAGAAAAAACAAGAAAGAAAAAAGAAAAAAGAAGAAACGAAAAAAAAAACAAAACAATTAAACATGTCGACAACGAGAATAATATTGTAAAAGAGATGACGAGAGTCGTCGCGAGTGTCGAAGCGAATCGAGGAAAAGAATGGATTACGAATCGAGATATATAGCGAGGTCGATAATCGAGACGACGACGTCATCGTCGATCGAACTGCGATACGAAGGAACGCGATTAACACGATAAGTCTCGAAACGATAGTCGGGTCGACTCGACGTTTATAAGCACCAGGTGTGATCGAGATGCTTACGAGCAGCACACCCTATTATTTTGTCAAGCTCTAGAGCTGCGTCGTTTACCCCCTCTGCATATGTTCTAAAATATGTTTATATATATAGCTTGGCTTGGATCGTTTCGCGCAGCTGTTTAGGGGTTGAAACTAGTCGCTGGAACGAAAACGATGCGAGGATTTTTTTTTCTCTCCACCGCATTGCGAAGGGTTTTTTTGGTTTCCGTATGTACGAAACACACCGAAGGTGACTACTGGATGTGCTCGACGTGTGCTCGATGTGATTGATAACGTGAATTTGTCGATTTTCGTGGATTAATTATCGAGAGATGAATTAGGGTGGAAAAAGATTGCACGTTTCTACCCTTTAGCAGGACTTGTTGCTCGAAATATTTGTTATTTATGTTTTAAGGGTCGGTTAGGGGTTGTATGGGCGGAGGGAAGTGAACGAAGATTTATATAATTAACGAGAGACTAGTTTGATTTCGAAATTGAAGGTGAGAGTCATTGAGTTTCGCGAAGTTCGGTCGTCTCGAAAAGGGTTGATAGGGATTAGCGACTGATTAAGGGTAGGTCGAAAATGGAATGGTTTAAATCGTTAGAGAGATTGCGTCGTCGAGGATCGATTTTATTTACTCGTTTCGTTAAAATTAAAAAAAAATCGGTTGAGATCGGTAGAAATCGATTCGCTCTATTCGATCGGTTAAATCGCTTCGTTATCGGTATCGTTAATTTCTAAGACCATACTCGTCACTCCCCGTTCCATCGAAACAACCTTACCGTTCACTTTAACCAGTATTTCAACCTTTTTGAGTATCGCAATCTCTCGTACGTGAACCTTTCTACGATCGCTTTCGGTATTTCCCAATTCCACCGGCAGGTCTCGCATTAACATTAAACCCGATGCGTCTCATGAAGGAATCGAGCGTGAATAAAGTATCACGGTGAAAAAAGAGCGACGTGCTTAAACCGAGGATTGGATCGGGGAAGCGAGATGACGCAGAGTCAAAGAAGCATTATGGAGATCGATGAAGAGATAAAGAGAGAGAGAGAGAGAGATAGAGAGAAAAAAAAGATAATAGAGAGAAGAAAGTGAGAAGGTGGAATATGTAGCGTGTGGACACCCTGACGAAGCGATGGTAGCATTGGTTCGTTGAATTAGCGCTCGGGGGGCTCTCGCGGCTGTGTTTGTAAATTACAGCACGTAACCGTACGCGATATAAACGACCTACCAAGGCCGGGGCCCAGGAATTCCTTCCATTCTCTCGTAGTGTGTGCCCCGACCGGCCTGGCCACAGCTGTATCACCTGCGCCGCTGCCGCTGTTCTCTCTTGAGCTCGTGCTCTCTCCGCTCGTGCGAGAGAAGCCCGTCGCGCGAGCGAGAAAACATTCCGAGGGAGAAAACAGCGAGCTGCGCCGCTGCTGAGTCGCTGCTGCCTACGGGCTTACTATATTGTATAAATAATCATAGCAGAGACCGGTATAACTGCTCAGGCAAGGCACCCAAACAGCTATACAGTGTAAACTCGGTTAGTGCACGCGTGCCGTGCTCGTATCGATCGAAGGAGGCGTGGCCTGGGCGCCCCCCACTCCGTGACTCGCGCGGGCCGCTCGTATTGGCCTGCGACTCACGCGCGACGCTCGCATTGGCCCGCGACTCGCGCGCGCCGCTCGCATTGGCCCGCGCCGAGAGAGTGGGCCAATCCAAGCGCTCCGGCGGTCACGTGGTGCTCGCGACGAGCGCGGTGATTCGTCAGTCTCGGTAACGTTAGATGCCTCCCCACCATTCGTCCGTACCAGTCATATCCCGATATAGTCGAGACTCGCTTCGTCTCGTTTCAATATAAACGAGTATCGTCATCGTATTAGCGACGGTACGGAGGTATTCTCAACGGAAATGGATATATAAATATCCGATCGATGATGCTGTGTCGTATCGTAAATATATTTACGAACAGACGTTTCATTCCACGCGTCATTTTTAAACCTTATTGACTATCGAGTTTCGTAAGCCCCGTTACGCGGGAAAAGATTCTCGAAGAGGGGCAATTAAAAAATCATTTTAGTACAATAAAATGTAAAGTGGTTGGTTACGAAACGGTTTCGGAGAACTCATTTGTCGGAACTTTGATTAAAGGCTTGATGAATAAAATTTCTCAGCGCGCGCAATGGCGGATATCGTAGATAGACAAGAATAAAAAAAAAATGAAAATAAAATTACTCTAGCGCCAGTCCCCATTGTTTTCATAGCTTTATCTCGCGTTTATAATTAGTTTCGAGCGACTCTTGCTGCTCGCGACAGATAAACGATATTGTGGGAACGTTTATACAGTTGAAATATTATCTATTCGCGGATTGTCACGACGTTGCCATTGTCTTATATTTCTTTAATGACTCCGTTATTTGTATATTTTCTCGTGATCGTCGGATCGTTCTATATTTTTTATTTTATCGTAAACAATATTGTAATTTGGGTTAAAACAACGAGTGATGGGAGTGAAACATCCGACTAGGTCAATTTATCGCGTTACACTTTTTTTCTTATGTATAAACGACGATATTCGCCTTAAGGCAGGACCGTGACGGTCAGAAAAATAACCATTTTTTTCATGATTTTTTTAAATTCACTTAATGGGTTTTTTGGCCTCAATTAAAGATATTTTATTTCCCATACATTAAAGCAAATCCACGGTTTTTTTTCGAACTTTTGAAATTTACTATTTCTTAAAGCATCTCGAATGAATATATTTTACTTGAAAATAATGCTTTTTATTTCGAAACCTCGCCGTATTTCGAAAAATAAACAAAATCAAGAACAGGTTCGCGTTCTTAATATTCTTCATTTTATTTGAATTCAAGAAATTCATGAAAAAGAAGCTAATTTTTCTGTCTTAACAAAATGGCGTCCTCCCGGAAAACGGACGAGTTCGGAATGAAAAAAAAAGATTCGTCCCCATTGAAGGATAGATAATCTCCGTCATACGCGGTATTCGGAATACAAGGAAATAAAAAAAGGGGCAGAAGATATGAAACGCGATAGGGTTCGTTACTGGTCGACCTCGTCGTCGAGCGTCACCGTAAGAGAGAGAGAAATAGAGAAACATAAAAAAATCGAGTGGGAGACAAAAAAGGCAAATAACAAGAGGAAGAAAGGAAACAAAAAGCGGTTTAATCGTGAAGGTCACCCGTTCGTATCCAACATCAACACAGACGCGCGCGCGCCTGCGCACACTGGCGCGCCGGTCGCGCGAGTGCGCAGGCACCTGGCCATGAATGAGAGACAGCCCGGTATTTAAATCCATGCTCCAAATTTAACGTCCCATCGTACGATTCGTACTTTCGTTTTCACTTTATTTTCATTTCAACCGTTCTCCCTCTCGTCCTTTCATTTTCTATCGCTTAATAAACACGGTAGTAAAATCTTAAAGTAATTCTCTTATAAATTTTCCAACGATTCTCGTATTCGAAATATCCTTCGACCATTGTCAAAAGGTAAATTTCAAATATTTTCGTTCTCACGTTCGACGAATCTCGCTCCATAAAAGGTTCGACGACTCGTCGAAACGCGATTCGAAAAAAATTCCCTCGTGAACAAAAACAACGATAAAGAGACAAATAAAAAAAAATTCCTAAAACAAATAAAAAAAAACAAGACCTTCTGGACGTTCTCACAATGGACATTAAAATGTCCCCTTGTTCAGGCTTTCGAGCTTAGAGACGGACGGACTTAAACCAGTTTTCTCGAAAACTCTTCTTCGTTCTCCTTTATATTTCTTCGCTATATCGCCGTCGCCTTTATTTCTTTCATACCGGGCTCTCTCAATTTCACGATCGGCAACGGTGCAACGGATCGCGATGGTCGCTCGAGGGCATCGCGAATACGAGGAGAAAGAAATGTGGAGAGAGAGAGAGAGAGAAAGAGAGAGAGAGAGAGAGAGAGAGAGAGAAAAGCGAGCCTTCATGCCGCACACGTATCCACTTGGAGAAAAATAAAACCAGTTCTACCGTATGCCCTCATGCTTCGTGATCAACACACGCTCCTTTCTTGCAGCGGGCCACTCGTGCCTCGTGCTTATCCAGCAGCCATTATACGGAGTCGCGTATAACCAGCGCCTGGTGAACTCAACACCCGGACCAAGCGCACACCGGCCACGAGATCACGGCGCGAAAGTGCGCCAGGTCAGTTTCGTCCTCTCGTGATATATCTATATATACATTTAGAAATGTACACAGCGAGAAACGTTGAAGCCTCAATCGACTGTTTTGACATTATATATACAGGGCGAATCACATTAAGTATATCAGAATTTATTTCGAGGTAGATGGGACCATTACAAACAAAAAATGCAAATATACATTAGGGATATTTTCAATAGTTTACGAGATATAATTTTTTTAAGTTGGGCTAATCAGAGCGCGCCAAGAAGCGTTAGATCCGCCCGCTCTCCGCCCTAGCCGTAGAGACAGCGCAATGTATCAATCATTGGCTGCCCGCGCTTGCCGCCCCGCTCCCTCGTCACCCCGCGCCAAGACTGTCGTCTCTATGGTCAACAAACTCGCGAATTAGTACAGGATAGTTAAAGTTAAAAGGGGCGGAGAAATAGCGCATGGAAATTTTGTTGGTTTTCGGTGAATTTAGGGCGGAGAGCGGGCGGCTCCAACGCTTCTCGGCGCGCTCTGATTAGACCAACTTAAAAAAATTATATCTCGTAAACTATTGAAAATATCCCTAATGTATATTTGCATTTTTTGTTTGTAATGGTCCCATCTACCTCGAAATAAATTCTGCTATACTTAATGTGATTCGCCCTGTATATATATTATTTCTATATGTGTTTCTAACGTCTCGAAGTCGAGACCAGCACGCCACTTCCGGTTTTTTCCTCGCGATAAGAATTATCGATCGGTAATTAATATTCATCGAAGTATGAAGAATAAAGTAGGAATTTTATATGAAACTATGTTTTCTTTGGAATTATATTTATAGTAAACTCGTCATAGTGAGACACACGAACAGTTATTTCAACGTGGCTTGAAAATATCGATTTTTTATAGCTCGATCGGTAAGTAAAATCGATCGAATTAAGATACGAATAAATTTTGAATTTTAATATTAAACGAAGTTTTTTTGTCGGAATAATATTCATCGTAAATTCGTCGTGTTATATATTTGGGGTTTGTGCCCGGCTTTTTTTAAATATCGATCTCTCGTTGCATCATCGGTAACTAAAATCGATCAAGTCGAATAAATTTTGAATTTTAATATCAAACTAAATTTTCATCCTAATTATATTTATTATAAACTCGTACCTTCGTTCGATCCTTCGTGGTTCGATCGGTAACGAAAATCGATGGAATAAATTTGAAATCTCGCACGAATCATGATTTTCATCATCGTCGACACGATAAGAAACTCGTCGAAGCGAATAAATTTCCAAAAATCGGTCAACTATCGTCCAAATTATTCGACAACGAGTCGTTCTCGAATTTGTCCCCATTCACTTCCTTCTCGCTGACACGCCTGCTTATAACTTCTCAAAGACTCAACCTCAAATAAAATCATCTATTATTCGTGCATCGTTGTAAAAATTGTCCCACGAGACGATTACGACGAACTTAATACCCTTTAACGATCGACGTTACGATAATCGATCGATGCGATTAAAATTCTCCCATCTTTCCCTCGGCTGTCGTCGCGACTCGAAAATTCGAAACGAGAGAAAGAAGAATTATAACAAAACTGTTTAAAGACAGGAAATGTATGGGACGTGCGAGATCTTTACAGACGGTACGTGTAATTAGCGCAAACTCGTGTACAAATCATAACGCCCGAGGCTGAACACGAATGTGTGTTGTTCCGCGCTAGGCTTCAATGTTATTAGGGGAGTAGTGGAGAAGGAGGAGAAGGAGGAGGGGGAAGAGAGTCGACTCTGGTTGCAACAGCTGTATAATTGCTCTTTTATACCAATTAACGCGCGTGGCTCTCAGGAACGACGGTTACGAGAACGTCTCCCCGTGGCACAAGTCTCTCTCTCTCTCTTATGGGCTCATGCGAGCATCACAAAGACCAATTAAATCCCGGTTGACTTTATGCGAGTCGCGTGCTCCAGGTAGTGTAGCTCTGGATGTTTTGATTCTGCTCCTTCGCCAACAACTCGTATACCGTTTGATGGCAAGAATTAAAAAAAAAAAACAAACAAATTAACATTACCATTTTACCTGAATATTACCGAAATATTTATACTCGATATGGTTTTATGAACGATAAATGTGATACGTAATAATAAATTCATTGAATTATAAAATAATATGTGAAATAAAACGTGAAATGAATTACGATAAAATAAAATATAATATAATATAATTAATAAAATTAATTAAATTAAAATAAATTACATTTAATTAAATTCAAATAAATTAAATTAAAAGCAAGGTAAATTGAATGAAATTCAATGAGACGAAATAAAACTGAATTACAATGAAATCGAGTGAAATAGATATATTTAATAATAGAGATAAATTAAATAAACGAGATGCATAAAAGAATAATAAATAATAAAGAAAAATAATAATTCGCATGATTTTACCAGCCTGTAAATTTCGAATCTCGAAATTATAAGGGAGAACACGATTGTGAAAGATTACAGGGCGTGTGCGGTTCGCTCGTTGATTATTCGTTGCACACGCAAAAAGCCAAGCCCTCGTGCTCATGAATATAATTTTAATTTTTCCGATTCTTTATTCGATTCGGCTCGCTCGAATCGAAGCCAGATACGATTGCCATTGTTTCTTACCGCAATTATAATTTAATTTGCAAACCCGCCGTTAACCATTCAATTTTCTGTCGCAACTTTTAAATTTATGTTTCGGAACACCTCGTCCCGTGGTACTCAGTTATATGGACTATCTTTCTCTCGAAGGACTCTCGCGGTTACCGTCGTTAATTTCGTTGCATGCGATGCGATTCGAATATCGTACACATAGAGGAAGTATGGAATATAATGGTCGAGGCCTTGCAAAATCCATCATGCAGTGACACGGTGACTAATGACGTCTCTTAGCATGTCCCTGTTAAGGCAATTGCTATTTCTGTTGGCTAATCGAGCGCCACGCGTTCGCGACCTGTCCGTCGTAATTTCTCATCGAACTATAACTATATACCCCGGGCATTGCTCTATCTTAAAAAAAAATAAACGAATAAAAATCGACACGAAGGAATTCGAATTTAATAAAATCATAATAACGAATACAAAATTAATAAAAGAAAAGATCAATAAATAATTAAAAAGCAAATAAGACGTAAATAAAAAATAATTGAATAGTAAATCATAAACGAATAAAACATAAAAAAAACATAATTTAGATAATAAATAATGTAAAATAAAGGGAAAAATTTATATAAATTTGCAGTCGAATTGCAAGAAATTGAGGAATTACGACAGTAGCGAGTAATTCGTGAAATTGCTTCGAGAATGTTTGCCTCTATATAATTTTTTGATTTTCATCCCTCTCGAATGAAAAAAAAAATGCTGTTCTGGCAAATTTAGTGATATTTTCCCATCGCTCGTTTACAATTCTACATAAGCGCGAGGGTGTGCAACAGATGCAACGTCGCCATCTTAGCCACCCGCGTATACGAACGCGCGCGCAGACACTCGTCGTACCGGGCGATCAAAAATAATCGAACGCCTTTGAACTTTCGACATTCCGCCAAGCGCGAGGTCGATAATGCAATGTGACCAAATACGAAGCCAGACTACTACCGTTTCGGCGCTCAGCCGATCTAATTGTCGTCACAACGATCGCAGTCTCATCCAGTCACTCCTGCCGTAACGATCTCACTCGCTTAATCCACTTCGCACTTTCGCGCACGAAAAAATTCGGCCAGCACGATTGTCCCACGTAACAACGAAAAATCGAAATATCTCTCGTTCTCTCGCTCGTGCGAATTCAATAAAAATATAAACGAGAAATATTCACGGTCGAATAAATTTGGTGCCGGAGGATTAAAAAAAAGGAAAAAAAAAGAAAACAAATTCGGGAGAAATTCTCATTAGCGTCGTCGGTAGTCGAGCGAATGAAAATATTCCACGAGGGATTTTATTTCTCTCGCGAAGTTTAGTAAAAGCCAGCAGTCGTGATCGAGCGAACGCGAAAAAAAAAATTTACGAAATAAAAAAAAATAAAAAAAATAGGAAAAAAGCGTAAGCCACGGTTTTACGATTTTTTTTTGCTCGAGCTGTCGAGATCCCCGGTTGGTTGAGTTTTCGCTGCGGTCGTGACGCGAACTTTAAATTAAGAGGAAAAGGAGAAGGAAACGTTTTTTTTTAGCACGTGTGTTATACCTGCGTGTAAGATAAGAAATCCCCAGAATGGTGTTGGAAGTGAGGCTGCACCTGCACTCGAGGCGTCGTGTGACTTATCGCGCTTGCGCTCCCTCGGTGAGTTTTCTCGGAAACCCGTAAGAAATATTTCATGTTCTTTTTTTTTGTCTTTTATTTTTATTTTTTATTTTATTTTTTTTCTTTCTCACCACTTACCTACCTTCTTACATCCTCGAGTGCTTTATAACCCAAAGATTTATTTCTCGCTCGAACTTTGTAACGAGGAAAACAAATAAAATAAAAGTTATCACGATTTTTGCTTTTAATAGCGACGTTGAAATTTGTCCTTCGTAGTGTCGAGAAATAATTTACGCTTGGCCAGGTCGCGATTGAAGAAAAAAATGAGGGGGTTTTTTTTTAATTTAAATAAATTTTGGATCGAGTCGTTTACCGGTTGGATTTAATTTTTATCGATCGAAGAGACTGTTCGAGTTGACATGGAACGTCCCATATATACTGGGATACGTGTGTTTAATCGTATGACGATATACATCGCGAACCTTTTCTTGCATCATTCGACCTTTCAATTCCGTGACGGCGCACCGACGCTTCCCACGCACGAAACGTCGAAACGACACCAAGCTCTTTACCACTCGCGATATTTAAACATGTATATACGTGTATACAGCTAAATGTAAAAAAGAAAGAGAAAAAAAAACGTGGAAGTCGTACAAAAACTAGGCCTGATTACTGATTAATCAAGTGACAATGTTCGATCGGATAAGATTTTATAACGTAACTCGTGAAAAGAGATAACAAAACACAAGTTTTTATGTATTTCTCAGAAAATTAGAATTTGTTCAAAATTTGTATTTACTACGAAGAATCTATCAAAATTTGAAAAAACCCAAGATTTATTATCGAGAGAAAAATATAGGTGGAATATGAACGTTGGGAGAGGAATAAAAAATTAAAAAATCATGATTCGAGTTATCCGCCCACCAGAAATGAGAACGCCTACTCGAGATTTGCGACACTCTTTTTCTCAATAGCCTTCCCGCACGTTTGTTTTCGAACGTAGCTCGATTCTCTCCAGCATGTGTTCGTTAATGGCTAGAGCTATCGATTGGTATTGGTGATCGAGGTATTACTCGCGTGTGGGTTATTGGAGAGCCTCGACAATTCATTAGGGAAATGACACCCACTGTTTTCTAGTTACAACGTCGTGCCTTCATTTTTTTTGTTCATTATTTATAACATAATTTCTAGTAAGGTGTAAATTAGCAGAGAACATGTAATATTTCGAGAAACAAATGTGTTTTGCAGTCGGTGATGCGCGAAGCTTTTCAAATTTTCAATGCCAAACCGCTCGACACGAAGTGGGATAAATCATGGAACGACGTCTTTAGGAGTTGATTGGAATAAATCGATAAATCCGACCTCTCGTCGAACCCACTTTCACTGATTGGATTTTTTTCCCCACAAACGAATTCCTGATGTAAATCTCAAGTAGGAAATTCCGACGTGCAGAGCCAATACGTCTGCAGTCTGGAGTGCCTCCTTTCAACACGATAATTAGGATCATCGAGAAGTACGATCGTGTTGTCTGAGAAACGTGATTTCGACTGGCTCGATTGTGCCTGAAAGTGCGTCACTATTATAACGATAATTGTTGAGTTTTCTGTTCGTGGTATCTTTTCAGGTTGAGCTCGAACGAAGTTTCCATAATGATCCCAATTATCGAACCTGGGAAGGATCGATTCGTGCGTTCAATCGTTTTGATTCAGAATTTCGTACATTTATTAACCCCTGACCTGTATTTCTGTTATTTTTTTGTTTTCAGACTCTGGACTTCGACCGAGATGGCCTGACGAAACTGAAGAAAGCCATTAAAGCCATTCACAATTCGGGGAACGGTGAGTACTTAAAAACTAAATATTCAAATTAATAGTTATTGGCATATTTTGCCATCGTGTTTTCTGGCACTGAAAAAAATAGCCTGGAATTTGTGGTTTCCTGTTGTTTCAATCCTCGTAACGTCCCTATTGGTGCTTCTCGTTGATTCCCCATTCAGAGTTTTATGTGGATTGCCGGGTTGTAAATTGTTTCTCCTCCGAACGTTGTGAAACGGTCGTTAAAAGATCGTAACCCCGATTCTCATTTGAGTTCAGCAACGTTCCACTTCGATTCCACTCCGAATCCAATAAACGACGCGTCGTCCACCCAAGTTCAACGAATATTTCACCAATTTCGTGTTGGTACATCTTTTCTTTTTTAGCTGGACTAGATTAATCGTGGAAATTTATAAGTAGGTCACCATGTTTAGCCAGAATTTTGCGAATTCCTGTTGGGATACCCAGCTGGTTGCTGATTACCCTTGTGGGTCAATCTGGAATACAATCTGGGGGTTAGAAGAATCCTTTCTAAATTTGATGGATTCTGTCTGGGATCTCACTGGGAACTATTTCGACCTTGAACCTAATGAATCCCATGTTAATTCTCTCGTAGAACATTGTTGTTCCATCAGCCTAAAGTCCTTTCGGTTACTGTCTGAATTCGGAATACCCCTTATAAATTTCTAGCTAGGATCATCTCCCACTGGCCTTTCTATTTCAATCCGCTAAATACCACCTAAATTTGATGAATTCCAACTGAAAATCCCATCTGAAACTCATTTTCTTCCTGGAAACACAGGAACTCACCTGAATTCCCACTTAGAAAATAACTTTCTATCCGGCTCTTGAAAACCCCTTCTCGACTCCCAACTGAATTAACCCAATCTTCCATGGATATCCAGCTAAAAACAGCCCCACTCATACGAATATCAGGATTCGATAAGACCCAACCTACTTTCACGAATTCCATCTGGATATCTGACTGGGAAACTACCTGGTCTCTCGCGAACCCACATCAGTTTTCAGCCTAGAAACGTGACCACCGGCCGACAGGACGACCCGATATTCCGTCCGTTCCACACGGATCTATTACGACGGATCGGAACGTCCTCGTCAACCATGAATTAGTATAAGCTCGTTGGGTAGAATTAATCAAACCTCCTCGCTGTAATGGAAAAGCGGAGTTGCGATAAGCGCCACCCTGGGGGCCCTTATCTCGTTGCAAGGGAGGCCTCCCCAATCTAGGAGAGGATAACCTGTGGGTCAGGGTGTATTGAGAGACAGAGGCCACGCGGTATCGTGGCATATCGTGTCTTGCTCCATGGAGATGAGTTGAAAGACCCACCACGGACTGGTGGGGTAGACAGATCGATTTTCCTGGCGCCCGGGTGCCCTTTCTGTCGCTCTTACACTCACCAGCCGTCCCGCTGCGATGAACCGACCAGCCACGCTAACCCAACCTGAATCCCTCGTTTCTCGAGCGACTCGCTCAACCCCGTAAACTAATGGGGGCGATCCTTCCTGCGCATATTTATAACGTTTATTCCCGTAAGTACTATGTTTCTGAGATGTTACTATAATTGGCGACCGCTATTAACTCAACGCATTTAACGATCAACGAGAATCGTCTACGATATTATTGTTTATTACGTTTATTTTTCCTCGTTGCTTCCAGCTCATGTCGACAATGAAGTCTACCTTGGGAGAGCCTTGGAAAGACTCGGCGACGCGGCTCTGAAGGAACAAGAGCCGGATATAGGTGCTGCCTTTTTGAAATTTGCCGTCGTCACGAAGGAACTCAGTGCCCTTATGAAGACTCTGGTACGAAACCACGATTTTCTTCCTTTTTCTGGTTAAGGAGTTGGAGTCACTGGTAACGCCCGGAAAAAAACCCTTTTTTGAGATTTTATTTTGAAGACTGGTTTTTATTATTTTTGGATAATTTTGTTTACCATTAGCTAATACATATATAAAGAACATAGAATACAACTTTCAAGACAAAATAATCATAAATGGCCAAGATACAAGCCAGTCTGCGAGGGATTGAAATAAAAAAGGGGTTTGCGGTGATCACTGCCCCTCGTCACTGGCTCATCCGAAATCAAAAACTTTAACGGGGATTATTAGTAAATCCTATCACGCGGTATTTGAACGAAGGATTAATAAAAATTTTGATTTTTGACAAAATGGCGGATGTTCAAAGGCACTTTTTTCGACCACAATTTCACCCATATATTCGACTATAAAAAAAATACTATTCACCGCAAATAAAAATCCTTCGTTCAAGAACAGCAACATTATGTTTAGAATAAGTGGTAAAAATTTCAAAGCGATCCGTCGAGCCGCTCTGGAGTTACAGTGATCACCGACTATGAAAACGTGCTTTTGAGAAAAACGTGTTTAAAGTTGCGTCGAGCGTGCAGCTACCACTTATGTACTCACTTGTACCCACTCGACGGGGCTGCGCTCAAAGTTGCACGTCTTCATCAATAATACTCCGATTTGTCTAAAATTTTCAGGGAATACTTTTGAAATGTTGTACTTTTAGAAAATGCAACAAAAAATTTATTTTTTGAAAATGCTGAGTGACTACCCCCTCAAGGGGTTGAGTCCAACTGGGCCCAGCGAAACGAGTGTACCGAATTTTGTTTAATGATTTTTTTTTATTTTTTTTTATACATATATATAAAGATATATATATTTTTTTTTAAATTACGGTGAAAGGGATATGTTTAGTGATCGTAACGTTACCAGATAGATCGAAATCGGATACCGCGTATCAAATTCAAAAATCAAATTTGACGACCAACATAAATTGCTCGGTTCTCGATACTTCCATGTTTCTCCCATTCACGAAAAGGTTTTATATTACACGCAGGTGTATACAGCTCGCTCATTTCGTATTGCTCGTTAGTCGTGATGGGTAAATTCACATCGTCAACATCGTTTTATTAATCCTCGCTCGTTACGCAACTTGCCTAATATCTTATTCCTCGCTCGTGTTCCTTTATACGCTTACTTCGCTATTTATGAAGACCCCCCTTTGTACACTTTCATCTCGCCACGCGTTTCTTTTTCTTAATTACCAGCGAATTCCTCGATTGGTTGATACGGATGATTTTAGAATTTTGTTTATTAACGCACGAACTATCATTTATTGGAATTCGAGTTTGTAAACAACGTCATCGTGTAATGGTATCTTCATGATTATTTTAAAACGCGTTTGAGCCACTGAATTCGTTCGATACAATTTTTTTCACAATAAATGTATATTTTCGAGACGATATTATTGTCGCAGGATCGAATTTCGAGGCGCCTGACCGGCGATACACGCGTTGCCTTCCGAAACGTTTTGTTCGCGTAGCATAGCGAAGTCCCATTGTCCTTTATCAGCAAAAGTTGTATTGTCTGATCTCACGTTTCATGGAACGATCATAAAGAAAAGTTGAAAGCATCGAGGGGCGAGAGCCCCCCGGGAGGATCGCATCGAAGAGTCGAATTCTATCGTGCGGAGAAGGACACTCGTGCATTGTCGCTGAGCAAAAATTCTAACGGTAAATGCCCCGGTGACTCATGCGCCGGGAAGAGTAAAGATGTTGTCGATATATGGACGTGAGCCAGGGATAGCGAGAGCGAAATGTTGTTTGGTCGGGGACAGATCGTAGGGTTTCCAGGGGGGAGAGACAAACTGATCGATGCGAAGGACGACACGTGCAAAACTTGTCGTCCCCGTTGTGTTGAATACTTTCGCGAGATAAATTGAACAATAACGAACGGTAATCGATTTGATCAACACATGGTCGGGTATACGCGTCGACTCTACACCGAACAAATTGTATGAACTTCAACTCTACACGACTTATTCTTACACCTTGTTGACGCGATTCGACTCTACACATATTCAACTCTACATATCTCTAATTATACAGCCCAGAAGATATGAGGGCCTTCCAACTCTACATATTTTCAGCTCTACATATTTTTCAACTCTACACATTTTTCAACTCTACTCATTTTCAACTCTACACATTTTTCAACTCTACATTAACCAAATCTACATAATTCAAGTAGCGAGATCGGTTCCAAGTAAACTGTATCGCTCGTTCTTTATCTTCAACTCTACACATTTTCAACTCTACACACTTTCAATTCTACACATCGGCAACGCTAAATCGTTTCAACTCTACATAAACCAAATCGACACGATTCAAGTAGCTAGCCCGGTTGCAAATAACTGTATCGCTCGTTCCGAGTGAAACGTGTCCGAGCCTCGGATCCGACTCGTACACGAAACATTTTTGCCGATATCCGCAGTTGTTCTACCGAAGAAAATCCGTGCTCATGAATTAAAATCCCGTTTATCGTGCTTGGCCATTTGTGTGTCTCGGTCTGGCGAGTCTTGTTAACCGTCACTTTCGGCCTCAGCATCCCGTGAAAGATATAAAAATTCAAGGAGAAATCACGCTTCCTACTTTTACTCTCGTGCATTTTTCTGGGAAGCGTTTCGTATCGGGACCGAAGGCACTTTCGACATTTCGAATCGAGCGCGTGAGATTCAAAAGTTGCGATAAAAAAACAACGCTTCCTGCATATTTATTCTCCGATCTGCGTAAAGATTTATTTATCTATCTTTTTTATTTATTTATTTTTTTTATGATTTTTATCATCCCTACGTATCGTTAATTATTCAAAGCTTGATAGGTCGAAATTTGTTATCAGATGCAGAATATAAACAACATCGTGATGTTCCCACTGGACTCGGTACTCAAAGGCGATCTTAGGGGTGTCAAAGGTGATCTGAAAAGGCCTTTCGAGAAAGCATGGAAGGATTACGAGGCGAAATACGCGAAAATCGAAAAAGAGAAGAAACAACACGCGAAAGAGGCCGGCCTCATTCGTTCCGAAGTCACACCGGCGGAAATCGCCGACGAGATGGAGAAGGAGAGACGATTGTTTCAATTACAGATGTGCGAGGTAAACTTTCCAACTTGAAAAACACGTTTGCAAATTTTTTTATAAAGATTACCGGACAATCGGACGAGACTAAACAAAAACTGCAAAAAAAGACAAAAATTAAATCGTCGTAATGCGAAATGAAGAAATAATGTTATTTTATTTTTTGAAATAAAACTAATTTTTTATTTTATTTTTCAAAGTAAAATTAATTTTTTATTTTATTTTATTTTTCAAAATAAAATTAATGCGAAGGAGCATCTTAGAATTTTGATGAAAGGTCGTTGACCTCGTGGAGAACGTTAATTATTTCTGTAATAATTCACACGCTAGCGATTCAATGCATGATTTTGCATTCGCAGTATCTCATCAAGGTCAATGAAATTAAAACGAAGAAGGGCATCGAACTCTTGCAACACCTCGTCGAGTATTATCACGCCCAAACTAAGTGAGTACGAAAGTCTAAATTGATTTCGTTTTATATTTTTATTCCACGCGTAAATAACGAATTTTTCTTTCTTCCCAGTTATTTTCAAGATGGCCTGAAAACCATCGAACATTTCGGCTCTTACGTGGCCGATCTGAGTGTCAAATTACAAAAAATCCGTCAAAATCAGGACGAGGAGCGAAGACGACTAACGGAGCTGCGAAGTCTGCTGAGAAGTTCCGGCTGTGACAAAGAAGTTCGTCTCATCGTGAAATTATAATTATTATTAATTTTTTATACCAGACTTCATAATCTCTCTATGCAGCAATTTCCGGTCAAATTAGTCTTCGTCAAGCCCCTAATTCTTCCTAGATATAAAATATTGTTCAATCGATCGATTAATAAATTCTAGCCAAACAAAAAATATTTCAGGTTGTTCGAAAATCGAAAATTAAAACGAACCTTTAATTTACAGTTAAATGCTAACGCGAGCGCCGGCTACTCGTTGCATCAGCTCCAGGGTGACAAGCAGCACGGTGTCACGCGTTCCGGTCATCTGTTGAAGAAGAGCGAGGGCAAGATGCGACGTGTATGGCAGAAAAGAAGATGCGCCGTACAGGCGGAAGGTTACCTGGACATTTGCCACGCCGACGAGAACAAATCACCGACCCGAGTGAATTTATTGACTTGTCAGATAAAACTGGTGCCCGACGACAAGCGAGGATTCGATCTCATTAGTTGTAGGTATTCGTAGTGATCCGCAGCATCGTCGGTTCTCTGAAACTTTCGAACTTTGTTCAATTCTCATAATCGTCGAAAACAAACAATTTTAATTCTACTTAATTTTATGACGACGTGTTTTTAAAGATGATTATTCCAATTTCCTTTTTATTTATTTTTTTGTTCTTTTTGTTCTCGTCCATAGACAACAGGACTTATCATTTCCAAGCTGAGGACGAGGCTGATCAAAGAGCTTGGATGTCCGTGCTCGTGAATTGCAAGGAGAGAGCATTGCTTCGGGCATTCGATGCGAGTGGCAAAGCCGAAGCTGGTCAAGGCAATCCTAGTCTAGTCGAACTTCAACAAGCGGTGATACGCTGCATTATGAGACTTCCTGGTAACGATCACTGCTGCGATTGCTCGTCGCAAAACGGTGAGACGGTTTTACAGAATTAAAGAAATAAGTCCGAGGGTCGAATTAAAAATTTAAATTCGATGAAAGTCTAGAGAAAGTTGCGAATTTTTGTTATGTTTAATCGCGAAGAGAATGATGTTACACTTGCAAAGATTCGAGGTCATTAACCTTCCAGCTTTATAAACGTCTGTGCAATTTTCATGATATTTTTATTCGCTCGTTTTTGTTTGGAAAAACTTCGTTTCACAATGTCCCTAGGTTCTTTTATTCAGAAACAATAATTCGTTCAATTTTTCGACAATATTTATTCAACCGATCAATTTTGTTACAATTTTTCTAAAAGTTTTTGCGACAAATAATATTTTTTATTACAGATGCCACGTGGTTATCGACGAATTTCGGTATAATAGTGTGCATCGAGTGTAGCGGTATTCACAGGGACTTGGGTGTTCACATATCCAGAATACAATCGTTAACGTTGGACAATATGGGCACCGCTCAATTATTGCTAGCTCGGTATATGACGAATCAATCCTTCAATGAAGTAATGGAAGCCACGCTCCATCATAATCTCAAACCCACGCCAACATCGACGATGTGAGAGTCGAATTAAATCAGTTGTCGTAATTAATACAAGAATAATTTTCTTCTTTTAACGTGAATATTTTGAAATAAAATCGTCTAACGTCGAATTTTTATTTTGATCCAACAGGGACGAGAGATACGAGTTTATAAGAGCAAAATACGTTGATAAGAGATACGTCATGAATACGTGCGCCGACGAGCACGACCTCTTGTCGGATCTCGAGCATGCTGTCAACAATCGAGATTTGCAACAACTTCTTCAAGTTTATGCCGAAAATGTTGATCTTGCTGCGCCTCTGCCAACTTCGGTAAGTTTGACGAGAGAAAGATTGATTTATCGATGCATTTCTAATGCACTGGATTTTTTTTAAGAATTTACTTTTGCTTGTCATTTATTCTTTCAAATATTTTTGAAAATTTGTAAATGTGAATAATTTCTAGGACATTGGCGAGACGGCTTTACATCTCGCAATTTTGAGAGAAATGGGAAGTAGTCTTCACATCGTTGATTTTCTTGCGCAAAATATGCCAACTGGAGGAATAGATCGTACGAGCATAGCAGGAGAGAGTGCTCTTCATCTTTCGGCTCGTCACGATCGTGCGGAAGCTATGAAGTTGCTTCTACGTGCTGGAGCTGATCCGACTCTTCGTAATAATCAGGAAAAAACGCCATTGGACATTGCTCAAGAAATGGGACATCATACGTGCAAAGAATTGGTAATTATACGTAGGAAAAACGAATCGACTTTGAAATTAAATATTAACGAATTAATCAAGTCGAATAATACATTTATAAAATCATGGAATATATTTGAATATTATAAAACCGATTTTCAGTTAAACAGTGCACTGCAGAGACAAAAAACGCTGCTCGACAATGTAAACATCGACTGGAATTTATCACACGACGAAGGCTCGACAGATTTCTCCGACGACGAGACCATAATCGAGGACAGAGTGAGTAGGATTAAAATTTGAACGGTGGCAGGGACTTTTTTGTTTTCACGCATTGAATTTTTCAAGCTCTTTTTGTTTTCTGACTTTCCTACTTTTTAGAAGGAAAATGGGAAATTACAAATTAGCGAATTCTCTAATTACAGTAAGATACAATAAATATTCTGAGAAGATGATAAGTTTAAAAACTTTTTGCAAACGAATCTTAGTTGCCGAATTAAGAGTCATTAGGACTACCTTAACTCTCATAATTGAGTGAAAAGTGATATATAAAGCTCGTTAAAAACTTTCACATCTTCGACTCGGAATATTTCGAGAGAGCCACTCGTAATAAGACTTTTTATCCGCGAAACGTTATCGTTATATCGTTGATAACTCGATTTACTCAGAATGGGTGTTTGACGCCGGAAAAGAAGTCGCGTAGCAGGCCACCCTCGTACGCAGGTGGCGGAGGAACAGGACCCGGGGATTCCCCGGTAACATTGCGTAGTCGAAGCAGCACTTGCGACAGTCTTCAGAGCGGTTCCTCGCCTAATTCCGTCACGAATAGACAGCAGATGCCGCCACCACCACCACCACAAACGAGAAAACCTGTCGTTGGTACGTTCGTTATTTATTTTATCATTATTTTACTCGATTCAATTTTTCGCGTCGATTAATGACAATTTGTTCATCAGTTCCTAGCCCAATGGGTCCTGACATATCTATGAACATCCACGGATCTCTGAAAAAACGCGTAGCTCCTCCACCACCACCTGGCAACGGAACTGGAATGCTCACGGCACACTATGGAACTCTACCGTCCTCGGCTTCGTTGGCTAGTTCGTCGCACAGCAGAACGACGAGCGAGCCCATTTTGGCTGGTCACTCGTTGCACACTTTGCCACATTCTTTGAACACACTGGGCAGCCAACATCACAAAAGATCACCCAGTGGAGATTCATCGACGAGTCACGGTTCGTTATGATTGTCATTTTAATTTTTAACAATTTGTTTTTGAGAGAGATTTGAAACATTCATCCATTCGAGAGGGATTAGAACAGATTTCTACCTAAACTCGATACTTACAGCTTGAATTTTCGTATTGTCAGGGATGGACAAAGCCAACAGTTCGACTCTGCAAAGGCCCAGAAACCCACCACCCCCGGCACCTTCGGTTCCTAGTTCATCGAGGCTCAGTAACGGTCGAAGTAGCGAGTCACTGAGTTCCATGTGTTCCGATCATGGAATTGGCAATCCCGTACCACCGCCACGAAAGGTAAGATTCTCATATCGTTTACCTTCTTGCGATAGACTTGAGTTTTTCTTCTCGCGGCGGTGAAGATTATTTTTCGAAGGTTTATTTTGGGATTTTGAGAATAAGACTTCAACCGGTTGTTAAATTTGGTTGATACGAAGCACAAGGGATGTTAGTTGGAAATAAATTGGTCTTCGATGGTAGATTGAACAAAAAACTGTGATAAAAGATACGAAAGAATCGAATTACATTGGACGGACCTGTTTTTGTTCTTTGGCCGGATAATTTTTACTTAGTAACGCAAGAAACAATTTGGGCCAGAAAATAAAGAACGTACCGTACGCGTAATCGATTAATCGAACAATTATTATACACGTGTACTCTGCGATTGTATCAGTAGTCGTTTCTCTTTGTTTTATCCGTTGTTTTTTTTCTTTCTCTTTCTTTCTCTCTCTCCTCGGTTTACTCGATTAACAGCTTGAGCACCCAACACCTCATACTAATCACATACATCATGCATTTTAATTTTGCTGCGAGCATTTTTCTTTTCATTTTAACTATCTACGTTTCTAATGGTTTTCGAAAAAAATGTGTATCGTCGACATCGTACTGGCTGACCACGAGGATGATTCTTCTTTAGAAAAACGAAATCGATTATCTTGCCATGTTTCAGGGCTCGTTGTTTAATATTCAGGCACTTTCATTTAAAAAATGATACTAGTTGTCCCATGAATGGAGAATTAAAGAGCTGCAACCCGTTCACGTCGTTCTCATCTTCTTTCTAGAATTAAAACAAATTCACAATATCATTAACAAAAGAGGAAATAACATTCATAAAAATTCTATAAAACAAGATATGGGAAGATGCTTGATGAGAGCTTGAACGAAGCCTCGGGCAAAAGATAGTAAAAAAAATGTAGCATGTATCATGGCGATCGTTAGTGGTTTAAAAATGGATTGTTATTAACCGTTATTGGTACAGAGAAGGGACCGGTCGAGACTAGAGAGCTACGCCGAGGAGCCTTCATCTTTGCTCCCAAACACGAATCTGGTAAACATTTGGCACACCACACTATGGCATGCTACACTTGAAACTATATTCGTCAAAGTTAAAAAAAAACAACTTCGTTTTATAAATGTATCTGTTTTTTTAATATATTTTTTTTCTTTAATTGATGAATAAAAAAAGAAAATTGATTATTTCAAGTGTGGCGGCGCTTCGCATGGTCAGTTGTGCTCTGTTCGTTGCATATAAATACCATTCATTCATTCGTTTCATCTCAGATAAAAAAAAAAGAAAAACAACAATCAATCATTTTATTTACGATTCATACGCTTATAAAAGAAAAAATATTGATTTTTATTCACACACACCTGCACCTTTTCGTCGACGCGGTGTGCAATCGTGTTTCGTTTCATTTTTGATTCTTTTCCTATGTGAATTTCCGTCTTCCCGAAATTATGACGAATTAAAACTGTGGAATGTATGAAATAAAAATAATATTTTAATTTACAAAATATTAAATAAATAACTTTTGCCACAAACATTGGGCCGTTACAGAAAGGTTTTCTGCGATTCGTGTATCGATGAAGGTCACGGAGACTAATGTGTAATAGTCATGTACAGGATATTCGAGAGAGTTGGAAAAATCGGTAAGACAATTTAATAGCCAAAAATTGCAATTGCAAAATGTAAAAAAGAAAAATGCAATTAGACGACACTTAGACCGGGCTTCTCACTATAGAACATTAGCTCGTATCACAGCTGGTTTTTTGGAGATTCGAATTCGGAGTTGCCCGAATTTGAGTTTTACATTTACGTTCGAGCTTACGACTCGAACGAGAACGTAGGAGTTTCTTCTGGTACGAAGAAAATTGTTGACCAATCGCTTTTCTATCGAAACCGACGAGATCTCGACTTTCTCAATTATTCTGTATATGCGCTAGTACAATATTAATATACGTGCATGCTGTTTTCGAGTATTTTGAAAAACGTGTGGGGTAAATTTGTTATGCTGAAAAAAATGTAACGACCAATTCCCAACGTGGAATCTCGTTATGCTTCGGAATTTCGGTGTATTTTACGTTAAATACTGAAAAATTCAATAAAATAATAATATTGTACATCCGTAAACCGTGAATCGCATGAGCTTTGGTGTTGTATTGGAAATTCTAACGTTTCGTCTTGTAAATTGATTTGTTTAATTGCCATTTCGTTAGATCGTACGAATCATTCTATTACAATGTGTGATAATATTCGTATTATAAAATATAATCACAAAATTGTTCACAGCTGTTAAATTGTTACAAATAATAATTCGAGACTAATGCTATCCTGTTTTATTTTTCGTTTTACCGCCCAAGTCTTGTTCGTAATAAGATGTGCTTTTTAATTTCTAGATCGTTCTAGAATTTCCAATATTTTCTGTTCTTCCTAGGAAAAATGTGTTACGTTGCATCAAACTTCCTCGTTGTCTCTAAAAAAGATTAAAACATCAAATTATTTAGCACATGAATATTTGTTTTTCTTTTCAAAACTTAAATTTATTACGATGAGCTAAAAATGCAAATTAAATTGTCCGACCTGGCATTTTGACATTCGAAAATGAATTATCCTCATATATTTTTTATGAAAAAAAAAGTATTGACGAAGTGTCGAAAAATTTGGTTAAAATGAAGAAAAAATAATTAAAACACATTTTCGTTGGAAGAACAGGACAGTGATATTCGTATCGTATATGCATTAATGCTTCCTACTGGGACAGCCATTTCTGTTTTATTCCCTTCAGCCGCCAACTTCGAATCTCAACGGATTACGTCGTTGTCGAGCACTTTACGATTGCGAGGCCGACAACGAGGACGAGCTATCGTTTCGCGAGGGCGAGGTGATAATCGTTACGAACGAGCAAACGGACGACGACAATTGGATGGAAGGTGCATTGGAACGATCGCCGGAAAGACGAGGAATGTTTCCTATAAGCTTCGTTCACATGCTCCAAGATTAACATTCGGCGAGTCTCAATTCTCTCACGAGAACCTCGAGCTCGGCCAGCGTCATTAGCATAGCCAGTCTCGGTCGTCAAAATTGGAATCGTAAATCCACCGATTAGGAACGAAAAGGAGTCGAAAAGCTTATTTAATATTCCGGGTCTGTATGTAAGACTTGGTGCGTTGAGAGTGAAAGGTACGTTGATTGTCCAAAAGTTATCGAAAAACGTTCCAATCCATCTCTGTTGCTTCCTAGTCATTTTTTTGCTAAAATTAAATATTCCTGTGGACAGAAAAATTATGGAAATTAAAACAATCACAGAATATACGAAAAAAAAAAAAAATTTGATGAATTATTAAATTCTGTGTCGATGTAAGATGTTATTTCTAAAAAAAAAATTACATTAAAATCGCATCCACCTGAGGATATCAGGCATTATCTCTCATGGACAAAAAATCTATAAATGTGATAATTTTATTTTACTAATTTAATATTTCGTTCGCATAATTATTTCGAAAATTCGATGCTCGGTATCTTCAAAACGGTGTTTTTTTCTTTTCAGATTTTTCTCTTATCGCGACTTGCCCGAATTTTGATCGTATCAAACTTTTGGCTTGGGAAGCTACGTGTAACGTGTCTTTAAATAAACGGTGTTCCCATTGGCGAAGTAACAGAGGATCTACGATCGATACTTTTTACGAAAACTTTTTGAAAACAACAGTGTACTTATCTCGTTGTTTCGAGAAAAAGAAAAATTATGTGGAAAGAAAGATTGAGCGGTCTCTTCGTGGCCGTACGACTGAAGACGTTGGTATCGAATCGATTCTTCGCCCGAAGAAATAACAATTGGGCAAGGCCCAGAACTCATCTATTAATACTAATGTGAAATAACGATAATACACTAAGAGATAATTCCTAAAAGAGTTCCCCCCTTTGTCGGCTTTAAAACGAGAGAGGGAAGAATTAAAGAAAATCTAATTTACTCTGATTGTAATAATATCGATACTCGGTATATTTAACGTACATTTTTTCTTCGAATCAACACCCTCCTACTCGATTTAATTTCGTATGTTTCACAGTTGGAGCGCAAATGTGATATTTAACATTTTCACTGTAAACTTCCGGCGTGTTGAGTCAGGGGGTAAAAAGTTACTAACTTAAAACTCTGATCCATAACTACTAGTACGAAGTACCGCCATTTACAATTAATTCTTAAGACTTATAAACGTAAATCGTTCAACGAAATAACGAACGAAAAAAAAGAAAACATTCGCAAGCTGCATCGTTCACGAAAAAAAAAAATTCTACTCATTACCATATTTGTTTTTTTTAACTTCTAAATAATACGAACTCAAAAATCCGTTTCGACCTCGATCGTTTCGTAGTTAAGGTCTGACCTTACCGAACTTTGCGGTGATATCTGGATGAAAGGGTAAACCAATGAAATAAGTAAAAAACGAGGAAGCGCTTGAAAATTTATTATTAAAACTATCGTCTTGCTAAATGTTTATTCTCTTCGAATGATGAACGTTGATTATTGCATGACACAACACAAGAAGTATTATTAGAATATTCGTCACGATGAAAGAGAAAAAAAGAAAAGAAAGCGAAGGTCCGAATTGAGAATCGAAAGCAGAAATTAGAGTTTGCGCTCAAATTCTAACTTCAACGGGCTCCGAAATTTCGACACGATTAGAAATATTATAAGTATGTATTTGAGTTTGAACAAGTATTTGTGCTGCCGACTCTCGATTCGAATTTTTAATGAAAAGAATCTTCAATCTCGAAGGGTGTACATTTTTTGTATTGCCATACTGTTTTATAGTATATGTATATGGATGTATACACACACACATATATATATATATATATATTTCGTCTAGGAGATTAGAGGATTTTATTAGTCACTTAGATACGTTGTAACAATTGTGGAAATACGAGCAGCACGTACTCGTTGTAAGAAATCCGTCGAGAGACAAAAATGACATTCGATTGGAATGTACGAGACCAAAGAAGTTGTTGGCGATTGAATATATAAGGGCGAGAAGAAAGGAAGAAAAGGAATATGAACGCGAAACAAAGGCATAATGTAACGATGACGAAAATGAGAGGCTCGAAATGTAGTGTCAATGTGTAAATACATGTATCGTGTATATATTACGGGGCAAAAGAAAAAAAACCGTGTGAAAGAAAGAAACCTGAACCGAAGATCGATGTTTATAATTAACAATATAATATTAATAAAATCATCGGTGCGATGATAAAAATAATTACCAGAGAATCAAGCATGTGAATATTATAATCCGTTGTAACGTTAAAAAAGAAAAAAAAATACTATCGCTTCGAGACGTCGATGCGAATTAAAAAAATATGAATAAAAATAGATTTTACGTATTTATGAACTCTTCTTCGAATCCGAATGGACATGGAGTCGATCGAGATAAAACGTGCGGAAGATACAAAAATTATATATGTATATTTGATGATTTGGATTTTTGATCGTTCGATCGGCATCGCCAGTGGCCTATAGCGCAATACACCATCAGACTCAAAACGCCATACCTAATGTAGCCACTTTTGTTCAATATATGGAAAAAATTAAAAACATAAAAATATCTTCCGGCACGAGCGATTCAAAGAAAGAAAAAGAAAATTAATATATTCAGTCTTTGTAAGTAATAATGTCTTAATAATATGAAAAGTATCGAAATGCTTGATATAAATGCAAACAAGTCACTTATCCTAGATTAGGCTGATACGGCATAATAACATATAAGTATTTGTACTCCACGAACAATAATCTATACCGATATTCAAGATATAAAAAAAAAATCTCACCGTTAAAATTATGCACAATGTCATCTTGAATGGAGAGCGACTTGGAATTTAAAAAATGAAATGGAAATAAACGCTGTGTAGGGAGCTGTGTAAAATCATTGTCATTTATTTCTATTCTATTATAAAGGATCGTCGATTGTCAATAGAAGAAGCTCATACAATGAACACAAGCAATATAAGCTTATATTAATGATTAAGATACTAGTTGGCAACGCAATAGTTTTCCTGTATCTGCTAACCGCAAAAGTTCATAAAATTTAGATCCCGTTAACATCACGTAGGTGAATCAAAATATCCAAAAATGCGAGAAAATCGTCTTGGCGCCATCTAGCGTGACCGTTACGGAAATACTTCGAACAGACTCAATCGCTCCCGAGGAGTATGCGCTCTGTTTTCCGGCTGAGCAATACTTTCCTCGTTCATAAGATCGCCGGCGTGGCGCTCTCGTCGTTCGTCACTAAATGTCTCTAGTAGGTCGTCGATTACCTATAATCTTCTATAGTTCGTGCCAACTCTGCTAGTCGCATGAAAAAGCATTCACGGATAGTTTGGTAGTGACTGACGTAAGAAGACATGGGAAGATGGCGACGTATTTAAAACGAACGTCAAAATTGTTCGATATTTCATTAAATCGTACGTCAGCCGAAGTGAATTTACGAGATTTGATGTGTCCAGTTTGTCGCGGTATACTGATCGAGCCTGTGACACTACCGTGCACGCACAATCTGTGTCTTCGTTGTCTCAAGGGTACCTTCGAGCACAACAGCCTTACATGTCCTATGTGCAGAGTTAGAGTCGGTTCTTGGCTACGCACAGCTACGAAATCGGAGACCCTGGTTAACAGCTCACTCTGGGATTTGATAAGGACAAGATTCCCTAACGAAATCGAGGGTAAACACAACGGGGACGAGGGGGACATCCAGCTGGACTCTGGTGAGTTATGAAGCTTTTTACGAGTACGAATAAACAAACATAACCTAACCTAACTTTTTTTCGGTCAAACCTCCAATTGTGTATATATGACAGGAATACAATCATTATCGGTAACCTAATTTATTCGCTTAAATTTAATCACGCTTCAACATAAGGAAATGCTCATATATTTTTTTAAAACGGAAACGTACTCGTTCTACATTATTACATGTAAAAATCATCGAATTATTCCGAAACGAGTAAAATTTTAATTCTCTTATCATCCCATTTCCCTCAATTGCCATTTAATTCAATGCAGGAATGTTTTTATGAACGAAAATACTTTAATTTGAAAATATTTCTTTTTTATCGTTTCATCAGGCTTTACCTCAAAGAAAATAATCCTAAGCGCCGCCGGTGAAATTCGACGCGAGTATGAAGTTCAGCTCAAAATTGCCGAGGATGAAATGCGTCGACAGCGCGAGACCGAGATACTAGCCAACGAGGTGCTGATACGAAAAATTCATGCCGAAGAACAAAAACAACAATTGGCACAATTGGCGCAGGACCAATTATTGGCAAAAAGCCTTGCGAAGAAGCAAATTCTCAATAAAGAACAAAATTTATTGAAACCTCATACCGACTACAAAAATTCAAATTCAACTCGGAACGAGGGAAAAATTCAGTCGAGAAGTATCGAAAATGAAGTTTCGTTGGATTCACAAATTTCGGTTCTACGAGCAGAAAACAATGATGAGAAAAGTGTTAAAAACGAACCCGAGTCAAACAAATCCAGCGTAACGACAATATCGAAAATACGAGTTGACAAAAATACAAAATCAAGCGTTTTTAGTAAGGAAAGCACGGAAAAATCATTCGCTCAAAAATCTATGCCTATCAACGTCGTAACGAGAACTCTCAAGCATCAAAATATCTCCAAATACACAAATTCTTGCTCGTCGAATTTCACCAACGAACCAAGTTGCTCTACCCAGATTTACGGAACAAGAAGCAAGGAAGAACTTCATGTACCGATCGATATATTGAGTAGCAAGAAAAAGAGCCTCGGCGTCGAGGTTTGTATGACGAGCGGTGACAACGACGAAAGAATCGGCAGTGCCGAGAGCGCCGGCAGTCACGACAGTATAAATCAAGAAATTCATCACTTCAAGCCGATCAAACCGATCGCAAGAACGGCCTTAAAAGTTTCCAACGGTAACAACATTTCTGTTCTTTCTTATTCGAGGATTTTTTAGCTTTTTAACATTTTGTTCGTAACGATAAATTCAAATTCAAGATTCAATTTCTTCTCTTTTTTTGGTTGTAATATACATCAACCTATCGAAAACATTCAAATTAACGATTTTTTTCGTTACAGACGGTCGACCGGTAGATCCGAAGTTGATAAGAGTCATACCAATCTTGAAACGCGTATCCAATGCAGTGCCAAAACCACCTTCGCCAACTCACATTAAGAGGATACTTGGCTGCTCTTGGAGCGCTTTTAGAGGTATGCACGATATACTTTTTTCTATCGAATGGCAAACTCATTTTTTTTCTATCGTTCACTCGTATTTAATCGACGTAATGAGAGAATATCCGGTTTTTCGAGAAATGAATTTTAATTCGAAGGAATTCCGTCTGTTCTCAGGCAAAGCTCGTCAGAATCTTGAGCTTCGACGAAACTCATCAAAGTCGGAGATGGAGAACGAAGGGAAAAATGTCGCGACAACGATGTTTCAATCTAATCAATTTTCGTCGAAGTTGCAAAAATCACAAATTTCCGAGACGGTACGAAGGCTCGATTTGGCGCCCGATCTGTCCTTCGACAGCAACAAGAATTACGCAAAAGGTATAAATCGAATATTGAACGGTACGAGAGTGAGTAAAAAATTGATACTCGATAACGAGCCTCTCGATCCAAGCGGCACGAGCAAAACATCCAAGTTGCAAAAAAATGGTAGCGGGACGAAGAAAAATTTGTGGAATAAAAAATTTCGCGACAACTCCGACGAATCGTCGAGTTGTTCGCCGATTGGAGAAATCGTGGCGAAAAGATCACCGAAAAACTGCAACGATAATTCAACGATCGAGAACATTGCCGAGAGAATAAAAAGACGCAAGATCAACGAGATACGTGAAAAAAATATCGACGAGTCGGAGAATGAGAATTCACCGAGAAAAACGCGAAGACGGCCAAGAAACGAGAAAATCGAGATGGAAAATTTGGACGAGAGTGTCGACGAGAGTGTTGGAACGAAGAGAAAACAAAAAGTTGGCAAAACCGTGAGAACGAAACGTCGAAAAACCGAGGATCCTGGAAATTCGTGGGAGAACAAGAATAAGAATAATAAAAATTCCCGAAAAAATGATAATAACGAGTCGAACGAAGAGATCGAGTCGGAGGATCAAGAGATCGGAGAACGTAGTCGTTCGTCGTTGGAAAAAAATGTTTGCGAGAAAAAGGTGGAAGATACGAATGAGAAAATTATCGATGATGAAATAATCGAGGAACAGGCGCGAATGGAAAGATTGATTCTTCAGGAAAAAGAAGATTTCGAACTTGCACTGAGACTTCAGGCGCAGTTTAACGATATGGAGAGAATCGCGGGACGCACGAGAGGCTCGAGAAGAGCTATGGAAAATGTCGTGACGAATGTGAATAATGAAACGAAGAACGAAAGATTAAAAATTACCGCGAATACTGCCAAAAGAGGCAACGCGAACAGTAAAACGCGTCGAAGACCTCAAAAAAAAGCGGTAAAATGAAATTTCAACGGGCGGATTAAACTGACTAAACGAAGACAAAAGAAAACATTTTTTTTTTTTCAAGACGATATGAAAGCCTGCAATTGTGATTTTTATCCTATTTGATAATTCATTTATCAACAAACAAACACGTTATTTCGCTCATAACTTCAATAATTTTTTTGTTGCCATGCTAAAGTACAAACAAAATGCGATGTTCGCAATGAGATCCGTAAAAAATATTACAATTTTTTAAATTGTCGGAGAGTATGAAATTGTACTCGCGTAATATCTAATCGAATCTAAATTTCACCGAAATATTAATTCACATAAAAAAAGTAATTTCGTTGCTCTATACATTTTTTTGTCATAAAAATTATTTAATGACTGAAAAAAAGAGGAATCAATTTCAAACTCGGATAGAAACATTGTCGACACTTGGTTTTTTGTTTATTTTTTGTTTTTTTTTCTAACGAATTAAACGAGAAGGGGCTTTCATGTCGTCTCGGATGCGAACCCTCCAACACGGAATGTTCCTATGAATGATGAACGATTAATAATTGTCGTAAAATTTGAAGAATTAGATAATTTTACGATTATTTGATTTTCTCGAAGGTGAGAATGCGTGACAGAGAAATAATGTGTACCTGGGGACTCGAGGGAAGACGAGGAGGTATACACACATTATTATTATCATAAGAAACATATTCATTGTATAAGAAATTATTTTTAATTGTCGCATTCTCTCGCGTTTCCCGTTCGTTGTACTTTTTTTTTAATTTTCATTTTCTTTTTTATTCTTGAATGATCGTCATGAAATATATATATATATATACACACACACACACATATATATATATATATTTCTCACCAGTATTAGGATAATCGTTACAAGCGTAAAGATCGTAGCTAACGAATTCAATCAATGGCGCTTCGAATTCTCTCTATCATCATTTCCACGAAACAAACATGCAATCGCTCATTTTTTGTTTCGATAGACAAAATAAATTAAAAAATGTCCTACCGATAATGAAAAAAAACATAAAAAAAAAGTTGCAGGATCTTTGATGTCAAGAACGGCAATAGTATAAAAAAAGAAGAACAAACAAACAAAAATAATAATAACTCGTAATCACGAACTCGCAATAGAAAGAACACCAATATTTTTTACAAGCATTGTTACGAATTTAGCTCTAGGAAAAGTTCTTGAAACATTTACTTTAATGCAAACACACAAACGAAGAAAAATATGTAATGTTTCGTTGTAAGGCGATCGAAGAACGGAAAGCTATATAGATATTTTTTTCATTCGTTTCTAAGACCGAAATTTGCCCCGCTCTTATTTACACGTTCGTCGACGATGATCAATTTGTATATATGAAAAACAAATATTACTTCAATAAATTTAACGATTTATATTTAAATTTTGCTCCCGTACGATTTCGCAGTTTTGTAAAAAAAAAAGAATGAAAAAAAAACAACAATCATATTTTGCATTTTTCAGTCCCACTCGCGATTTTTGTTCACTTCCTGCCGTTAAGCGTAGTTATTTTTGCGTCGTTTGTCTGTTACAAATATTTGTGAAAAGGGAAAGAAGAAATCGAAAAAAACACGCATGCGAAAAGAAAGAAACGAAAACTAGAGAATCTATTTTCAATAACTTTCAAAATAATACCTTTGCGTAGATCGTAGTGACGATTTTAGCGCGAAGTAATTTGTTTGTACAGTAATTAGTCGAGAAAAAAGAAACAAGTGGCAATGATATTTTTCACTTAAGCTTGAAATTGCCCGTCGTTGATGTGGCAATTTTTTTTCTTTTTTTTTTTGCGAAACGACAAAACAGAATTTACCCACAGCAACCAATCCATCGACAATTTCGCGCGACTGAGGACGAAATGTCGTTTATCACTGTTCTGGATTATATTGGATCGATAAGGATCGTAAATTAATCAATAATCGATTGAATAATTAATTAAAATTCAATTCTCCATTGATTTTCAAACAATTAAAAAAAAATTCGACTCTTTATTAATTTACTATTAATGAAAATTTTACAATTAATTGGTCAATGAGTTGAACCTTGAAAGAAAAAAAATCGTCGATGGTATTCGCCCGACGCGAATTTGAGATTACAACAAAAAATCACCCTTTCGGTACTCGTACTATATGCGGCTAAAATATAATGTAAAAACAAAACAATTGTGCACGCGTGAAAATGAAAAAACAAAAAAATTAAAAGTGTATAAAAGTACAAGAGGAAGGAAGAAAAAAGTTATTTAGCGTTAAAATGCAGATACGAAATATCGTCGAATATTGTATTTAGTAACGATAATTTACAAGGTAAAACAACAACAAAAACATAGATCTAATCGAAGCGAGAAAAATGCGGTAACAATAGTTAAGTAAAAAAACGTACTGATAACACGCAAATAATCCAGTGCGATAAGAAAAAAAACGAGAAAGAAAGAGAGACAGAGAGACAGAGAGAGAGAGAGATAAGCGAAAGATTTTTTTAGTAAGAGACAGTTTTATACATAATGTTATGAATACGTGCTACGAAATGATCGAAAGAAATGAAAATGAATCGTAAACTGCGTGGCAAAAGTAACAGAAGCTCACGATTCGTTCAATATTGTAAAAATACGGAATGTCGACGAGGAGAGAGAACTAAGAAAAATAAAAAAATAAAAAAATAAACCGTTTGTACAAAATGATCGAGATTCCGTAAAAGTTCTTCCGTTACTTCTTGGCTACCCTCTGTAAACGAGAGAAAAACAAAATAAAGTAAATAAAAAAAAATTATCATTACAATCAAAGTTCGATAAATATCCCATTTATCATAATAAAAAAAAATGAAATTAAAACAAAAGCTGAAAATTAAGTTTCTTATCAAGATTAATAATAATTTCAATTTTTTGTTTAATTTCATTTTTTTAAATAATCGTTCTTAGCAATTTTCTAAAAATTTTCCAAAAAATAGGAAAATTTGAGTGATATATACCGGGTCTCCAATATCAATCGGACCGAGTAGGGGTAAACAATATACCGGGGGTTCGACAGTATCGACTTTATAGATTGAAAATAAAAACGTTGAAGTTAATCGTTAAAGGGAATTCGTTATCTTTGGACGTAAAAAGAGTCAAGCCGTCTGGTTAATCCGTAGAAGATAGAAATATCGACGAAGAAAAATCTTTCTTACCGACCGAGTAAAAATTTCGCGGGAATTTAAATGCGGAAGATTCAAAATTCCAAAATATAGAAAACGTCGATAGCGATCGGTTATCACCTAAAAAAACTCTCGAACACGTGGTTATACCAGTATGTGTATGAAAACGTGATTTTTTAATCGCGGATTTTTCTCATCACGTGTGTTTTGTCTGGTGCGTCGAAGAAGCCAAAAAATGATGTCGTTGCGTTAACACACGAAACGTTGCCACGTATAAGGTTATGCACCCTCGAGGAAGAGGTTCAAGGGCAGTCAACGTTCGTTAGACATCGTTTCTCGTACGGCTTCGCGAACATGTGAACAAAACGAATGCTTAAATTTCAAATTTAAAAATCATTTTAAAAATCTCGGATTCAATATGGCCGACTCGAGAATTACAAAATAAATTCGTTTTAATGAAAATTGCACCCTGAGGCATTTTTCTAGCCCGTCGATGGTGAACTTTAAGGAAAAATGTCTAAAATGCCAAGATAAACTTTAATTATGATTTTTAGTTTGAATTTTTAGTCAACGACCGTTAATCGACCGTAACGAGAATTCGAGAAAGAGAGTAAAAGTGTAAAACGTCGAGGTATGTTTATAGACGAGGAGATAATAGCGTAGAGAGCGAGAGTTCGGTAAGTATACGTATATACCTACATACTCGCGCGAGTAAAGAGAATGTCGAAACCGAGCACGACGAATGCAACGTGACACGATGATCACGTGACCAAAATGGCCAATAGCGTTGGTTCTCGAAGACCGCGGTCACGTTGCACACGGCGTGAATCGGCCTTTCCTTTTCCTTTCCTCTCGACCCCACCAGCCGTATTACGGCCGCGGGTCTCTCTCTCTATCATCGCGATTCCACTCGCCAATGTGTCTTTGCTTTTTATAAACGACGCTTGTGGCCCGAGCTCTTCTCGGTACGGTTATAATTTTTTGTTTATCGTTTGTAAATTAATAGAAAAAAGAAAATTAAAATAATGAAAAATAATAATCAAATTTCGTGGTTTCGAGGATTAATAAATAGTGGTGTGAAAAACGACGGTGAAGTTTTGGAGTTTTTTTAAAAGTTATTCAACGCCTCGGGCTATCTTTATGAAGATTTATTGTTAAATGAAAAAGACAACATTATTATATATGTCAAGTTTAAATTGCCGAGTCAGCGTAATGATTAAAAGTTGTCTATATTCGCCGATTTCGTTGAATTAGTGATCTGTCAAAACACGTTTTTAAATCATTTATTGTCGGTGTTATTTTTATTTTTGCTTTATCAGAAATGCGCCATGCGCATGATAACGAGCGTGTAATAAGTTCTGTGTTTGATCTACCGCGCATTGACGTAACGTAGACGTGAAAGTTCGCCCGGATCTACACGCGACTATTTAGTAGTTAAGGTGAGTCGAGATCAGACCACACAACACTGTTTGCTCCAACGCACCCTAGCCAAACCACGTTTGAACCATATTTTGACTTAATTAAGCCGAAATACAGTTAATTACATCCCTTAATTTAACATAAATATATTTACAAAAGATAATTTTCATAATAAAACTTCTTAAAAAAAAAGGTTATATTACTCTTCTAGTCAAAAACTCAAGACGAATGAATTTAAAAGCCACCCTTTAATACTTATTCGCCGTCCCTTACACCCCCAGAAGCCAATCTAATAGTTAACCCGTATAGCGCATAAGTGTCTAGTCGGCTCGCTAGTTTCGCTGGCGAGAAGGCAGCGCGGGCGCGGCCACCTAGCGGCGGCCGATTGCATTACATGCGTTTCCTCAGGAAAATAGCCGTATTAATAGTAATATTCACATATTTATGTTGCGTAAGCTTTATAAATATTATCCATATGTTATTAATAACAAACTATATTGCATAACATCGATATTAACCGAATATACCTCTCGTTAAATTACACGTAATATCGATGTTTTATTTCTGTAACGAAACGTGTTTAAAACCATCCAACACGAAACAACGGAACCGTCACAATAGAGTTTCGGCACGAGGCTACAAGCGTGACCGTAAAGGGAGAACTCCCTTTTCTTTTCCATTTTCGGTCTACTTCGAATCTCGAACGTTTATAGAATTTATCGATTTTGTTTTCATTCGACGCTTCGTTTTTTTTTTTAACGTAACGACGATACTAAAATAATTATCGTTCACTTTTCACACGCTTAATCAGACCTGTCCCCCGACATATAACGTTGTTTTCGTACCAAGGATACAATTGGAACGTAATAACTATCTTCACGTCAGACTCGAAATGCCAAGCTGGCGTACTAATTTACGTTACAGCGCGGCTCTTCATCCGTTTTCCTCGCACGTCTTATCTACCTCATGAAACTTCGAGGGAGTGAAATACGTATACGGCAATGGCCTCTATGAATTTGCATCTTGCAGACGTTCCCCTTTATACCTCGCGCTCCCCGTGATATAATAAGTAGCGGATATAAGCGTAACCATCTTGGACTCGGATAAGTATATGGTTTATGATATCTGTGTATAATACTTCACACAGAAACAACCCCCGTGGGAAAAATATGCGTTCTCTCGTATCCGACAAAAAAATTTACGGTTGTTATAAAATTCTTACTCTACTTTTTTCCATTCGTTGTGTTTTCTTTCGGCTTATTCGTTTTTTGGGTGTCTTGATTATTCTTCCGGGATACAAAAGACTGAAGAAAAAATATAAAAAATTTGTAATGTAATATTTTTTTCTGTTTTTTGTTTTTTTTTTTTTTCTGTTTAGGGTAAAAGTTACGATCGAGCATGAGCCTTACGACGGGAGAAACTTGAAAACGAAAAGGATTATGACCGGTACAAATCGACATGAAACACGAAGCCAGTGTGAGCCAAATCGCAGTGCAGCTTCGCTGGCTTCTGGCAAACATACGGTACATTGGTTTCGCAAAGGCCTTAGACTCCACGATAATCCTGCACTCGAGGAAGGTCTCATGGGTGCAACGACATTCAGATGCGTTTTTGTCATTGACCCCTGGTCGGCTGGTAGCAAGAGCGTCGGTATCAACAAGTGGAGGTAACGATTTTTTAAAATATTTTTTTCAATTATTTGGTCTCACTGTCAAAATTGCCTAGCTGTCAAAATGTACGGTATGTCAAAATTTACCAGCTGCCAAAATCAAGCGTCTGTCAAAATCTATGGACTTTCAAGATCGTCCAATTGTCAATATTTACAGGCTGTCAAAATTCTGGGGCTGCCAAAATTCGTCGACTGTCAATATTTAATGACTGTTGAAATTTAACATTTGTCATGATTTATTGTCTGTCAACAATTGTTGGCGGTCAAAGCTGACTGGCTGCCAAAATTGGCTGGCTGCCAATATTTATCAACTACCAAAATTGAAAAGAATGCGAAAATAACTTTTCACTTTCCTTTCAAGATTTCTACTCCAATGTCTCGAGGACCTTGACGCATCATTGCGAAAGCTGAATTCGAGGCTCTTCGTGATACGTGGCCAACCAGCTGATGCACTACCGAAGCTCTTCAGGGAATGGGGCACGACGAATCTTACCTTCGAGGAGGATCCTGAGCCATTTGGACGAGCTCGCGATTTCAAGATATCGGCGCTATGCAAGGAGCTCGGAATTTCGGTTATTCAGAGGGTCTCGCACACCCTCTACAAATTGGACGAGTGAGTCAAACTCAAAAATCTTTCATATTCATTCGTATAAAATCGAAAGTGAAAAAAGAAAAATTCGATAAATTCGAATAAATTTGAATTATTCGATAAAACTTCCAGGCGTAAAAAAAATCATAAATCAACATTAAACTATTATTAACTCTTTCACATTTTTATCGAAGAGTCTGATTCGACTCGATGTTTAAATTTACGATTTTATGATGTAAATGACATCGGATTTAGTTTCACCCCCCACTCTCAACCCCTATCGATAAGCTTCATACGTAAATCGTCCTGTAAATTCTTCGCACGAATCGATAAATCTCGTCCGTTCTGGGATTCCCCGAGAATCCTCGAAAGAAAACACACGTGTTCGTGCAATACTCGAGATATGCACCTGAGCTTTCGCAATGCCGAGTAAGCTCGAACGAGACGAGATTAAGATCCTTCACCCCTGCGCTTCCCATCCTCGACTATACGTAAACGCCGATAAAAAGTCTTGAATTACAACGAGATTGAGCCAACGGCCATCGATTTCCATCGTTTTTCCTTCGGCTTTGCTTCGACACACAAAATCGATACGAAACGTGTGTAGAATGAAAGCCAAACGAACAAAAAAAACGGTTGTATCGTTTCCGGCCTAAAGCCTTTCTCGTTCTGTGAATAATTTATTTGCCACGTTAAATTTCAATATTTTTTCCTGATCAAGGATTCTCTCGTTATTTACTTGAAAAAAATACTAGAAAAAGCGAAGGAAGGTTTTTTTTTAAAGCGCTAATAATGTTCCAAAACACTTTTTTTTTCTCTTTCTCGAACGATAAAAGTTTAATTTTACTTATCTCTTGTGCGATGTAGAATTTTGGAGAAAAACGGCGGGAAGGCTCCTTTGACGTACCACCAATTCCAGAATGTCGTGGCGAGCATGGACCCTCCTCAACTGCCTGTCCCGACTGTTTCTGCAGCTTGCATAGGGAATGCTTACACTCCGTTGCACGACGACCATGACGATGCTTACGGTGTACCAACCCTCGATGAACTTGGTACCTATTTATTTCAAAATTATTTATTAAATTCTTGTTTTATAAAAAGAAAAATAACAAATTATAAAAAAATGGGATTAATTAAAATCATTAATGGTGATATTAAAATTATTTTTTCATGATAAAATCATAAAAATTAACTTTTCCTCTGATCGACGTGTTTTGTACATTTTGTTGAATGGCTTGAACGTATTTTCTAAAAAAACAAAACTTTGGACGGTTGAGGAAAAGTAAAAAAAAAAGGATTAGAAAGAGAGATTTAAAAAAGAGACAAAAATTGAAAGCAGCATTTTGACTGACCCCAGGGTTTGATACTGACGGTCTTCAGCCACCGGTATGGGTCGGTGGCGAGAGCGAAGCTCTGGCACGTCTCGAGCGTCATCTCGCGAGAAAAGCGTGGGTGGCGAGTTTTGGTAGACCTAAAATGACCCCACAATTATTATTGCCGAGCCAGACGAGCTTATCAGCTTATCTACGCTTCGGTTGTCTCAGCACAAGACTTTTCTACTACCAGCTACGAGATCTCTACAGAAAAGTATTTTTTAATTTTGTATAATAATAATTATGATCATTAATAACGATAATAATAATAATGAAAATTGATGAAGTTTTTAAAAAGACAAAATTACTTTAACCTAGTGAAAACTTATTTTTTCAAACTCGGTTTTACAGATTAAAAAAGCTAGCCCACCCCTCTCGCTACACGGACAGTTGCTATGGCGCGAATTTTTTTACTGCGCTGCGACGAAAAATCCAAATTTCGACAGAATGGAGGGTAATCCTATTTGCCTCCAAATACCCTGGGACAGAAATCGCGAGGCACTTATGAAATGGGCTAACGTGAGTTGAACGAAAAAATTTGTACGGTTAATTTATGTAAATTGTTTAAATGAGAAATGGAAAGTTTACAAAAATAATGAATTTCAATGAATTGTTGTATTTTAATTATTTTATATATATATTTATCATTTTTATAATTAATTCATTTAGATATTTTTTATCTATTTAATATTTTATACGTATGACTTTATTCGAATGAAAATTTATTTACTATTTTGATTTTTCAACAGGGTCGGACGGGTTTTCCCTGGATCGATGCTATAATGACTCAGCTACGCGAGGAGGGTTGGATCCACCATTTGGCTAGACACGCCGTCGCTTGTTTCTTGACCAGGGGTGAGCTCTGGATCTCATGGGAGGAAGGGATGAAGGTAAAATCGTTTTTGTCTACCAGCTTTAATACAAAATCGCTTAAAAATTATTTTTGTTTAAAAAAATCTTTTTGAAAAAACCTCTTTTTTCAACAAAATTTTGAATGTTTATTTTTTTAAGTCCACGTCGCTGATTTATAAAATTTACTCATTTAAAGCATGTGTTAAATGGTCCTTTTAAAAAATTCAAATCAGATCTTTGATGAACTCTTGCTGGACGCCGATTGGTCTGTGAATGCTGGAATGTGGATGTGGCTCTCTTGCAGCTCATTCTTCCAGCAATTCTTTCATTGCTATTGCCCTGTACGTTTTGGACGAAAGGCTGACCCTAACGGTGACTACATTAGGTACGTTTTTATAAATGCAAAATTTGGAAAATATAACGACGTTTTACGAGAAATTTAAAAAGAAATTTATTTTTTTTATTTAAAGACGTTATGTTCCGGTGCTGAAAAACATTCCGACGAGATTTATTCACGAGCCTTGGAAAGCATCCCTTAACGTTCAACGAGCATCGAAATGCATCGTTGGGCGTGATTACCCATTGCCTATGGTGAATCATAGTAAAAGCTCGAGGGTCAACATCGAACGAATGAAGCAAGTTTATCAACAGCTCAGCAAGTATACTGGCAACGGTGAGTGTAAGTTTGTCGCTACTACATTTAGTGTTCTCTTGGTCAAATCAATCCACATTTTTGTTTATTTTAAAAAAAAATCCCACATATATTTTATTAAGAAAAATATGTTTTAAATTCATTTTTTGTATTTTTTTTTCATGCAGGATCTGTTCCTAATGGTGAAACTATGGGTAAGATGTGAATCTTTCTTGTTTTCACGTAGATACGCAAAAAATGCAATAAAAGAATTTGCATGAAGATTAAAATAATTCGAATTGTAATTTTGGCATCGCTCGGGGAAACAATTTTTTTTTGTTTAAATTAACTTTGAAGAGGGCTTATGGAATCGGAAATTTTCCGTACATTACGAATATAACATTTTTGTTTCCAGTTTTTGCAAAATTACTGGTCAAAAAACGAAAAAACCGAAATATTTTTGGATTTTTCAACTTTCGACTGCGAAATTTTGACTGAGAAATTTTACCCGTTTGACAATAACGATTATAATAACCAATCATTTTTTATGTTGGTCAACAAATAAGGTTTGCTGAGGATAATCCGTCAGACATCCGGGATGCAAAACGAGTTCGAAGAGAGGGCGGAACAATCGTCGTTCATAGCATCGAGTGGGCAAAATAAAATTGATTTGTCAATTGGTATATCGCGACATCTTCATTGAAATTTTACGTCTCAACGTTAATTATTTTACTTCGATTTCGACTTTTTATAGAATTTTTAACAATATAATCATTGTAAAAGAAAAAAAAGATCCCGATAGATTTTGTCTTGTACAAAAACACTTACTTGATTCCACGATTTTTATAAAATCGATAAAATCCTTTTTGCACAAGGATTTCCACGTTTTTATGACTTTTCCTAAACATTGATATTTAAAAAAAATCCTACTCGATTAATTTTATACGAATTTTAATATTATCTCGTAACTGTGTTTATATTTGAGGATGTATGGGACATACTTTACAGATAAGTTACCGTAATACAATTTTACTTTTGTAAAGTATTATATAATCGCACTTGCATTTATGCAGAGCAAAAACAAATTATATTCAATTTTTCATAATTTTCGACTAATATCAAATTGATTTTAATGTTTTAAAAACTCGATGAGTGGATTTAGGATAAAAAACGCTTGGATAGTACAATTCGATATCTCATTTTTTAGACCCGAGAGGGCACTTTAAAAGTATTAAAAAAACGTAAGAAGCCTAAAGATCGGCTCGATAAATTATTTAAACAATTCATAGCCTAATGGACCAAGTATAATTTTAAAGCTCAAAGGTTCGTGAAAAAAATGAATAACTGATAAAAGAATGTATTTTGCCGAAGCCACCCATTTTAGTAAACAAGATTCTCTTTTTCGCGAAACGCGAGAATAATTTCTAATTTTTCAAATATCTTTTAAGACTATAATCGTTGTATAGATGAATTTTTCGATTTGAGAAAGGTTGTATATCTGTGAGTCAAGCCGTTAATGCAAAAGTCACAATTATTTATCGCATTCGACAATTTCGCAATGTACTCGAATTTCTTATCAATATTATCTCATTAACGTTGAAATAATTTTCATAGATCTTCTTGACTTAATTATAGAATGGAAAATAGTTATCCGATTTAGCTCGCCATTCTCTTTCGACGAAACCCGTACATCCTTTTGATAAGCCTTATAAAATTATAACCCGATTCGATCCGAGTCGAAGGGTCTAAATTAATTTTTGATATGTCTACGTGTCTATTATTATTGTCGTTCGTTTCGTCGTCGCGTGTGTAAATTTGGACGGTAAATTTGTCGCCTGACCAATTAAAAACACAAAAATAACATACATGTTAATATTATAAATATATCAAAGAAATATATAGATTTATTAGAATACGACAATTCCCAGTGTTTACTTTATTTACTTTACTTAAAAATATACTTTATTTTTAACAGCCACAAATATTTAACGTTCGAATAAAATATTCCAGCGAATTTATTTACACTATAAATATGCCGAAACGATATATTTTTGAAAAAAAAATTGAATTTTCCTCCTCGTCGAGATTCTCGTGTACAAATAAAAACTTGTTGAACTAATAGAAAACAAGTTGGGCGGAGTACGATTTTATCATACGAATCTCGGAACAAATCGTAAATAATTTTACTAAAAATAAAAGAATGGGGCTGCGCGATTCGCGGGAGGTCAGAATGAATTCACGCGCCAGTTAGTCGAGGTGAGCTTAGGTTGTAATTATAACTATCGCTTTATGGTTTACGAGGCAGCAAATTTCGAACGAAAAATCCGCTCATTAAATTGCGGATCGCCCAGGGTTTCGTTTTGCCTTCTTTTTAAGCTTTGTTCTCGTGAAAATATTTAATTTGCAAGGTTTCTTTGTCCGAGGGGCTTAAAATGTTCCGAATAATCGAGATCACCCACATTTTTTATTTTTTATTTTTTTATTAATGCCACGAAATTTATTTTTCCCCGAACTGTTAATAATTTATCGTTCCGATAATTAATGACTAATGGCGCACTGCTCTGTGATAAACGTACGATTAACGAATATTACTTACCTTTTTCCAATAAAGATCGTCTCGACATTTTTCTCTGTCGTGTTATCTTTCCTCGACGACCGTAGTTGTTCGGAGGACGCGATTAATTCTCACAATTGGGCTTTGAGTTATTGGGGAATGTGGAGCGTTTAAGAACATTCAGCTTATACAGTCACATAATAAAAAATATAGACAGTGAGAAATATTGTATATGGCAATACCATGATAAAAATCATATTCGCAAAACCAAAAACGTTGAGCTAAAGTAACAATAATATACAAAAATATTAATAAAACAGATCCAGTTATTTTTCCTTCAAGGTGAAACAATATTTTGTTTTTTCTAATTTCCTGAAATATCGGAACTTCATTCAGAAAATTTAAGAACTCAATGATTTATTTATGATCGAATGAAAATATTTAATTTAAACAAAAATTGAAACAGTGTCGTTATAATTTCTATTTTCTCCATTTTCGTTGAATCTATTTTTCAACGTGACCGTACATTAGCTGAAAATCCTCGAAATAAAATCGTACAACGTATCGTGGCGATGTGTTTTTTTTTTTCATGTCAACAAATGATATATTTTTAGTGCCTATACAGTGAGTTTCGGACTCGTTCTAGGTTTTACATTACATTTCTCATTAGATTTAAACAATTACAAATGAAATATTTTTTCTCAACACTCAAAAATGGAACTAATAGTGTCATGTTGTTGTTGTTGTTTCATTTTGTTCTTTCATATTTTTTTTCCTTTTAATATTTGTATTATTCTCCCATTATATTCATACGTTCCGTCGATTCTTACAAATGATTACATAGCATTTTGCATTTTTCATTTTTCATCCCCTTACCCCAATTTGTCATTTTATTCATCGTCTCGCTATGTTTTGTTCTTTTTTTTTTTTCTTTATTTATCGTATTTCTTGTTTCTTTCATTTTCGTTAGTGTCCTGTTTCGTTTTGTTTTTGCATTTTCTTTTTTTTAATAATTTCAAATCTCCCATCGCGTATCGTATTATATATAAATATATTTATATATATAACAAAAATATTATCAATATTTTTTTTGTGCATTGTTATGCATAATATACATATAATTATATATAATACGATTTTTCAATCATAATAATCGATAAATTCCAGCCTCGATATAATCAGTAATCGCGTTTAAAATAGTTAACGATAATAACGTAGGAGAACGCGTCGTTATCATTTATTACGCACGGTTTTAATCATTCCGTGGTCGCTACATTTTGTTTTTTGTGTGGCTTTTCATTCTTTAAAAGGTCTTGGTGTGTCAGTTTTTCATCGTTATTATTATTATTTTCTCGTTTTTTTTTTCTTCCTTCTTTTCTCTTGTAAATTCTTTCGCTTCATGGACACGTATAACTTTCTCTCTCACGCACACACTCACGCTTATGTGACAAATCACTCGCTTTATGCACACCACTCGCGCGACAAAAGACATTCGGATCGGTGAATTAATTTTTCGGAGTCGTCGACCTATTTTCTTTCTTTCTTTTTCTCGTTATTCGAATCCCAAGGATTTGAAATTAAATTGTCTATAACATAATTATAATATTGATAATTCCGATATATATTATAATTAATATTATATATTAATAATCAGTATCAATTAATTAATATGATAATATTAATCAATATTAATATATATATATATATTTATTATATTATAATTGTATAATAATTTAATCCTAAATCCAAAGGAATTTGTTCGGCCATTTCATTTTACACGGTAATTGCGCATTGTGGGTGAGCACACGCTTTTTTCCTCTCTCCTATTTATTTATATATCATTTTCACCCGCGCTCGCTCTCGTATCTTTACAAATATTTCGGTTTTTCGTTTTTTTTTTTTTTATAATCCTTTCGATCTTATTTTTTCAACGATCTTTTGTCTAATATATACACACACACATATATACATATATATATACACATATATGTGTATGCATAAATCAAATCGTTAAAAATTTAATGTAATTGATTTTCCAGTTTCCTGCACTTTTTACACATACTCGTTTATTTTTCTCGTTTTCACGCTTCTCAACTTTGTGCGAAATTAAAAATCGCCACGAAACTCATCACGCACACGTTTCGCGTCAGCGAACAGCCGCGACTGTTGCTTGGTATGAAAGAACATCGATGAATCAAGATTTACGGCGCGTGCGCTGAACATTGGGGATTCTCCGAGCGAGTGTGTTGCCCCCTATCGACCGACGATGACGAATAGAGAAATCGGCGATATCAATCGATGAAATACATCTTCTTCTAAGAACAATTACGCGTTAAGAATTTTTCGTGAAAAATAATAATGTTTTTTTTTACTTAGTCGTCGTTTCGTTTAATTAACGAGAAGAAAATGATCGATAAATTTATTTGATCAATTAATTGTCGTGTCAATGAAATTATTATCGTAATCTTGGGGTCGGCATTTTTTTTTTTTTTTTTTAATAAATCACGAATTCGTGAATGCCAAGTGGAGATATAGTCGATCTCTCTTCTTCACTGACCACAATTTTTTTTAATCTCTTCACCCACTTGCAGTTTTTTCTTTTTGTATCTTCTTTTTTTTTACAAAATGTATCGTTTTTAACTATACAATACGATACTAGGATCGATCGATCGATCGATGATCTCGCTTCGTCGTGAAATATTTAATTTGCTGTCTTTCTTGTTGCTGCTGCTTATTTTTTCCCTTCTTTCCTCAATTAATTTTATTTAATCGTATAATTCTCCCTTCTTTTTCCCTGCATTATCTTAATATTCGTATTACGACTAAATTTGTTTTATTCCCTAGTTATGTTTTTCTCGTCGCCGTCGACTGTTTCCGGAACTAAGACAACGAATATTTGTTTTAAATTATATTGCATTTAGTTTTTTGTTTTTGTTTCGTCGCAGGGCTCGTGTCTCGTCCGTGTAGGTCGTTTGTCTCGGTATTTTTTTTCGGGCTTCGACAGAAAGGGACGCACATTTATTTCGTATCGCTGTTGTTTCATTCGTCATGATTTTTTTTTCTTCTCAAATATATTTATAAAGCGGTGCATTTCGACAGAATTTTAGGCGAATCCAGAAAACAAGAGAGAGAGAGAGAGAGACAGAGAGAGAGAAAGGAAGAGAGAGAGAGAGAGAAGGAGAAAGAGGGAGAATGAGAGAAAGTGAGAGAGATAAAACACGATTAAGAATTTTCTATCAAACTGTGTACTAACATGTGCTATATATATATATATAGTTATTTTATATGATTTCGTGACTTTAAAAATTATTCGTAAATGAAAAATAATAACTTCTGTACGAACGATGCAAAACGAAATTTTTTCAAAAAATCCTTCCCCGCTCATAATATCCTCGATAAATCAATAAATATCGATTTATTGGATTTATTCTTTGTATCGGGCGATCGACTTGCCGAAAATTTTGTTTTTCCACCGATCAATCCCGTGCTCCGGTTATTTAAATATTTTATTCGCTAATTTAGTTCATATCTCGCTGTTAAAATGGCCAGCAATAATGTTCGAAACTAAAAACAAATGTAGCGGAATAGAGAAATCGTCTTTTTCGAGATGTCAATTTTCATTTCGAATCGATCATAAAAAAATTTCGATTCATTGATCAATTTTTGTTCAGTTTGCTTTTCGTAACAAAGTAAAAATCATTTTGATGACAGCGTTTAAAAAAACATTTTGCGCTTTGAAACTCGTCCTTATTTTTCTTCTTCTTTTTATTCGAATAAATATTTATATTTTCTCGTCATTCCCATTTGAAATCGTCACTTTTCGAACGTTCGACGTATGCCAAGCGTTAAAAATTTTACGCGATAAATATATATGTATAAAAATACATATATATGTCGCATAAACTACGTTAAATCATCGTCGCTTTTACCAATATAAACGCACATTACTACCTACAACGGCACGGGTTTTGTATGTTAATAAATTACGTGTTAAAATCGTTTATTCGTTTTTTTGTTTTGTTTATTTCATATTTTATACCATTATTAATTTTTTTCTCATACGTTTTTACTCCTTGTCTCTCTCTCTCTCTCTCTTTCTCTCTCTTTCTCCTCTTCTCCCCCACTCATCTTTAATTAACGCCTAAATATTACGTCAACAGTTTGTAATCCCGTCGTTTGGCTAATCTCTAATTTTATGATTTCTTTTTTTTTCTCCCACCTCCTTTCGTCCTTCGTCATTTTCTTCCTCATTAACAACAACAGCTTAAACGTCTAGTTATGTTTCTGGTTTGTTACTTTCTAAGGCATTTAAACCTGTTAATAATAAATGTACAGCACACACTCGTACACAAAAATCGCGATAGTCCGTCTTTATCTGCTGTCGTTAAGGCAGTGCAAGGGTATTTTTCTTTTTCGCTCGATATCTCGTTCATATCTTCTTCGCATCTTACCGAATTTCCCGCCATTGTTTCTTTTCTGCTTTCATTTTCGATAATTGGTAAAAACAATGTTTTGTTTAATAAATCATGATCGAATCTCGCGATCGATCGTCAATCAAATAATGATTTTTGCGCAAACGCGAATGAGTCGAATATCGTGAGAGATTGACGGAACGAACTTTTTTTTTGCCTGTCGCAGTATCTCGAAAAAGACTGTATCTCTGAAAATGTGGGATCGGCAGTGAAATAGCAGCGATGCCTCTGTTTCAATATACACACATACACGTGTGTATTTGTGTGTGTGTTTGTGTCGCGTATAATATTCATTTTTGTGCGAAATGCGAATCGTGTCCCGGGATATGAAGAGCGGTGCAGTGTGAGCGATGGCAGGATAAAAAAAAGGAAATCACGAGAGTCACGCGATGCGTGAAATTAAATTTTACGCCGAGCTCTCTCCCTCCTCGATAACACCCCGGAAAGCGCCAGTGGTAACGCACTTGTCGTATCAGACCACGAGAATTCTTTCGGTAATCTCGGTGTCGATGCGTCAAAACGACGCGATCTAAGTACCACGGTGTGAAATTAAAACGGTGTCGCATTCTTCTTTTTTCTCACGTTATAAAACTAAATTCGAAACAAAAATTATATCGTCGTAAATTTTTCCTTTTCGAGACTGTTGAGAAAAATTTTCCCACAAAAAAATAACATAAAATAACGAAAAGTTGGTAATCAACACTGATGGACAGTTGCGAAGATACGTTTAGGGTGTTATCAGGATTTATTAGAGATTTTCGATTTTTGGGTGAAGAGTGATGGACGAGGAAAGATAGAGAAGTACAAGAAGAAGAAAAAGAAGAAGAAGGGGAAGAAGAAGAAGAAGAAGAAGAAGAAGAAGAAGAAGAAGAAGAGGGGGAAGAAGAAGATGACTTGTTTCGCATGTGAATGTATGTGTGTTGAGAGAGTGAGTGAGAGAAACAGAGAGAGAGAGAGAGAGGGAGAAAGTGAAAGAGGGAGGGAGAGAAAGAGAGAGAGAGAGAGAGCGAGAGGGAGGGAGTAGGAGAGAGGAAGAGAGACTAGTGAGATCAATACGTACTGCCTGACGCCCTCTCGCGCTCTATTTCTCTCTCGTTCTATCCTCCAGCCTTTGCCCTGTATCTCATTCTTATATCCTTAGGAAAGACCAGGATGATGGCGGTAATAAAAAAAATATTACTCAAAAATTCCGATAAAAATGTATCCCTGACAAGGCTCCGGCAAGGTCGAGTCGAGGACCCTTCAAGGGCGTTCACGGAACGTGACGTGGATCCGATAAAGTCCTGGATAAGATCCTTAAAATTAAACAACGTCGTCAATATTCGCAGCCTCGAGCAATTGACGACATCAACGAAAAAAATCATAGTTTTTTTTCAACCCCTTTCTCGCTCTATGCAACAACGAACTCCGGCCAACGTTTGCTTCACCGTGAACAAATTCACACTTTATCAAATTCACGATAGTTTAGACCCTGTTTAAATTCAAGAAGAAAACAAAAAACTAACAAATCAATAAACGCAAGCTCGATAATTTCGCATATTTTTCTTTTTATCGAGATCGATCCAACCCAATTCCCCTACCTCGAGTCTTCAATGTTTCTTTTTTTTTCGCACACCTCTCCTGCACGACGCGTTTTCTCGTCAACGAGGCGTGTATTACTGATGGTCCCCATCGAAATTGCTTATTATTTTCATGCTAAAAGGCGACGAATGGAGAAAGCACGAGAATTAAATTTTTCTTTTTTCTTTTCAATTATCGTGTACTAATTAATTAATTAATTAATATTACAGATATACAGTACTAGAGTAAGTATTGCGCTTACGTATATATATATATATATATATATACACGTATTTTATATATATGTATATATGTCCTTCGCGGTCCTACCCAACGGTCCGCGAATTCTGGTTCCCCAACGCTCTCTCCCCCCACGAAACCCAATTCTTACCCACTTACCCCCTAGCCCTACGAACAATCGTCCCTTTATCCCGCCAATCGTTCAACACGCCAGAAACACGATTATGTAATGTACGTAAGACACATACAATATAATTAACAGCTAATGCGTTTGCTCGTTGTGTGGAATGGTGAAATTGAGCGTGGTGGGGGCAGAGCCGCCTGTCGTACACAGTTGTGTAACTAAGGAGTTCATTGTGGGGCGCGCTATGCACAGATTTAACGACAGGAGGGGCGGGCAGGGGGGGGGGGGAGGGGGTAGAGAGCGATAGGACACAAACTGCGCGTGTTACAACCCACTGTTGCCCCCCCCCACCCCCCACCCTTTCTCCTATCGTCCCATAATTCGCGAGCTGGCCACTATAAGCGCGGACGTAAAGATCGAAACGATTCGTTCGAACGCGATCGGCGGATCGGGACGAATTTACGAATTTGAAATATTTCTTTTTTTTTTGGAAAAAAATTGCGCCACGAAGATTTCGACGAAAGATGGAAGAATCGTGATGAGAGGATTGTTTAGGAAGGAAGAAGATAAATTGTCGAATGAAAATGATACACGAATTTTTCGTTAATGATTATTATTCGAATTAATTTTGTGGTGGATTATTTCGGGGATTTGGGGAGGAGTCGCGATATATCGATGCGAATTGTGCGTGTTATTCGAGGGGAAGAATTGACGCGATTTAATATTGTTTTTGTTTGTTTTTTGTTTTTTACGACGGTGATAATGGGTTTTATAACGTCGTGATGTATCGCTGGATTTCATGAAGTTGTGACGGAATCGTGCGATAGACATTTTTATAGTCGCTTTTTGGTTCAAGACGCTTCTCTTTCTTTCTCGCTTATTTTATTGTTCGTTTACGTAAGATAAGAAAACGTAAAAGACGAAAATACGTGAAAAGAATGAAAAAGAAAAAAAAGAAAAAAATTCAAACGCTGATTAATGTTTCGTACACTTTTCAACGTTCTTAATACGAAATATCATTAATCAAATCATAAAGAAAGAAAAAAAAGAAAATAGCCGCATCGTCTCGTTTCCACGACAAATTATTTTCGCGTCGTATTTGATCGCGTTTATAAATTCGACGCTACTAAGATTCATCATTTATTTCTCATTCTTTTTCTTTTTCTCGTTCCAATTTCTCTATTTTTTCTCGTTCGGTCGGACGTTCTTGTCATTGTTGTTTTTATTTATTTATTTATTTCCTCGCTCGGTTTCCCTCTTACGAATAACATTGCTACGGTATTGTTCGAAGTGTTTTTTTTTTCTGGTTGTTTTACGTTGTTTATAACAGAATTTTTCAGATCGACCGTGTCTTGCTTTCTCTACTGTCGTCTAAATTTCCGTAATCGTTCTCTTTCTCTCTCTCTCTCTCTCTTTCTCGCGTGCTTTTCTCTCTCTCTTTTATCTCGTTAATATTCGCACAATATACACACTTACACGTTTCTATGCACATCCTTTTTTCTTCCTTTTGTTTTTTCTTCTTTTTTTACATAATCTCCCATATACAAATATATATGTATATATATTTATATATATATTTATAATACATGTATATATATATATAGAAATATACGTATACATATATGCATATATACATATATATAAATATAAATAAATATATATATATATATATTTACATAATAATCGTTAACACAACCAATCCCCGCGGGCCGTAATTTATTATATCGATTTATTGATCGCGCTCTCGGACATGTCATCGCCAAAACACACACGCATAACACACTCGCGCGCGCGCACACAGGACTCACACGTTTCATTCTTACTCGTCGCATCCTCGCGATAATATTTACTTATAAATATATTCAGTAACAATTATGGTATGGACAATGTTTAACAACACATCAACACATCTCGCATGCCGTACTCGTACAAATGTTTTTTAATCTTCATTTTTTTTCTCTCGTATGCTTTTTTTGTAATTGTTTTTTTTTTTGGGTTTTTTCAATTTTTGTTTCTTTTTCGTTTGTTCGGTTTAATTAATGTCATCTCTTGTTGCTCGTATTTATTTTTTGTTTCGTCTGTACATTTTCTTTAATTCCACGAATCTCGGCGATTCTCGGGGCCTCCCTTATCTCTCTGCCTCTCTCTCTCTCTCTTTCTCTCTCGCCATTCCGCTCGATCGATTTTCCTTTTTTGACGATTTCGTTTGTTCGTTCGTTCGTTTCAGCTGTTGTTGTTCATCAAAGGGGGTTCTTGCAATGTCGATGAAATTTGTTGTTTTTTTTGTTCCTAACCGTGTGTAAAATATACGTGAGTTTGCCTGAGTGGTAGCTTTTCAAATTTGTCAGCCCGAATTCTATCGAATTTTGAAAAAAATTAAGTTACCCCATCGGATCGACGAATTTGATTTATTTTTTCAACATTTTTCTTTTTTTCGTCTCGTTTTATTCTACATTTTTAAATAATACAATTAATAATTAAAATTTAAAAAATTTGAAATATCACGAAAATTGAAAGGAAAAGAAAAAAAATCAAATAAACAAACGAATAACCAGGATCAGATAAGCGAAGTGTGACTATCGCCGAGATAACAGAAGGCGTCGTATCTCCCGTGATATCCGAAAATTCGATTGCATTGACTAAGCTGATTCGTATACGATAGCGTTACACCGCGACGATGAATAGGCTGGCGATCTAAGAGGTTTCTCCCATCTTTCCTCGATCACATCGAAATGTATAATGTAAGTAGATATTCCATTGGCAATGTGCTATTGTGTAGTCCCAATGAAATTGTGGTATCGCGCCCAAGACTCGAAAGGTAGAATGAGGGGGATGAAGAGAGAGAAGAGGTTGGGGTTGAGTCGAGAGAGAGAGAGAGAGAGAGAGAGAGAGAGACGTTCGCATATCGGTTTGATGTTGCTTGCTGGTGACGTCGACGATGTGTATCTAGATGCACTTACGGGGTGTGAGAGAGGGAGAGGGAGAGGGAGAGGGAGAGGGAGAGACAGAGAGAGAGAGAGAGAGAGACAGAGAGAGAGAGGGTAGGAGGGAGAAGACGATACTCGATAACGATAATTGTTCTCTGATGTTGTGGCACGCGAGCCTTGTTCCAAGTGTGGGAGAGACGATGTGCACCCCCAGGGGGTTTCGTATTGACCTCGTTTCGTGGAGAATTCGAGCCGAGTCAGCTGCCAAACCTGTCAACGCCAATGTCTCGCCACTGTACAGAAAAAGATATGGAAGCTTGACAGTTCTGTCGAGGGGGTGAAAACCACCCCTTCTCCAAGAATAAAAGATAAAGAAACTGGAGCATTTTCCTTAAGAGTATATAAAAAGCCAGCCATCTCCCGAGAAATGAAAAGATATTAAAAACTGGAAAGTTTGAGCAAAAGGGTGAAAACTACCCCTACTCGATTCTCAGGCCAGGACGCTTGAAAATATAATTCGATGCATCGTCAATGCTGTGTTTTCGCTCGTCAATCCGACAAGTCCAATAACAAGGGTGTCCTGAGGTTATCGCAAGGGTAGCTACCCCTAAATAAATTTCCGATTAAAAATTTAATTTTATCCCGTCTAATGTTAGAACGCGTCTTACGACGGAGGACGAACGCATCGGTAACTCGACCGATGTTACTTGGCCTCGAAGGGGGTCAAAGAGGTCGTTGCGGGGGTGGGAAGGATGCCAGAGGGATGATTTCTCGCGCAGCAGCTTGTCGCAAGATCGAACGTACGGGAACGTGTACGTATCGATTGATCCGGAGGTCCCGGGGAGGCCTTTACATTAAGGGGTTGCACCCCGGTGTACGTTCTCGATGACGATGCGCTCCGTTATCGTAGCCGCGAGAAACCCACGTTGGCTCTCGACTATCAACAACCAGGTGTCGTTTAAATCGAAAGACGAAACAAGTAAGCCCCCTCGTGCCGTAGATACTGGAAAAGACGATTGCGAAACAACCCCTTCGATATAAAAAAATATTCGACGAAGATACGTCGAACGATCGACGAATAGTTCCAACCCTCCCCCCTCTACGTCCTCGACCTTTCATTGTTTTCCATTGCACTTCCGTATCGTCGTTGGTGGTTTCTCAACCTCGATCGGGGAAATAGACATATTGGAATGGTCCATTCGACGCGATGTCCGTCGAATCCATCGAAATTCAATCACGCATCTCCGACACAATTTTAATACGATTTATTTTAATTTTAATCTTTAATTTAAACGCGATCGGGGTCGAATAAATAAATAAATAAATAAATGGAACGAAAGAGGGGTAGTTTTGATAAAATATTGTTTGTTTTTGTTGTTGTCGATGCATCGTGTATGCGCGAAATGACGAGAAATAAAACGTAACGTGTTTCACAGGAGGGGTGGGAGATCGAAGGGTCGAGGGTTGGGGAAGGGGGATAGGGGTTGCAAACTGAAAGCTGTAGAATCTGATAAGTGAGTTAGCGACGAGGTTTGCGGTGATCGCGGTTGGTTCGTTGATTCGAATCTCTCTTTCAATATATCCTGTCGTTCTCTCGATTCTCGGGATGAAAAAAAGAAGAAAAAAAGGGGAAAAAAAGATTTCGTCGAGCCACGCGGTAATCGGATGGGCCCATCCTTCGAGACTGCGTTTCGGGATTGGTTACGACGCGAATTTTCGTCGTCGCGAGATGTCAAAAGATTAAATCGCTCGAGCGATGCCGACGGAGCAGAACTGCAAAGAGCTTCGTAAATCTAATTCGAGTATCATCGGCCAAACGCGAGGAGGGAAAGAGAGCGAAACGATCACGTGACGGTGGAACGAACGAATAAAATAAAAAAATTAAATGCAAAAAATCGAGATTGATGTAATAAAAAATAAGAATAATCATCGATCGGTATTAATCGGTATTAATCGGAAAGGACGAATATCGTGTGCCAATTAATCGGAAGATTAAAATCACGTAATAATTAATAAAACAAAAAGAAAAACAGGGAACGATAAAAATTAAATTCATCGAACAGAAATAATGTGAAAGATCGAGCGATTAAAGAATTTTTGTTTCAACGTTTGTGTTGACATAGAAATAATTGGCAGTTGGAGAGTTTTTAATAAACGTGTTGGATCGGTGTGGCCGGAAATTTGTGCGTATCGTGGGTTTCTTGTTAAATTTCGTGAATTTTTTCAATTATCATCAAAATTGATACGAAAAAATAGAGAAAGAAAAATTGAAGTTTTTATTTTTTTTTCACGATGGTTCGTTATTACGGGTGAAAAGTGTGTAGTTAAAAATAGGCCTGTTGCGTTGTGAATTGAAAACGTAAGATTGAATCGAAATCTGAAAAACTTCCTTGCGACGAATTGTTCAAGTAAAAAAAATATAAAATATATTTCGAAAAATTGAACAGTCTTCGTTGCATTCGGGGAACGCTGCAATCTTTGGTACGGGTAACCTTTAGGAATCTAGAAATTGGTGTATGATCGCACCCGCACCCCTCTTTTTACTGCGATGACTGTTCAATTTTAATAAATTATTTTGTACTTTTTTGTATGGACAATTTTATAATGAAGTTTTTTTGTTGTTTTTTTTTTGTTGTTTTTTTTTGTTAATTTGCCGTCGATGTATGATGAATGTTCGCTTGTTTGTTATTCTCACAATCAGTTTTCTTTTTTCGTATCATGTGTATCGTTTTTTTTTGTATTTTTTTTGTCTTTCAATTCTCTACTTCGTACAATTTTTTTTAACAAATGTTTCATTCGAATGGTCGATGTTTTTATCATCGATAAATTGTGTGCCCTACCGCGCAGAGACCACATTTTCATACCAGGACAAAATTGAAAGAATCGACGACGAGAAAAAAAAACATTGTCTTTTCAATCGTCAAAAAATTTCCATCAAACGATCGAATTTTTCTTCGAAGTCTCACACGTTCACCGTATCACGTTTAACTAGAATATTTTCCTACAAAAAATCGTCTTTATCGCAATCTTGAGTTTTTGCCCTCAAATTATTAAATATTATTATTTATTTATTTATTTATTATTATTCATTCGCTCGTTTCTTTGTATTTCTTTTCACGCCGTTGTTCCCATTCTCCTTCGTTTCCGCAGACTCGACCGGTCTATTGGAAATACGAATTATCCGTCGCAACGTCTTGTGGCCAAAGCTGAAAATAATTTTAAAACAAACAGCCCGTTTTCCATACGGACGCGAAAACAAGAGGACGAAAAGAAGAATCGTTCGACCAATGCCTCTTATTTATTTTATATTTTTCCTTTTATTCGTATAATCGGCGGTATACTAAAAGATCTACGAGGAATTAAGACCGCAATCCTGCTTGGAAAACACAGAATTCATGACCTTTTTTTTTTTGGTTTAATCAGTTCATTTAATGTTTCGATCTAAACGACAGTCGATAATCGAGGCCGGGATATTTCACCCGGATATGACGTTTTCTTTTTTTATTTGTTTATTTTGCGCAACGTCTAAAAAGGATCAAGCCAAAAAATTAATCTCGAATCGAGGTTACGTGTACGCGTCGTCGATGAAATCGAAAATTTCGAACGATAATCGATCAATTGTTCGACGTACTGATTTGTTGTGCGTATAACACTCCAAAAGCCATCGTCTAAGTAGCGTTGGTTCTCCGCAACGCCGATCGACTGTACGAAGATCCCGAAGGTCTGCTCCCTCTCTCGCACCAGTCGCTCTTTAGTTACCGACGCCGGCACGAGGGGCGCTCGTAACGCGAGTATACTTGAATACCAACGTCCCTGGTGGTGGCGTCGTGAACTACAAAGCGTCTCGAGACAAAGAAAACGGATCCCGGGTTTTCCATTTTTCACGGCACACAAAGATTCGAGTGCCTAATTTCCTCGCGAACTTACCGTCTTCGTTTTAGTATCTCTCAAGCTCTCAACAACTAGTCGTATGAATATTTTTATATTGTACTATTTTATTCGATAACAATGAGTTGTCCGCCGCCACGGGAGCATTGGATTCTTCGGAGCTGCAGCGTCGAGTTCGTGTAATCATCTCACTACCGGTCATCTCAGCTTTGATCACAGCGCCACAGTCGATAATTCATTTTGCCAATATATATTTGCCTCACGCATTCCTTTCCAATTTCCATCCTCGTGCAAAACATGTTTTTTTTGTTTTTTTTTGTTTTTCTTATTTCTTTGTTTTTTTTTGTTCATCCTTTTTCGTACACAACGTACGTATGAGCATTTTCCCGTGCTTCTCACACACACGCACATCGAATACGCGCATGCGCACAGTACCGTCCGCCGGTATGCGCACAACGCCACCGCGCATATACGCACAACGGACACGCCTATGCGCATTACGCTCATGCACACCTGCGCACGCGCATGTGCTCACACCGCACACGCGCACCTCGTACCAATTCACATTTGTCCCTTGCTTTACGACTATTTAATGCAATATCTATTATGTATATCATGTCTAAACGAACACATATTATACCTCGATAACAATAACCACTGCTGCTGGTGCTGCTGCTCGCGCTCATTTATTTTTCTTCTATTTAATCCCATGTTTATTTTTTTTTTATTCATTTTGTCGTTTTTTTTTGTTTGTTGTTGTTGCTGTTGTTGTTGTTGTGTTTTTTTAAATCGACCCACGCGCGTTCTATCACTATTCTTCTCTCTTTTATCTTCATATTCTTTTTTCTTTGCCTATTTTCGACACAACCGCGCCATTACCACCCACGCGCACTTCACATATTCTCCTCGTCAATAATTAATTATTCATCGTTATAATTTAATTGCCTTAATGCTCGTTATGTATACATAAGTAGTTTGGTATATAATAATTGTATTATTATATCGCGTGTGTGTACTTTAACCTTACGATTCTTCTCTTTTGTTTTCTTTTCTTTTCTTTCCTCCTCCCTTTCTTCACCTCGGTTTTTGTTTGTTTTTCATTTCGTTTTTTTTTTTCTCTTTTCTTTTCATTTTTATTTAATATATTCCGTCGGTTCCCCGTTTTATTTTAATCATATAATTCAATTAATTCACCATTCCTCACTATTAATTATTATTGTATTTTTAAATTATTATTGTTATTTTTTTTTCTTGTTTGCTTCATTATTCATTAACGTTAGTAATTATGTTTTTTTCGCGCGTATTTTTTGCTCATTTTCCACGTCTCTCTCCCACCCCCTCCCCTCGTCTACCGCTCTCGCGCCCTTTTCTCCGATAATCCGCACAACGGAAACGAAGCGTCGATGTTTGTCTATTACCGTTTTTCTTTTTTTCTTTTCTTTTTTTTTTTCATTCTTTTTTACACTCGTGTGCTTGCATATTTTTTTTGTTTTCCCTCGAGCCACAATTCTATCACCGCCTCTCGTACGTTTTTCTCTCTTTTCGTCACCGCTCCTTTTTTTTCGCGTCTCTCAAGTTCCTTTCGACACGTGTGCAAACCGATTCGATCACGTGTGAATCCGTTCGATGACGCGTGGACCGATTCGACCCTCGATCAACATTTCGCGGCCGATAGATTGGCAGTTGGTTAAGGGTAGGGGGGTAAGGGTAAGGGCGAAGGGGGGAGGGGGGGAGAGAGAGTTGGAAAAAAGCAGTCCGAGGTTGTTACATTATATGGCGGTGTTGCCCGAGGGGGATGGTAGGTGGAAGGTGAAAGGGGGTTGGGGGCTCGGAGTGGGGATATATATATATATATATACATATATATTTTTTGTTATTCGTGGAAATCGTCGCGTCTCTTTACCCGCGCGCGGTCGACGTTCATCGCGTCGTGACGGTTTTTTCGTTTCGATTTTTTTTTTCTTTCGGTTTTTCTGTTTGTTTTTTAATATTTTTTTTTGTGGCATGACCCTGTCATCGGTGTGCCGGAAGCCGAGGACCAGTCCTGAGAGTTGTCGTTGCGCACTTCGCGGTTTTTGTTTTCTTTTATTTTTGTTTGCCGCCGCCAGGTGGCGCCACGAGACACGCTCACCCCCCGAGACGCTCATTCGTCGATCACGCACACTCCACGCACTCTCGCAGACACGCGCGAAAAAAAATACACCCTCTTTTAGCATCGTCCATCGATAACCCTCTTTTAGCGTGTCCCCGGACTTCGGGTCTTGACGAAAAAACAAACAAATAAATAAAAATAAATAAACAACGAAAAGAAGAATGAAAAATAATACGAAAAAAGAGATAAGAAACGGAAAATAAACGAAAACATTATTAATACGCAACTTCGAAGAGAGCGTTAACGACAAATCTCGCCAATACGCGGCTTCGGTGTCCAAGACTAAGAGGGAACCTTCCACTTCCGGTAGGAATACGAGTGGCGCTTCGAGCGGTAGGAATTTGAACGACCCGACCACGACCACCAGCGCCACAACCACCACCACCACGTACTAGCGCCAACGCAATGGTAATAATAATAATAATAATAATAATAATAATTGTAATAATAATAATAATGATAATAACAATAATAATCATAATAATGAGAATAATAACGACGGTTTGACGCCAGTCGCGGTACTGCATTATCGACGGAGCAGATCGTTAATATAACCGACACGCGACGAAGAAGATATCGAATGATTATAAGCGCGATCGCAACGACACGTCGGTGTCTTCTTCGTCGTCTTCGTCGTCGTCGTCGTCGTTTTCTTCTTCGTCGTCGTCCTACTCTTCGTCTGCCGCGAGGTGGACGCGGCACGTTTTTACCGAGCGCGTCGAAACGTCGCTTACCAACGTAACTCGATTCACCCATTACGAATATCGCTTCGGAAAGGATCACAGTGCCTAATTTTCGTCCGTAGGAACGCGAGAGCTCTAAACTAATATGGGTCCATCTCCACCATTTTACGTACCAACGACGACGGCAACCGTCCAAATAACGTATCAACGTGTTTAGAGGTATCAGGAAAAAATTGACGATTCTACGATGTAAATCGTTTATCATTTTGGATAACGAGACGAGGAACACACGGGCGAGTTGAAGAGCGGATTCGCGAATACGCGGCCATGATGACGATGACGATGACGATGATGAGGATGACCCTGCTGATGATGATAATGACCACCAGGTGGCCGCCAACACCCCGATCCCCTTGTCACTCGAGAAGATGGCGACGCTCCTCGTATTCTTCCTTCTGTTTTTGATCCTAGAAGCACTGCGTGTCGGCGATAATGTTTTAACGGCCGTTGGATAATCGAGCATCAGCAATGACGAAGGGGGAGCCCAAGGAAATATCGTTTGACCGGTGCAGAGTGAGATCAGCGCGGCCCATACCCAAAATAGACAAATCAACGATATCGAGGATGGTGGCGGTGTCTGGGTCGTCGATTGTCCTGATGACGATGGCATCGAGCCGACTCCACCGCCACCACAAAAAGAGGCACTCGTGGTGGTCGACGGTGATGGACTCGGTGACGAGGATTCGGAGCTACTGTCCCTGCTGACACCGTTGACATCCCTCGTATCCGCATTTATATCACCTGCAATCATTAAACAAACGAGAACATCGGAAGGATGTTGGAGAAATCAGCTCGAGTTTGCATTTTATCGTTTTTACTCTTTGGCTTAAAATTGTTTTACTAAAATGGTGGAATTTTCGTGGAACTGGAATTGTTTAGTCCGTCGTTTTAGTTTTTGGGGAAAAAAGGACTATGATTACAGAGTTTCCACTTACGACTTGGCACAATTTTCTTTAAATTCATGAAATATCGTTCGATCAGAGTCGATCTAGTTTTTCCTTTTTTCCAATTTTTGAACAAGAATTTCTCACGAATTGAGAACTAGTATATGATTTTTGGGTTTGAAAATGTAAATACATCGAAATTTCGCGTGCCTGCTACTCCGTTTTGGTTTGATCGATTCAGGTTACATTATAGGGTTTTGAAAAGCTCGTGGGAAGAATTAGAGAATGGCGTTGGATTAATTCGGTTATAACGACACTTTGAAAATCAGTCAATTTCAACGCTCGAGGAAAAAAGTATGGGATTTGTTTCAACAATTAGTGTGTAAACTTTAAAAAAAACTGTAAAAAATCGACAAATAATCGGGTCTGCATAAACCATGCGCCAATTTGAAGCTCGACAGATTGGGAATTGAATAAGTACGATGCTGAGTTAGTAAGTCGAGCGTGGCTCGAAGTTGCAACGATTTTAACGAAACAATGAATTGTTGGCCACGTTCTCTGGCCAACGTTGATGGAGAAAAAAATAGGTAAGGAGATGGGAAAAAAAAGGAAGGGATCTTTGGAGTGGGTTGGCTCGAGTCACTAATGAGCCAGATCGATTCCTGAAGCTTCGGCAAACGAGCCAGGAGGGCTCCCTCCTCCTTCTTCTTCTTCTACCTACCCCCACCCTTCCACCTCAGGTTCGAGGTAGACGAGTGGCAAGATAAGGGATGAGAAGAAACGAAACTGCGAACACGTTTTGCCAGGACCCGAGGCTCGTCACTTCCTCAAATTCCTTCTCTCGAGGTTCGGATCTAGACAAGGACCTTGTGTAACTCCCGGTGCGCTTCTCGTACCAAGTTCTTTGTAGTTTGCAACTTTGTTCCACGCGTTACTGATTGAAGGGTAAGAAGCGGCAAGGGTTGTCAGGTTGGGTAGGGAGGCCTCTCGTCCGAGCGGAATAACTATCGAGCGAGCAACGAGAACGACCCACTCGCTCATGGCGAAAATTGTTCAAACACTATACGCATATAATAAGAAAATAAAGTCGTTGCTAAAAAATACTTGAAAAAAAATTAAATGAAATTTTTTGTATTATTCGCATCGTTAATTTTGACTTTAAGAATGTGTGTTATTTCAAAATGAAAGAAAAAATACACTTCGAGCGACAATTTTCATCATTTTCCAAGATCGAACGGTTTCGAAAGATCAAAATTTTCCTAAATCTTAACAAATTTTCATCTATTTTATAGTCATAGCCATTTTCGTAATCCAATTATCGTTTATTATATTTAAAAACAAATATTCGCTACGTCCAATAATTTTAATAACGGTTTAGAAAGATTTTCAAACGAAAATATTTCGATGACGACAGGAAAGAAATGACTCGCGAAAAAGAACAAAAATATGCGTTCGTACCTGTAGAGCCGGATTGAATGGAGCTCGTTGTCGTAATCTCGCAGTGCGGGGCCGTTGGTATATCATGATCTGTACGATGACTGTGGGGTTCGCGATCTGTACAATTTGCGCAGACACCCGATCCTGGCCCGTCCTCGGAACACACGTGGAAGCAGCACTCATCTTGCTCGTTACCGTGCAACGCTCTCATCGCCTGTTCGCCCGTTTCCGGGATATTCGGGTCTGCGAACAAAGAAAAAAGAAAACAAAAAGTAGAGAAAAAAAAACGTAGTCATTAAAAAATCATTTCATCCCGTCGCTCGAACTAATCCATCTCTGTTCGTAGGCTGCCAAGTTGCGACTGGACGTGCGACCGAAACGGAAAAAAAACACCAACAACAAAATAATGGATGAAAAAAAGTCGGTCTTCTATAAATAATCGCGGTTACAGTACTGGCGGATATAGAGAACGACGGGTGAAACGAGACTGTTCGATATGAGATTGGTGAACGACGGGTGTGAGGGCAAGGAAGGGTGCCAAAAAAAGTTTACCCTTTCTCATCACCCATAACGTTACGTTCTGATATTTTCATGAGTTTCACAGTAAATGTAAAACCAGGTTGAAATAATAATAATAACAATAATAATAATACCAACAACAATAACAATAATAATAAATACAAAATTATAATTGATAGCGATTTTTTTAAATTTGCCAATAAACGCACGATAATTGTTGAAATATTTGAAAATTTGTATACAAAAAAATTAAATTTATAATTCTCGAGGAATGGGGTGGTTTTTTTTTTTTTTTTTAGTAAAAATTCATACGTCACGTACGTAGAAAAAAACGATGTCTTACCTCTGCAAAGAAAAGTGGGTTCGCCGGCGTACTGCGTGGGATAAGCAGGTGCACGGTCACCCGGAAGTAGATAAGGGCAACGTTGTTCCACGGATTGGCAGAAGGACCGACATGGCCGTAACCTCAAGCCGGACCACGCGTTAGCCGAGGTTTCCGATGCCGGCGGTCCCCCATGAGCAAAGTAAGGCACCAGGGAGCTGCACACCCATTTTCTATACGCCTCCTGAAAAAAATATTAAATATACGTTCGAACGTCATTAATTTACTTTCGAACTTTTTCGATTATTCTCTTTTCGTCTTTCGAATTGTCGGGCAACAGGAAACAAAAAAAAACAAAACAAAAAATTGATAACAATTTTCCACGAATAAAATGTATTCCCGGTATGGAAAATATATAATATATGTTCTGGGGGAAATTTTATTCGAAGTCGTAAAGAATTCAAGGGAAACATAATTATCGATTTCCGATCGGCCGAGAAACATCGAACGATCTGAATTAATATTTTATTTTTCGTATTTCGCGAGTAGAAATTATCAAAGCAGCTAATGTAAGCGACCAGTCGGAGCTAACAACCCCGAGTCCCATTTACCCTTTCGTCGTTTCTTTAACTCACGATCGTTTTCATCGTTATGCTAGTTCGGAATTCAGCGACAAACCCAGACAGACGAGATCGAAATGTCGGGTCAGCAACAAATAAGGTGGGTCAGTGCCTGACCTACATGGCTTTAAAAATGCCGACACTTTTTTCTCCCCCCCCCCTCTCCTTCCCTCTTCTGCCTAGTTTCACAGTCTCGCCCTGCTATAATTACCAACTAACCCCTTTTATCCCTGGCTCCATCCACATTGTGATTGTAGCTGAAGAAGAAGGAGGAAGGGGGATGGTAGCGAGGGGTGGGAGAGAGCTTTTGCAGCTCGTTTTGGCTTCCCTTCGTGATTTCTTCCTTTATGCAAGTAATTATATTTGACTCGACTGGCAGCGAGCAAACCCCCGGATATTAAAAAAAAAAGAAGAAGAAAGAATTATTTTTGTTTCGAGACCCGAGGATTAGCGTAGTACGTATTTCTCAACCCCTCGAGGTTTCGTAATATAAAATTAAAATGTAGATACGTATATCGTTTTTATACGATTTTAATATCGTTAAATCAAATACTCGATATATTTTGTCGGGAATTAATTTTTTAACGATACAATTTTTTATTTAACAAAAATTAAAATTTTGTGGGTTAAGAATTTTGAAAAAAGAGAAAAACTTATATAGTTTCATTTTTGAAGAATGTCGAGTGAAAGTTCGCCCAAGTGTCCAGCAAAAATTACTTTAATGGCTAATTAAACAAAGAAATTCACTCTTCCAAAAAAAAAAGGTTTTTAAATGGGGAACACGTTGAGTTCGACGTGCAGGCGTATCTATACGTATATATATATATATATAGGCTTTCACTGTCGAAGATAGGCGGTTCGTGTCTGCGGTAACGCCTGTGGATAAGATCCAGCCGGCCGGAACAAAGGAATCTTAACCAGAAACCGATCATCGTCTACCTGGACGAAAGCCAAAATCGGCTCGGGAAATCCCTCGAACGTGATCAGTTTCGAGATTCTGGCAAAGGAAATGTCGAGCGAACGATAAAAAACCGATGAGACAGAAAGGGGATGTGAATTCATCGACGAGGGATAAGACGATTGTCGAGGATTTTAAAGATTATGCGAAACGTTTAGGTTGATTATTGTGAATAAAAATTATTCCCAAAAGGACATATACTTTTAGATCCCTTTATTTTGATTTTTTCATCCCTTATTTCAAAAGATCCTGGCAACAGATCTGATGAAAAAATTGCCCCATTTTTTTCTGACCCGATATCTTATTCTTCTTTTTTGTTTTAATAATTTAAAATCCATCGTACATTGTTAGGCGATACGCGTCGAGGGACGTCGCCATTTTTTTCAGGATCAAAGGGAAGAAAAAGGAACGAGAAAAAAAGGCATTGATTATCATTGACAATGGAAAAAAGAGGCAAGGTCCTGAACGACTTTGATGGGCTTTATGTACAAGCTATGTATATCGTACTTCACACGGTCCAGTTGTACCAGAGGTATTGTTTGCAATCGTACTTCGAATCTTTTAGAATTCCAACTGGGCAGTTCTTTTCCCATCGGGAGATGAAACGATGAACGTCCAATGCGACGCAGCTTTTCGTATCGCAATCATAGACCAATCCTTGGGTAACTCCGTACGTACGATAGATCGTACGATGAAAAAAGCCTCGAACAATGTTGTACACGAAGAACGAGAAAAAAAGGAGTCCTCGTTCTTTTCCAACATAAAAATAAGGATCGAGGATGTTTCCTCGATCCTCGAATACAAATAAAGAAAGTATAAAATCGATGTGGGCTCAAGCGTGATGTATTTAATCCGCGAGTAACAGAGGGTCAAAGAATCATAGCGAAAGTGAGGTTAGGCTCGACGTCGGAGGGTCCGAGATGGCGGCCATTTTGTTCGTTTCCGCCATGTTGTCGTAGATCTTCGCGTCTGACGCAGAAATGCCTCTGATTCGTTTTTAATGAAGGTCGAGGCAGGAAAACAGTGGTGTTCCGATCGTTTTTATCGAACGATGCTGATAAAGGTCAATACATGGACGACCGGAAAGTCCGAATGACCTTTCGCAACCCCGCCTCAATGGGTCTCGTTTAGAATCGCACGCCCGAGCGGAATAAGGCAGTAAAGAAAAAGGCGATAGGGGTGGTTAGGGAAAGAATATCTATCGCAACAAAGATGGAATTCCATTCGGCTGAGAAATTGTTCCATGATCCTCGGATCGATCTGTCACTTGTCCGCTCTTTCGTTTCTCCTCGGCCGTATCCCCGTGTACTTCAGGATATCCTCGAAGCCTTCGTTCCTTGGACGAAGAAACCGGAAATGAAATGAGCTACGGTCTCCTATACACGTATGTGTGTGTGTGTGTGTGGGTGTGTATAAAAGCGAGTCGAGATACCCACATACGGCTCGAGACGTCCCGGCAGAGTTTTCATTTTTCGATAGGGTAGGACCCCCTTCGATCTTCCACGAGAGCGAACGATATGTCTGGAAAACATATTTTACAATCTAACGTTTATCCGCTGACCCTGTCGGGTATAGAGAGGTAGAGAGAGAGAGAGAGGGAGAGAAAGAAAGAGAAATATTCCTTTTTTTCGAGCGATTCGTGGAATTGGGGGTAGTTGGAGACCACGAGAGTAGTTCCGGTTGATCTTTCATGAAAACCAAATAGGACGATTTATCGCGATAATTTGACGAGCTGGATCTTCCTCCATTGCCAACCTCATAATTTTCAATTACAACTGAGAGCGTCACGTTAATTCAACTCGACCGGTCTCCGTTCGGCATCAACCCCTAATTAATCAAATCCTTAATAGGTAAATTCCCATCAGTACCGAACGACTCGTTCCACTTCGTCGACCTTGTAACTCCACACGTCTATCCAATGTGATTTCTTCAATATCGAACAATCTTCAAAAATCTTCATCCCCGTGCAAACATCCACACCCTCTGTGCCCCTTGTAAAATTGCACGCTTGCATTTCGATCATTCTTATCGGAATCGAGGTCATATCAGCATTACCGTTATATCCCTGAATATTTCGTGACTATAAACGTCCTGCTTCTTTCGACAAAAAAACGTCGCAGTCTCTCTCTCTCTCTCTCTCTCTCTCTCTCGACTATGCGGTCAAAATCGGTTGGAAAGCGTTCACGAGACTTATCTGCAGAAGCGTTTGCGTCGAGCAAATGCGGCGGCCACAGAAGGCCTCCGAGGCAATAAAAAAGAAAGGGGTTCGAGGAGAGATTTCAGCAGAGTCTTTAGCAGAGCCGCAAGGTAGGTACTCTAGAGGTACTCTATCCAAGATGTATAAGATTTATCAAGTCCGTCTATGTCGAAGATGACCAACTTGCTGAATATGTTCCCTTGCGACCATTCCGAAAATCCTAGCTAGCTGGTCAGCTTCATCGTGCCTGCGACCCGACATAGCCATACGTATGAATGCCCCTCTACACTGGTACTATATTATAAGGGGTAGATACAGGATCGTATTCAGCTTCTCAATTTATGTGTCGGTGTATGAATCCAGGCATGTATGAAGGGCTGGGCTTTAAGGGAGGGGTTGTACGCGTGTATGCCAGTATATACATGTACCTACAAGCTATTAGGTTGTCGTAGTGGTGGACGACTGGTGCATTCGCACCAGTCCTGCTACGACAGTGGGGCGACTGGTACGAATGCACCATTCGGATCGACGGCAGGAATGAGAATGCTGGAAGAGAGGAGTTGAGGTGGAAAGAGGGAAGGGCATGGAGGACAACGATGGCTGGGAGATAAAGAGGGGAAAGAGGAACGTGCGAGACGATGCTGCGATGGTAGGGAGGAATGGGGGGATGGGGCTATGTTGGAGAGGGTGGTTGGGTGGTTAGGTAGGTGGTAGGTAGGTACCTACACCTGGAGTACCCTCCAAGCTGACTGACCCAATTCTCTCCAGCCCCTACGCCATCCCCCCTACAACCCCTATGTGATCTCTTCTCTCTCTCACTCTTTCTCTCTCTCTCTCTCTCTCTCTCTCTCTCTTTCCATGGCCCTACTCCATGCAGCGGCTCTACCACCACCGCCAGCACCACTAAAAGCAGTTGCACCAGCAGTTGGAGCGGGGCTCTTGCCAGCTTTCAACGTTACCACGCTTCCTTCCCTTTCTCACGCTATCCGTGCACCAGGGCAGATGTGACCCACCCGGTGAACCACCACCATGTTCGTCTGTGGCTCTGTGTGCATGCGTATGTGTATGTGTATGTGTGGGTGTGTATGTGTGCGAGTCTGTAACATCAAACGGTCGTGCTATTTAAGGCGATTTAAAATTACCGACAGTGTCCGCAACCAAGAGAGAAAGGGGCGGGGGGGCGGGAGATACTTGTAATCCACAAAACAATTCTCTTCAAAAGCGATCGTTAGTTCTCGACAAGGACGATTGGCTAAATGTGAAGAAATTTATGTAGGAAGATCGAGTCGACTTCATTTCGAACGAAATTTCGATCGTTTTTGAGAAAAATTATTACGAACGGTTTTTCTTTCTCGCTCGATCGGTAATTTATTTATAAAAAATCGGTAATTATCTGATGTAAAGTGCGTACGATATGACATAGAACGTAGATCATCTCTGGTCAACTCGTTTTATCGAAATAATATCGAATTCTATTCACTTGATTCGCGAGACAACATGGTTGAACATAGTAGTTTGAGGTTATGTCGACTCTTCGATCACATTCAAGCTTTAACGCGAACTGCAATTCGGAAAATCATTGAGAATGCTAAAATACGTTCGAGGATACGAATAACCTTACGATCGTCGAGATTCGATCGAATCCCAATAGGTAGATCCTCGAGAAAGTACGATTGGACAATGTGTTTCACGTAATGGCGGCGTTTCGCGTCCCACTCGTAGAGAGCGTCGCGAAGTTGGTCGAATCAGCAACGGTACGAGTCGAACGACTCGAGATACACTTTAATACACGTGCTTTAAGAGTATATAAGAGTTTGTAAATCGTATTGGCGGACTTGAGAGCAATATTAACAGGCATGATATTTACCAAGCTCTATACAGTAATATAGTACAGGTTCGTTCTCTTCCCTTCACTCGAGAAGTAGCAGACGACATTTAGTACAGTTAGTAGCCACTCGGGCAGCCGAGTGAGCGAGCGAGTGAGCTCTAGCCAGTCTGGCATGGTCTATGTTGGAGCTCCTCTCGACTTTGACAGACGCCACGATATATACTTGGCCCTGTCTCTACCCCTAACCCCCCTTCTCTGTCTCTCTCTCTCTCGCACTCCCTCGTTTTTTCTCTTCTTCTTCGCATTGTACTTATGTAAGGCATACGCGTCTAATTGACTCTCGAGAAGAAAAAAAAAGAAGAAAAAAAGAAACTCGTCGAGGCATTCAGAGACAGTTTCACTCGAGTATTCCGCATACTAGTCGAGAATACTTTTCGAGCGAAGGATACTTGCGTGGTTTGTAGAAAGCCAGCGATGGCTTTGTCTTTACCCTTAATCGTTACGAGTTCTTGAAATTGTTTCTGTTATTGCCTCAAAAGGCTCGTCGCTCGAGATATCGACGATTGAAAATATTAATCGTTATATCGTCGTAAAAAAAAACAATTTCGACGTTTCGAAAATAACGATTTATTTTTAAATCGTCGCTACGGAAAATCTAATTCTCGTATTTGAGGTGAAATTATAAGGCATGAAACGCTCGTAATAAGAGGGAAAAATGGGCCTAGGAAGTAAAATTAAACGTATTTTAGTGATCCGATTGTCTTTGTCAATTTTTTTTTCTAACGGGAGAAAAAAAATGTTTAATTTCTTTTTTTTTACATCCCTATCACGGTTAGGAGAATTCTCAGCACGATAGTGGCAAGATCCTCAAATCCCCTCGCGTCAAGCACGGTTATCATGTAATCGGCCGCCGCGCGGACTAGTCAGTCTCCCGGCGACGAATCGATAACAGAAAGCTCTCCCTCCCTTCTGAAACCACCCCTCCTACGTTCTCGCCAACCCGCCCTTCGCCGCTCGGTGCCACGAGGGATTCATAGTATAGTCAAGGATGAAGAGGATTTAAATTGAACTGCGGAGGCTCGTGTACATTCGTCGGACTGTCCTAAAGTTATATGACATTTCGACGAAAAAATTCATCCTCTTTTTTTCTCTCGCTCTAAGCGCGACGAACACATGTTGATATTTCTATCAATTTTCACACCGACGTAATTTTAATACAAAAAGACGAATTCAATACTTTCCGTGGGTTAAACATTTTTTTAATTTGTTCGAATTGTCGGTATTTTTACCGAAATTGTAAAATTAATCGTACGATAAAGAAATATTGAAAATAATAAATATTAGATTTTAGTGATTTTTCGATGTTGAGAAAAAGAATTGAAACAAATGACAAAATCGATGTATCTCGCGTTACCGAATCGTCTATGAGACATGCGTGACACATGTTCGACGTAATGGGAAGAGACTGTGCAGAGGGAAATAAAATTGGTTCAGGTTTTATACAAAGTTTCGACTCGATATGCGATAAAAAGTTTTCGATGAAAAAAAAGAAAGAAAAACTCGTTGTTTTTCATAGGAAACCGTGCAACGCAAGCCAGGAGAATAGATTCGAAGTATGCGAACTACAGGTTTATATCAGATTGGGGTAGCGCTATCAAGAAGTACGAAATGGCTTCGGGGGTTGCTAGGCAATGGTCTGTCCATGGACGACGTCTAGGGCGACGGAATTTCGGCGAGCAATATTAATAGGCATTCTTGTCATGATTCGAGGGCGAGTGTCTGAAAGCATTAAACAAAATACAACAACAGCAAAAAAAAAGACTTCGATCACGAATAATCAATATTTATTGTTGAACTCGTTATTGTCGCTAAAACAATATTTTACCGTACGAAAATTAAACTCGAGTTGATCAAATTAACTGAAATAATTAAACGATCGTCCCTCTACAGAGTAATTAAATAAACAAACGTTGAATAATTAATTAATCGACGAAGCAAAAAATCGCAGTAGAAAAATCGACGAATAGTCAGACGCCTATCTACTTAAATTCCTCACCAATATTCCACTACCCTTCTATAAATAAAGCGAGCGATAAAATTCCGTCGAAAGTGTAAACCTTCGAAACCAACCTCATTGAAAAATGCCTCCGATAACCATGATTTAATTTTAAAAAACCCACAAACACCCCGAAACAAACCTACTCGAAGAACAAAAATATTTTTAAAAAAACATACACGTTGTACGCGAAAGTTCAAGCGTTTATGGATTCTTATTACTCGCGTTATGCATCACTTCGTTGCATCGGGCACTCCTATAAAATTGAAAGAGGAACGAGGAGAGAAAAACAAAAAGAAACGACAACAACAAAAAAACAGAAAACAGAAACAATGGTCGACTAAATGAGACGAAGAATGGGGCGTGTAAAGAAAAATGAAAAGGAACAAAAAAAGAAAAGAAAATACAACAAAAAAAAAGAGGAAAGAAAATAGTTAGACAAGCAGAGTCGTACAGCTGAGTAAGGATGGATTACGTAACGTGCGAGAGAGTATGGAACAAAGTCGTAGATGCCTATTGGAACGAGAGTGAGAGCACGCAAAGGGGTGGGGCACTGTTTGTTCGTGTGTCGTATTGAGAGGGGCTGGAAGGGTGGAGGGAGGGGTGAGAGGTGGTTGTAAAGCAATGTAACCCCCCTTCACAGTCACGGTGACCTGGTTACCTAGGACACACACATACACAAATACACACACACACACATTTATATATATATATATATATACTTTCGTGTACATATACAAATATATAATATATAGCTCTCGACACATCCCTTCGACCATCGTCTCTTCCACCCCTTCTGCTCTCGACTACTGACCCCCCTCCCTCCCTCCTATAAACGAGATAGAGAACGAGGTAACGAGGACTAGTGAAATTTCTGATTGATCGTAATTGCAAAAAAAAAGAAAAAAAAAAAAAAACAGAGGTAGGTGCACGTTTCGACTCGTTTCTAAGGAACCACTCAAACCGATTTGATTCTTTCTCGTGATAAGAACATCGATCCGACTCGAACTTATCGCCTACGCGATTAACATTGACTCATCCCATTTACGAAATTTCCAATTATTTCTCCTAGGAGAAAATAAATACGAGGACATTACTTTTTTTGCTATTAATACGAAATATGAAAATATAATTTTAATTTAAACAAAAAAAAAAGAATTAATTAAGAAAATAATAATCGTTTCTTATTTTTTGGGGAAATTTTGACGTTTTTTTTCTGTTTAATCATCGAGCCACCAGCGATATTGTAGTTAGCACGAGATAGAAAACATTGTCGTTTTAAAAGTCCGGTGAGAAAGCGTGTTTTTCGACCTATTGAATGAACAATCGTACAAGCTGGACTTGGTTGGTCGGCTATAGTCGAGGTTGCGGGCTTGTTGGCTAGCTCGTTACCTCTCCGGACGAACTGTTTGGTTCGTTGGCTCGCGCACGCTCGACATGTTGTATGTGTACTTTTGATTGCGCATATATATATATATATATATATATATATGCATATATACATACGCACCCCTTTAACAGTAAGTACGGTAACACCGTTAGAGCGTCGCGTGGATCGAATAGCCGGTTAACCCCGTGTCGTGTTGCGTGTGCAGAGCCTACTGGCACACGAGGTGACCGGCACGCGGCGATCGACGGTACGACGCTGTCGTCGACGCCGACGTCGACGACGACGACGATCGTGGAAAATCCGCCTCGATTCAGCAAAACCCGTGCACCTTGTTAAACCGTACTGATGCTTTATCCCAGTGGACAGTCTCGATATCGTGTCACGTGGACGAATCACGTTGGCGCTTTGCCATTGCGCGTCGCTGGCGCGACACGAATTATCCACGCGCCGGCTGGAAATTAGACTTAATTTTCTTTTTTTTTTTCGTTTTTTTTTGATTATTATTGAATTGACAAAAATGGAAAATTTATCGGACGATCGATCGAAGATTGAAATTATTTTTGGTGAGAATAAAATTAGGACGATTCGAAGAATTTTTCAAGTTTAATAATTAGTTTAATAATATTTTCGTGATTTTATTTTGGGAATTATGATTTTTTGTTCGTATGTTTATAGAGGAATTTGTATTCTTTAGCTTTTATTGTAAAAATGAGGGTATGAGCGAGGAATGAAAAAAAGTTGACATCGAATGGCTTGGAGCAAATTGGTGGATCGAGCTATAACCTGGAAGCTTTCGGATCTCTCTTGAGAATCGGTACTTCCGGTTATTGACATGGGAATCTGGTGAACCTTATCACGTGGCTCGAGGGAGAGAGAGAGAGAGCGAGAAATAGACAGACCTCGTTACTCTTCGAGGCAGTTCCGACAGCGAATGTATCAGGATTTTCCGCTCCTGTGATGACCCATCAACGCAAAAAAATTGTTTCCGTCTTTTATAAAAAAAAAAAAAAAAAAAAAACATCATTCATAATTTTTTTTCTCTTTTTTTTATCGTTTATCCATTTAATTCATTAGTTTCAATAACCTTTGATCTTTATTTTTTTTAAATGTCAGATATCGACGATTTGATGAAATAATAATAATAATAATAACGATCTGAATTAATTATAAGCAAGTCCTTTCGTAGTCGATATGTAACAGAATTGTAAGAGCTTGGCTGCCTAAGCTGGGAGAAAGCCGCGAGCATACGGAGCAATTCATATTTAGACACGAAAATGTCAAGAGGAGGAACGGAAGAAAATGCATCCAGGATATTAAATCCTACGAGGCAAATAAATTGCATATTTGCTTTGGAGCAAAACGGAGCGAGTGAGAGATGGGCAGAGTCGTCGGTAGGTGGGAGGGTGAGTGAGATTTTTTTTTTCAGTCCAACGTCTGAGGTTTCGTCCTATGTATACGTGTACAGTAGAAAGGAGAATCGCGGTATAGTCCACATTGCGGTTTGAGTCGTGGTTTTGAGGCTTGTAATTCGCTTGGTGTGCGCAGGTGCGCGCACAATATTCCACCGTTGCCAACGAACTATAAACTATGATTCTGCGATGCTCAGATAATTCATCTCGCTCAGTCGGTGATAGAAAAACAATATATATATATATATATATATATATATATATATATATATATATATATATATATATGTATACGCGTGTGTAGAAAAATATAATTTTTTAGAATAAAATGGAAAAATATGATTTTCCAAAAAAAAAACTAAAAACTATGATTCTGCGGTGCTCAGACAATTAATCTCGCTCAGTCAATGATAAAAAAACAATATATATATATATATATATATATGTATGTGCAGAAAAATGTATTTTTTTAGAATAAAATGGAAAAATATGATTTTCCGAAAAAAACTAAAAACATAATTTACAAAAATCTACTAAAACAATTTCAAAGAAACAACACAATTCTATTGCATAGAAAATTATATTTATATTTTTATGATTATTAACATTTTTATTATCATAGTCATTTTATTTTTAGAATTATAAAACAAAAACATGAAATAGAATTTTCTCTAAAAACAAAGAAGTACATAATTTCTCGAAATCTCATGGAAAATATATTGAGGGAGGGATGTCGTCTCAACAAAGACCGTCGATCACGTAGATCGGATAAATTTTACAGCAACCAGTGGCAACGAAACTACCCTAAAACTTAAAAAAATAAACATCGCTACCCTTACGAACGACCACACGGGATTTGTAATCCCCAGCTTTTAACGGAAGATGCGGTCTTTAACTTTTCAAATCCGTAATAAAAAAAAGTAGACCCTGTAATTTTTCGAACTATGAAAATATAACCAGCTGCTCCAAGTATTTATGAATAAAGAGAGAAATGAAAAATGATATAAAAAAAACACTTCATAGTCCAACCGCGTGATATAATTTGTCCTTTGGTACGAAATACGCGTGTAAGGGGTGTCTCGCGGCGGGTTGGTGGCGAGGGTCGTCGACGAAGATACGTGGGGAAACGTCCATACGGCATTCTCGAACCCTCGCAACGATAATCGACCACGGCTCACCGTTTCGTCCGAGCTTCCGAACGGTTGGCCATTCCGAGCCCCTTTTGTATATCACCGAATGGAATATTTGCATTTTCGATTCGCCATTCGATCCCCCTCTCTCCTGCCCCGCCACCATTCACCAGGAGGAAAATAGTCCAACCGCATCTCATCCCACTATCACGTATCTCTGGGTCAACCACTCTTGAAGAATCGAATCCCCCCCTCCCCTGCCCATATTCATCCACCTCCCCCCACCCTCCTGGTCTTGCCCTGGACCACCCTTAAATTTCGTTATTTATCGTCAGCGAAGCTTTTCCTCTCTTCCATCGAAGTGGAATTTCGTTGTGGGACCTATCGCCCTACGCCATATCCGTTGATCGATTGGCCCCAAAAAAAACCGAGTCTCATCCATAGGATGATTTTTTATATTTATTTATTTTATTTTTTATTCCAGCGGCCAAGCCTCGAAGCCTCTCCAATCGAATAATTGATCGACCGTCTCATTACGCTGAACGGAAGGGGGAAAAACGGAAATGGGACGCGAAAGAGAGAACGAGGGAAAAAAGCGGAAAAACGAGGGAACAAGTGGTTTATCCGAAAATGTCAAAGGGAACGGAATATGAAGCATCGTCGAAGACACCAGAGATTTCAAAGAGTGACTTCGCACAGGAGTATCCCTCTCTCTCTCTCTCTCCCTCCCTCTCTCTCTCTCTCTCTCGCTTTCCGTGCTGTAGTGAAGATTGCGAGTCGACTTGTCTCTCCTCAGTGCCCGTCCTTCGTTTCAACGAGACCCTGAAGAAGAGAGGTGGCTGGAAAACCGTGTGCGCACGCACCCGGTACCTTCCTGAAAACATATATACACATATATGTATATACGTTCACTCGGGGGTAGATTTTCCACGATACACGGCATTAGGTGCTGTTTGGGTTGAGGTGGAAAGCCCCAGAGGCGGTTCAGCTTCATCGCGAAGGGGAATGCAAGTCGAGTTCTAGAGGGGTCTCTCCTTCTCTCTCTTTCTATCCTTCACCCACTCTTTCCCTCTCTCTCTCTCTCTCTCTGTATTTCTGTCTGATCCGTGTGGCAGTACCGAGCTGGAAGGAAAAGTGGAATGGAGGGACTTGGTTGAGGAGGAGATGGAGAAGGCCGTGAGCGCGGGAGAGTTCCCTCTTGAGTTAATAGTAGGCAATGTAGAGGGTTTGACTATGCAGATGCAGATGCGGGTTGACGTTTGGAGGATAGGCAAAGGTGGATAAAGGGGGAACAGCAACGGGTGAACGAGGCGTTGCCGGTTCTACTGACGGACAAAACAGGGTTGCCACCAGACTCCTGGCGTAGATAGAACATTTTCGGAGGTTGGGAGATTCCATTACGTACGGCATTTAGTCGAGTCGGAAGCTTCGATCGACCCTTCGATGGATAACCCTGTCGTCGAAACGTGGTTGGTTCGTCATTTTTTGTTCCTTTCCGTCCCTTCGTCGCTACCGACATTTGTGCGCGTTACTTACGGTTCTTATTTGTGGGCAAAGGCACCCTCGAGGACTTCACTCGTGGGACTCCGCGAAGTTGAGGTTCCCTTCCTCGGGGCGGTGACATGGATAACGTCATTGAACGCATGGAGAATGATCCAAGGGTGGCGTCCCTGTCACGGGAGAGACTCAAAAAGCTCATGGGACAGGCGCGCTAGTTGTCATCCCCCTATCGGGAAAGGCTAATTGGCGATGATCACTTACTCCTGAAAAAGGCAAGTCCCAGAGCCGAGCCAAGAATTCCCACCCTCGTAGCACACGAGACTCAAGCCTGTCCAACGACTGAGATTTTCGCAGCTGGCCATATAGTAGTCCACCACCAAACGCACCCCTGACAAGTTGCAACCCCTGGCTGTTACGTCTAGCCCCTCGTCAGTCGAGGTGTCCGGCTTCAGGAATGAGGGAATAGAACGGTCATCAACGTTTTGATAACAGGAGATGTGAACAAGGACGTAGAAAAAAATGGTCGTTACTTGATTATGCGATTTTCAACCATCTAGCGAACGAGGTGAAGATATGAGGGTAGTGAACGTTGGAACCAGAAGTCCTTCGTTGATCCCAGTCGTAATTGCATCTTTATGCTCGCTTATCGAAGAAGCCCCGACGAACGTTCCACTCTTTCGCCCTCTGGGCATCGTCTCTCTGTCTCTCTCTCTGTCTCTCTCTCTCGTTCTCGAATCAACCCCTCGTACCGATCCTTCGACTAATTACATCGTGGACCATCGGACGACCGAAATCCGAATTCCACCAATTCTCAATCGACTGGGACAAACCATCGTGACAAAGTCATACGTACGCCACGGATCGAAAACCCCCAACTTTCCAAAAATCAATTAACGCGACATTCCTGGACTATTTTCTAGTACCATCACCGCCACCTTATCCTAGACGACTGACGGGGCATTCTCTCCTGGTCTTTTCCACGTCCACCATCTCCGGTCCGTGCTAACAAGCTCCGGACCCGTCGAAAAACCTGACGAGAATAATTACGGACGACTTCGAAGTCATCCCTTCCTGAATGGCCACCATCCTCAGCAACCCTCTATCCTCGTTTTCAACCCCCAACTCCCCATCCCCTCTTTTCTCCACTACCAATACGACTTCGCCACTCTAGTTTCGAGCAAAGGGAATGAAGCCGAAGTAGCGCGGAACCATCTTCCCCTCTAGCCACCCCCGCCGCCTGGCGCCTTTTCCACGGCTGGAAAATATCCTAGTGGAGCGACGAGAGTGACGAAGGCAGTCTCGCTTTCTGGAGCGAGACTAATCTGCGGCTGAAGTGGCAGAGGCAGCCCCAGCCAGCTTTATACCAGCCTTATGTACGTGTGTGGGATTTGTGCGACGGATGATATTCTGGTCCGGGAAGAGCCTGGATCTCTATAGGGGTGTGCACATGTGTGTGTATATATATATGTGTGGCTGTATGTGTGTAAGACTGCGTCTGTAGAGGACGCGGTGGATGGACGAGAGGGTTTTCATATGCAATGGTGAATTACGCGGACTCACCGGCAGTTTTCCGTGAATCATCCTTTCACGGTTCCTACTTTCCTCGCCCTCTCCCCTTCCCCGTAGTTTGGGTGAGGAATGAACCTACATCGGATATTGCGGACGATATGTTTAGGATTCAAAACTTTCCAAGGGAGTGTGTGTGAGTGTGTGTTCGTGACCCTCATATTTACCTCAACATGGTATAATCAGACATGCTCGAATCATAAACTCGCCTATTTTGTATCAGTCGTGAAGAAAGAGAGGAAGGGGGTCGGGAGGGGGACGATGATGTTATTGTGATGAAATTCAAAGTTGGGTCGAGCTTGTCGTTTAGGGGTTGCTCGAGTTCAAGGACAATTCGAGGGTGGAATTAAAACAAATTCGATATTTTTGTAGAAGTGATAAATTGTTGGTTATTGTCGCTTATTAGAATTATATAATTTCCAAAAATATCGAAATATTTCTACATTCAATGTTAATTAATACAATTTTAATTTAATTGTTCTAAATCTAGAGGATAACTTTTGCCCCTATTAATTGAATCCATCATTTTCTCGATAATGGCAATCTGGTTATCAATTTTTGATTCGACACCGTGAACCTCGATTTCCTTAAATATATCGATCGCTCGTTTATTCATGAATAGAAACGTTATTCGCTCGTATTCTTCTCTTCGGTCCGATTTAATAATGCATAGCGACAGGGTTGTCTCCTGATAACGAGTCTAGACTGGATCTCGTTATGAATTTAACTTAAAACGTATTTACGAACGTTTACAGGTGTTTACTAGAACTTTACGATACGAGATTTATATATATATATATTGTAACTTTCAGTGTCATCGAAATTTATTGGGTCAGTTTAACGTGAGAAAAGTTTCGAGGAGCCTGGAAGGTGTTGATGGATGGCAAATCTCTAAAGTGAAATCTTTCGCTCGAGACATAAATCTCGTCGGCGAAGAACGCCACCAGCCCTTAAGTGAATAATTATCGTTCTCGAGCTATGAGTCATTTTACCAAAGTCTTCTCCCGCAGTGTTCTTTAAACGATCTACCGATAAGCTCGGCTTAATTACTTCACCTTGCGTCCCTCGAGAAAATAAAAAAAAAGATCGTTAATATAAGAAAAATGTTTCGTTAATTTTCCTCAATATTTTTCATTTCGATCGTCGAATAAATAACGAGAAAATCGTCACGAGCGACGAAAAAATTTAATTAATTCGTTTAATTAAATAAATATTATACAAATGTTTTAATTAAATTCGTGTAATTAGAGTCGGTCGAAATTTTCGTTTACCGCTGATGGACGGGACGTATTTATACTTTAAAACGGGAAAAAATCGTTGACGAGCTAGGGAGAAGGGAGAGACACATTTATAACGGTCACAAGGTCAATTAGTAAAGTGGAGTATCGTCCCCCGAGAAGTGTGCCAAATTGCTCTATACGGTATATCCGGGAACCCTTCTCGACATCTCGCAAGGGACACGCGAGAGAGGAGCCTGAGATAGAACGACAGGGAACAAGACAAACAGACATTGCATCGCACTTCGATGTGCTGAGCAAACTAAAAAATTCAATAACAAACTAAATCAAGAACGAAATGTTTTGCGAATTTATATTTCGTTCGAATCGTTTGAATTTATTTTCCAGTTAACTTTCATATATTTTTGGCAAACTATTAAATTATATTAATTAAAGATATTCAAATTCTTTTTTACCAACTCTTTCTAAACGAAACCCCCAATTTTCCTCGTTTCAAGATTTACAAGATCTTACAAAAAAAAATTATGACAAAGACACAGCGCTTACGAATGAGATATTGAAAGGATTTCCGTAAAGCGGATTGTCTCATGAGAGACGTCTTTACATAGAAGGGTAGAAACGTTGCGTTGAAATTCTCCGTTTCAACAAGAACAATGCGTTTCCGGGCGAATGTCCGATGCATCGATTTTGTCACATGATATTCACCATCGTCGGCAGTTTCGCCATTAGTTTCGCTGCGGAACGAGGGAAAACTTTTCCACGGGAAAAGCATTGCGATTGTATCCGTATTAAAAGCTTCATTGAAATTGTGCTAAATACAGATTGAATGGTAAATGGTAATGATCTGTACAGGGGAAAGGAGAATTGCAGGAAATAAGATCTGCTTCACCTTTGTTAAATCGGTGAACACGCGTAACTCTATTTATTGTAGACCCTCAACCGTGACGTGCAATCGATAGACTTTCCGTACCTTCTGAATTGATTCCATTGCATCAATCTCCGGGCGTTAAGTCGACGATCTTATTCCATGATAGGCAAGCCAATATTTGACAAATTGCGAAAGAGGACTTTACCATTTTTTTGTTTTTTTATTTTCAGGAAGGATAATTAATTTATTTATACGACGCAGGTCCGTTAAAGACATCTTCTTAATCATTTTACGCTTCAAACTTAGTCAATGAGTCGAAAAATAATTTTTCACCGATTTTTTTAGCCGAAACATCGATTTTACCATTTTTACCATTTTTTTGGTTTTTTTCAAAATGCTCTCACAGCCACAAAAATTGAGATATCGCGACGAAACAAACGCCATTCCTTGGTACAACTCGCGTACTTTCCTAGGTGGTGTATAAAATTTAAAACAAACGTGCGGAGAAAAAGTTACGGTTGAAAATTGACATCTCTTCAAAAATTCAACTTTGAATTCTATAAAAAGTTTTTCCTTTTCTAGTGCACATGTAACAAAGTCGAGGAGTGGGTCGTGTCTATTGGGGGTTCGCCAATTTATTGGCCGAGAGGGACAGTCGTGTCACAGGTGGCTGTACAGGTGAAGTTGATGGACGTGAAGGAATGACTTTATATTGTTCAGCAGGAACGAAGCACGCTCCTCGTCCACTGGAAACGCATTAGTGTCAACTCCTGAAAAAAGTAGCTTGTCTTCCATGAACTTCTGGGGAGCTCTCCAGTGTGGTGACCGAACCAGAAGCACGGTAGAACGGTTGGGTGTCCATCCGGAGGGTGAACGGGATAGGGGTAAGGGGTGGCAACGTCCCTTGTTCACGAATCCCTTCCAGACACCCGTTAACTCATTCTTTCTGACCAGCCCTTTTTCCCAGCCTTTTCCGAGACACTCGGTCTCCCGCGGTACAGCCGGAAGTCAGCAGTATTGGACACCACAAGTCCGGATATTGTTTCGTTCTCCCAACTAACGTCCAGCAACGAAAATGACACTTTTCAAGGGTGTGAAAGAAATACTTTTATTTTTATTTTCACGTTTTCTTATCAAAAAATTCTTCGAAAAATCTCTCTTCTCACGAGTCCTTTCTTGTTCGACTTGAAATTTGCGATAGAAATAATATAAAGATTTTTAAAATACAAACAAATGTAAAATAAATCAAATATTGAAAATAAAATATTCGAATGAGACATGGAAAATAAAATAACAAAAATAATAATATTTATCCAATATGAAAATAACGTACAAAATGGCTATTTTTTTAGTTACTAAATAGAGATAATTTTCGTAGTCAGTTTTGATTGTATTTATCATCGATTTTTTACGTTTTAACGAATTATTCGTGAATTTAATTATCAAAGAAGTAAAACGAAATGGGTCACAAGGATTTTGGGGCTGCTTCATTGATCCACTCGGTCTTTCATTGCCACTCTCGTTCCCTGTTTGCCTTTCTTGGTCGACGGGACGAGAGAGAGTGAGAGAGAGACGAGAAATAATAGGCAAGTAATACGAACTAAAATGTCGCCAGAGGAAAAAAAAAACTTTCGTTATTGTGTAACTTTCCGGCAAATGTGTTTATCGTTTCGCTATATCCCTGGCCCTCTCTCTCTCTCTCTCTTTCTCTCTCTCACCCCTTGTCAGTTCGCCCTCTTCCTTTTACTACTCTCGGCGATATGCCAGAAGTGAAAATGCCATCGCTCATTTTTACCCAAGTCATTAGCGGGGGAGCGACAAATTGTATCGACGTACGATTGGCGTGTGTAACCGAATCCTTTTTCGCTTCGTGTACGTTCACTGTCAAACGTGACATCGAAAACGACAAACCCCTCGACGATTCGCGTTCGACCAACTTCCTAATTATTTTACGCGACAAATTTGCCATTCGCTCGAGCGAAATAAAATATAAATCGAATAAAGTAAAAAAATAATACAATTTCTTCGTTAACTCGAGCAAATAGTAATTTTCTAGTTATATTTTCATACAAAGTTACTAGTTCCTAATTACTTTTGTAACGTGGAATTTTTAGTTAGTTTCTCGGGCAAAATGAGCTTCTCGTTACGTTTTTCCACGAGACATCGCCTAGTTACTTTTCAAGAAATAAAACTAGTGACTTTCAACACGTGGTCACTTTCTAGTTACTTTTTCTCTCGGCGCAAAAGCAAATTCACATTTTTTCCCAAATGGCACGAGTCAATACGCGTTTCGCTATTTGTTTGTTCTCTTTATCGACGAAATAATAAAAGTCAAAATAGGGTAACCCCCGAGGCTTCGCGATTAAATCGAAATCTCGATATAAAAAGGGAAAAAAAGGGAGAAAAGAAACAAAACGACACTCGAACGGTCGAGGAATGTCTTACTGGGAATTTAATCGAGCGTCGAATGAATTGTAAAAGCGGAATGTAGTCTTAAAATTCGTTCTGGTCCATTCGTTGCAGAGAAACGAGTCGTGGCAAGGGTGAGTACGAAAAGGTCGTGGTAACCTCGGTTAACGTGCAACGTACAGCGCACTTGCTCGTTTCACGATCTATCGTAAAATACCATCCTATGCCATTCGTATAAAGTCGCTAAATTGTTACGACAGCTGTTTATAAATCTTCGTAACGCGAAATTACATTTAACGGGGTGACCAATCACGAGCGAAAAGAGCGATAACGGCGCGTAATGGAAAGAGCAACGGACATTCCCAACAAAATATCAATAATTTATGTCCAATAATTATATTTCATTATTATTCGATCGAATTATATTTTCAATTAATTTTTAAATATCCATTCTTTGATTTATAACGAGTGAATTTTTAGAAAAAAAAAAATATAAAAACTTGCCAAATTTCGATTATTTATTTTTACGATGAAATATGATAAAACTTGACGTGAAAAAATCTTTCGACGCGTGGTCCTTTACGAGAGAGACAGAGAGGGAGAGAGAGCGAGAGAGAGAGAGAGAGAGAGTGAGAGAGCGAGCGGGGGAAAAATCGTCGATGCTTCGACGTGAAATGGAATTTAAGTGGTCCGAAACGGTGTCCGAGACAAAAATAACAAATTTTCTCGTTAGATACGACGAGTTTTCGTGCCGCGTCACGTTTACGATATCAATCAAAGGACCTTTCTCGTCCGGCCAATTTTGCTCCTCTGGACACGTTCTTACACCATCGTACTCTCTCTTCTCTCTCTCTCTCTCTCTCTCTCTCTCTTTCTCTCTCTCCTTCTCTCTTTCAGCAGCCCTTCATATTCGGCCCATCCTCCTTTAACCTCTCCTCGAATTTTGCCCTTCTTCCCTTACGTCACTCACGCGCGCCGTATCGTCTCTCTCTCTCTCTCTCTCTCTCTCTCTCTCTCTATCTCTCTCTCTCACTCTCTTTCTCTCTCTTTCGCTCTCACCCCCGTGACAAAAATCTCACCCGTCGTCTTTGCCCAACGACCATCAGGCAATGTTACCCCCAGGCTCCCCGTGGCACTTTAGGATGTATCGACCCACTCGACAAGCGGTTACAAGAATCCGTGAACGTTCGAAAATCAACCTGTCTCGATTCGCGTTAATTCTTTCATGTAAAAAAAAGAATTACACGTTAATAAATTTTCTCTTTCGAAATTATTTTCATTTCTCGAATCGATCCTTTTTCGCACGAATGTTTTTCGATAAAATAAAACAAATCGCGAAGAACGAACCCTCGATAATTATTGAATTTTAATAAATGACACAAAGGCGTTCGTTAAATATCGAAATAATTTCGGGGTTGAAAAGTAGGGATAAAGTCCGTTAAAACTTTCTCGATTTTCGCGAAAGTTTTTTTTTTTTTGACAAATGGCTCGGAATTTATTGTTACGAAAAATAATGTTTGGGGAAAAACGGATTGGTAATTCTCATAAATTAATAAATCGATAAAATCGTCTAAACCAAATAATTCATCGAGCCACAGGTTAATTAAAATATAATTCCTCGTACAATTTTCCGAATTTTTCTATCATAAATATTTCGAAAAAATGACTGGAATTTCCGATTCTAAAAAGTTGTCGAATCGTGACCCGGCATGCCCCAACGTCCGATAAAATTCAGGACGGTTGACGAACGGTTAACAAAAATGTATAAAAAAAAGAGCACAGAACCAAAAAAAAAATCAAGTAAAAAAAGAAAACCCTCGTAAACGTAATCTCTCCGCTCGCAAATTATACAAATTAAGTCGTGCTCTCGAGGGTAAGACCACATTTGGCGCAATGAATGAAACAAAAAAACAACAAAAAATAGAGAGAGTCAACTCCACCTCTTGTCCCTGATGTTCTGAAAAGACCATCATTATATGGTAGTAGGAGAGAGAGACAGAGACGGAGAGAGAGAGAGAGAGAGAGAGAGAGAGAGAGAGAGGAAAACAAATTTAATAAACTTAAGCGTACCGAGTAGTCGTGTTCTCGTGCCTTCTCTCTTTCTCTTTCTCTCTCTCTCTCTCTCTCGCTCTCTCTCGCTCTCCGTTATTCGGGCGTTTAGTTATGTCGGTCAGAATGGCGAAGCAAAACGTATAGTACAGCGTGCGCATGTAAATATAGAATTTTCTCTTATTCCCGGGGAATATCGAGAGCTGACGATTCGAGTACGGGTTGAAACTTTTTCAGCGAGCGTGTCGAAAAGTTTCTCTCTCTTATACTGGCCTTTCATGTACGTCCAGCAACTACCAGCAGGCGCGGTTTCTCATTTGCCTAGAGACCCTCTCTCGTTCGCTTGCCTTGTATAGAAACGACGAAACGAGAAAGAGAGAGAGAGAGAGAGAAAGAAAGAGAAAAAGAGAGAAAGAGAGAGAGAGAGAGAGAAAGAAAGAGAAAAAGAGAGAAAGAGAGAGAAAGAGAGAAAGGGGAGTCGAAACGAGACGGAAGAGAGTTGCACACGTGGCTTTGGCCAGCATCCCCCGGTCTCCCTACAAAATCCCTCTTTCTTCGAGTTTTCATCCCCTTCGGTCCAGTCCCCTCTGGCTCACCTATACAGTCGATCGATTCGTGCCGTTACGCGCGAGCCAAGCGAGTCCCCGAAAAGGGCAGGGAAAAAAATAACGGGAACCGTAAAATATGAGGGATGAAAAATGGCGATCTCTAAATGCCAGAGAACTCCCAAATAAATAACGCACGGTAAGATAAGGAAATGAAAAGAACCTTCGAAAACAGCTTTTTTTCTTTTTTTTTTCGTCGAAAAAACAAAAAAAGAAAAAAAGCTTACGGCGACTAAAAAATTGACATTTTTCGTCGTCCGTACCCCAAACTCCTCCCCCCCCCCCCCCCCCCTCCTTCCGTGTCGTCGAGCGACAATATTTTTCCTCGCGGCAATACGCGCCGACTTCTGCAGCTAAAAAAATTTCCTCGCATCCGAAATAAAAGGAGAGAGAGAGAGAGAGAGAGAGACACAGACAGTGAGAGAGAGAGAAAGAGGGAAAAAGACTTCTTTTCAGGGAAATAAATAAATAATGGCATGGCACGAAATAAAAAAAACGAAAGTGTTGTTGTTGTTTTTTTTTGTTTTCTTTTCTTTTTTGCTTTCCCACTATTTATTTTACAATAACGTGTCGTCGCACATATATAAAAACAACAAGGTCTGATCGATCCCAGGAGTGCGATAGACAAGTGGCGAATGAGGAAGGGAAGAATAAAAAAAAAAAAAAAAAAAAAAAAAAAAGTACATCGATGTGAGTCGAGGGTTAGAGGGGGAGGATAGGTGGGGCGGGGGGGTCGGGGGCAGAAGGGAAAGGGAATAAAGGTGCAAGTTTTCCTCTTTCAAGCTACCGAAGCAAACTCGAAGACCTTCTGATATTGATCCGTATTCCGTCCTACACACGGGCGAAGAGAGAGAGAGAGAGAGAGAATGACAGAGAGAGAGATAGAGAGAGAGAGAGAGAGAGAGAGAGAGAGAGAGCCCCCGAGTGCTCGACCGAGCTTTCCTTTCCTTCTTTTCGTACTTCCCTCGCTCTCTCCCCTTTCCACATTATCCCCTGTAGCTTCATCCCCTTTACTCCCCCTTCCCCTCACGTCCTACACCACCTCGCCCTTTCTTTTCCTTTCCTCTATGTCTCGTACTTTTCTTCCTCCCTTTCGCAAGACTCTCGCCTAAGCCTCGTGTATACAACTCATCTATATATATATATATATATATATATGTTTTTTTCCTCCTGCCACGATTCCCTTTCGTTCCTGCCTCGAGAAATCCACAACGCCAAAGTTCTCTTTTTCTCTCTCTCTCTCTCTCTCGCTCGCTCGCTCTCTCACGCTTTTCTCCGTCCCGATTTATCGAGACGCCTTCGAGTTTTCCAAGACCTTTCTCGAATCACTTCTTTCGTTTCTATTCTCTCATAAGTATCGCGATCCTTCTTTTTTTTCTTTTTTTTTTCTTTTTCCTGTCCTCTCGGCATCGCTACAAGACTTTTCGAGGTAAAGTAGTTCTTTTTCAACAATCTTATCGTGAATATTCGTATCGTCGAATGATTTTTGTTTCTTCTCCCGATTCTACCGAGGTTTAATTTTTATTGTCGGTGAGATCGCGATGGTGAGTAACATTTCGATGTTTCTTGAACTTTTGAGATTGAAGGGGGTTTTCCTTTTTTTTCCTTCTAGCGGTCGGTGAATCGAATTTTAATTGAGAATTTTATTCGTCTCGTTGAATATAGGAAGAATTAAAAATGAATTTTCGGAGAGTTTGCAACGATTTTTAAAACTACCCTGTTTTGTACGGGGCGTATTATGTAAAGGGGTAGTAGTTCTCTAATATCCTGAGGGTTGCGCTTGATCTCCGCGAGGTGCGCGAAACTCTCACTGTCGCTCCAGGCAAATCGTCCCGCCGCGCTTAATAAAAAACGACTTCACCTCTCTCACCCCTCCATTCTCTACCCCTATACGAAGCACACGTATCCCGAGAAAATCGTATATGGATTACAGTTTTATTCAGAATTACGTATACTCGTGGTAACTGTGAGAAAAGTCGAGAATTTTTATGAGTTGAGTGCCTTGAGTACGTTGAGTACGAGAACGAGTTAACTACTAGTTTAAATTAAATACAAGTTAAATACAAGTACGTTTCAATTAAATGAAAGTGCAAGATAAGTACAAATTAAGTACAAGTTGAGTACAAGTTGAGTGCAAGTTGAGTACAAGTTAAGTACGAGTTAAGTATAAGTTAATTACGAGTTAAGTACAAGTTAAGTACAAGTTAAGTACAAGTTAAGTATAAGTTAAGTACAAGTAAAAAATAAGTACAACGTTAAGTTAAACGTTTCAGTTAAGTGAAAGTACAAGATAAATATTAGTACTCAGATAAATCCAACTACAATATGAGTAAAGCTTCAAATAAAGTGCAAGTATCAGGCAATTACAAACATAAATTAAATTAAACTATAATTTAAGCGTGAGTATGAGTTGAACGAAAATTGAGTACTATTTGAGTACACACTCGTGAAATTCTTCTAGCAAGTGAAAATTCTATACTAATTCAGTGAATTTTAAGTTAAAATTGTCACCGAATAAACTTAAAGTCATCGAAATAATTTTTCAATAGATCGAATTTTACGAGTTTTTACGCACCGAACGTCGTTATCGAGAGTAATCGCAATTCTGAATCACCCTCTATTCAAATATACGTACGTACGTATACATTTTCGAAATCTGTCGAGGCGACGAAGCCCGGAAGTCTTTTCATATGGATTCTTGCAGCACACGAGTCGCCAGAGCCGAGCAAACGCCGTTCGAGCTTACTCTCCCACCTCTCACCATTTTCTCTCTCTCTCTCTCTCTCTCTCACTCCATAAAATCCTCAAGAAAAACAAGCGCCATGACCCATATAACCTGAATTGGAAAGCACTCGTTACCGGAGGCACACCGGCAGAAGCAAGCAGTTTCTAGTCTCGTTATACGCGAAATGCAAGCGAGCGATTTATATATTAAAAAAAAAAGTGGGATCGTCCTTAAATCGAATCTAATGACGCTAAATAGGCTGACACTCGTTCTTTTTCCGAAAAAGCGTGCAATTTTTTCGCCACTTTTTGTCGATAAATTTCAGTTATTCGAAAATTCAATATTTTCTTTTTGTTTTTATCGAAAAAAAAAAGTATTTAAGAAATAGTCGTATACGAATTTTCATTCGAACAAATAGAAATCGAATGATTTCATCGAGCTCGAATTATCGTCGAATAATTCGACGATAAATTAACGGAGGTCGAGCTGATAATAACTCGAAATATATGAAAACAAAAGAAGGGATGGAAAATAAAATTATTTGGGCCGTAATGTTATCACGCGTAAAACCATTGTGAGAAAGGGACGTCGTTGCAACGAAGTATATTATTCATGGGCTATAAAATCTCGACTGTACCCGTAGTCGGGTATATAAATATATAAATATATCAGATAAGTCGGATCTCCGGCCAAAAATTCCGTCTACCTCTATCCTCTCGTTTTTTTTTTTTTTCCTTTCTTTTTGCGGCTCGTCGATATTATTTCTGACGTGGATTATATACGGTTGATGCATCGTCTCGTTCGTATCAAACACGCTCGTGTTTTTCACATTTTGGCTTTCTCGTATATTTACATTTTTTTTGCATAACACGTGATATACGAATGATATTTACAATTAGATTACCGAGTCAAAAAATAGTTTTTACGAATGATACGATCGCAGGTGAGTCGACGATACCTGAACCAGGGCGAAGTTGTCAGAAATTTTTCGTGCAACACGAACGTAATTAGTTTTTGGAAAAATTTTCCATTGAAAAATGAAGCAATTGGAAATTTTATATTTTTGCATATTTTTGATCGACAGATTGCGACGAATCGAGAATAAGAATATGATATACATATATATATTTTAACATAATAACATAATGGAAACGATCACCGAACAGTGCGCTGTCGACGGATGACCGAAAAGGCCCGAAATCCTTTTCGGTCTCATAGTCGCTCTCGTGCATTTCGCGAACGTCACGCACGTTGACGCAATTTAATACGTAATTAGGGAGAAACTCGTCAATCTCTCGTTTGTGCAGAAATTAGCCGCACGTTCAAATTATTTCTGCAAGCGCGAGGGTCAATACTAACGCCGGCGCATTCCGGCGCATCAACGACTTTCTATTGTCAAAGCTTTGTTGTTACATTACGGTGAAAAATTTCTCAACGTATAAAAAAATTCTCGTTCACCGACACATTTTATTCATTCTCGCGTCCATAATTCTCTAATTAATCCTGAAATTACCAATTAATTATTAATTTAATACAACAACAACAAAAAAACATTTTTCATCCACTTTAATCAGATTACAATTTAAAAAAAAAATTAATTAAACGATTAAATTCGATGCTATTAAATGATAGCGATTATTCAATTATCTTGACAAAAATGATTTATTCACCAATTTAATTGCAATTAGACCTTTCGAAAAATTCGTTAAACCATCAACTCCGGTCAAACCATCGTCGTTTTCACCACTTTCTTTACCTACTGGTTGATCGTTATCCTCGAACCTCGTATTTTATTCAACCCACCAGCAAGTTCTACACGTTTGTTTCTGTATATATATATATATATAAGCAAAGGAGTATATAATTATTCTACAGGCATTCAACTGCTCCTCGTATCAGTAATCTTGGCTACCGTCGCTACCATTTCTATATTTCCATCGCGGAAGGAAGTACCTCGACCGTTTTCTCTTAACGTTTACGTCGCTCGCATGAATGCATCCAGGCATTTCTCGAAACTATAGCGAGACAATTTGGTTAAACGCGAAATAGACTATAGAAACCGAGTAACGACTATAATAATCGTTATTACGGTTCAAACATTCCGCGATTATATGTCCAATCAAAATATAAATACCAATCAGCTATCCACAATTTGCGTTCTATCTAACTGAATTTTCTCTCGAACGAATTACAAACACAACAAAAAAAATTACCGATCGAATAAAAAAACGTCCGAACCTTTCGACAATTCGTCATCAAAGGGACATTTTCAAAGATCTTTCGTAGCAAAAAATCAAGCCCACGAAGCGACGAACGAGACAGGACTTCTGAAGTTCTGAAATGTCTCTCTTTCTCTCAAAAAAAAATCTCTCTATCTCTCTATATATATATAAATGTATATATGTATATATTAAATCGCAAGGAGACTGGACGACTGCGATAAGCGAGAGAGAACGACTGAAAAGAACGCTGTATGTCCCGAGAAAGTAAGGAGGAAGGCAAAACTTAAGCCCTTTCTGATCCTTGTTGTTGACTGTTTTCTCTCTCTTTCTCTCTCTCTCTCTCTCTCTCTCTCTCTCTCTCTCTCTCTCTCTCTCTCTCTCTCTCTCTCTCTCTCTTTCCCTTTCTCTAGTTCTGTCGCTTTCTCGACGAAGAGCAGTCCAGGAAACGCCGGAGGTAACAGAGCCAAGTATACGAATCCCCGGCGGTCCTCAACGCCGTGAGCTCATAAATCAAGGATGCGTCGGGGGTAAACTTAACAGAGGGGGGTGGGAAGAGGGGCAGGGGGTTGAAACGGGCGAGAGGGAATAGGATAGAGGACGAGGAGGGAGGGGGTAAGGCTGAGGGGGTAAAGTTTGACGTTAATCCGACGCGAACACCGTGGAAAAGTTGCGTCGCGTTCGCCTCTTCGCGTTCGCTCCACTCGATCGACCGTCCGACTACGAAAGGCGTTTTCTACCAAGGCCTGCAATAATCTTATCACGTAGACAATGCGAATCGATTTGTTTGTTAGTAAAAAAAAAAATTTTTTTTTTTTTTACTTGGAATTTTTTGGAATTTGCAATCGAACGAATAATCGATATGAAAAAATTGATCGTAATGAATGGAATTTTATGAAGAAAGAGAGAAAAATAAATTTAACGATTTTTTTGTAAATAAATTATTATGAATTAATGCCGAGAAAAGTGTTTTTTAATTCATACGTAGTGTTTTTCTTTGTTCAAATGTGCGTCGGCCATCGTGCGCCAGAGGGCGTAGGATACGGGGTACGTCGAGCATCGAGAATAAATCGAAAGAGCTCCGACGTCGTCACTCTCGAGTGTATATACAAGGAGACGCGTATATAAAGGCTGTAGGTAAGAAATTAAGGCGTTTCCCCTTGGAAACCTTGTCCGGGAGTATCAAGAATGAAAGAGAGAGCGAGAGAGACAGAGAGGGAGAGAGAGAGAGAGAGAGAGAGAAACGACGACTATCGATCTCTCGTACGAGGGAGACAGAGTAAAAACCCCCAAATATTCCTATTCTCGAGAACGTCGACGAACATAAAAAAAACGCGAAAAAAAAGAAAGAATCAATTCACCGATACTCATAACAATATTATCTCCCACCTATCTCCCCCTCCCCAAAAAAAAAAACATCTAAAATCTTCGTTCGAAAGATCATCGTTCTAAAATCAAATCTAAAACGAACCATTAAAAACAAATTAGTTCAAACGTGCTTAGTCCACGAAAATCGTGGACAGCGTCAACAATAAATACGTATTAAATTCAATTTTATTTCAATTATTATTATTATTATTATTGTCGTTTTTTTTCCTTCACCGTTGCAATAAATTATGTACACGTATAGCGAGGGCAGGTATTCGTAAAAGTGGTCGGGGAGCTCGCGAATATCAAGTTGGTTTATTCTCGGGCGTGAATTAGATTCGAAGATCGTGACGCATCGTTCCACCCGCGCATACACACACTACTGTTGCGAACCGGACATGAGGGATGTACCATGGGAAACCGAATAGCGCCCCTGCGCGTTATGTACCCCCCGGTGCATGTACACTTGTCGTTATGTAATGCTATTTACCACATATGCCTATATATATATATACATACATACATTCATACATATATATATATATATATATATATATATATATATATATAATATACATAAATATATATATATTTATGTATGAATGTTTGTATATATATATATATTTATATTGGTGTACATATGTGTACATGACGGTAGGGGTGATAACACAAAGTGGAGGACCCGTCTGTGTCGGACAGGTCGAAACTGTGGCCGTACTAATCACACGGGAATATCCAAGAGGGACGCACTCGGGGATTCGGTACCACGCTTTGGGCCATGTATCTCTCGTATGCTCCAGAAACAGGGCGGACTACCGGGAATCGGCGTGCCCCGAATTCTATTTGAAGCGACTACGGAGATGGTTCTTGGTGAACGAAAAAAAAAAAACGAAAACAACAACAATGAAAAATGGATTTTCTTGTACAATCGTATGTTTGTTTTTTGTAAGAAACGATGGTCAGCGATCCACCACGGGGTGAAATCGATCGCGACGAGACGTTTTGCCCGATCGCTAAGAAACTATAGAATCGATTTGTCGCTCGAATGGAAATCACTCGACACAAACGGAATCGCCCCGGAGGCGAGATGCAGCCGTGCGTCCGATACTTCGATGTCTATTCGTGTTTTTTTTTGTTTTTGTTTTTTTTTATTGTGGTGGAGGGGTTGTTGTCAAGGCTGTTGCACGAAGCGAGGGTGAAACGAAGGAGTAGGACCGAGAAGGAAATAACGTCGAGACGAAAAACTCGCGGGAAGAGACGAGCGAGGTTTTTTTTTGAATTTTGAATTTTAGTGAGAAATTATTCGATACGTTGGAAGAACTGGAATTATTGGGTGGTTGATCAAACCTCGATTCTTCTGTAAAATGGGGTTTTCGATTCGATCGTGCGTGTTTGGAATCGTGGATTCGTTTAATGAAAATAAAACGAGAGAAAATGATATTAAGCAACAATTTGATATACAAAAATGTTTTTCTGTTTTTAGGAAAAATGTGGAAAGAATGGTAAAAATCGATGTTTACCATTTTTTAGATTTTTTGTTCTTTAATTAAAAAAAAAACATTATTTATGTCGACGATTTTGTAAATTCGAAATAAACATAAACGATTTATTCCTCGTAAAAATGAGAAACGAGTGAAAACGAGCGACGATACCGATCGATGTGACGATCGGCAGAGAAGTCACACCTCGAGGATCGTTCGTTTGGCAGGTTTTGACGTTGATACGAAGAAAATTCTATTTTACGATCGTAGCCAATTCACAGGTGAAAATCGAACTCATTTCGAGATGAAGAATACGACCGGATGGGACGAATAGATCGTAACTAGTCACACGTATTCGCGGGAATGGAAATTGAAATTGGTTGTGAAATCTGAGCCGACTCGCCGCTGCGAATGACATTACCCTCTTACGAGGCACTTCTCCCTCTCTCTCTTTCCCCTCGCTATTTTCACCCCGAGGGCAATTAAGCCTCGTTTTACGGCAATGACCAAATATTAATCGCGATAATGGTTATCGATCGGCGAACGCCAGTATTTGACTTTTCCCACGCTTACAAACGCGACGATAAAATTAGTGACACGAACGTTTTATCAATGTCTATAATTTTTTTCTTTTTTCACCAACCCTTTCATTTCAAATTCTTCGACCCGTCTCCGCTTTTTTCTTTCATTAAAAATGCTTCTCATTGTCGACAACAAACGTTGAAACCTTCCCGGAATTTGTGTTTAAAAAGTAAAAAGAAAAATCATCCCCTCAAATCTCCGATCAAATTTCTTCCTGTTCCTTTCTTTCCCAAATGACTTTTTACATCGATTTTTTGTTTTTCGATCTTCGCTTAAAATCTTCCCAGGGAACAAACAAGAGACAAAGACCTCTCGGCGAAGAAAACAAAAAAGAGGAAACGAGGAAGAAAGTGGGAGCTCGCAGCACATCTGGACTTATACGACAATGGCGCGAAGCCATCTCGTAGATAAGGGACAATATCAACCTGTGGTTTTTATCGTTCTTGGCCGTAACTTCGGCGGCTCGGCATGTGTGTTTTATTATTGCAATGCTTCGGGTAGAGCCAAGGCCCGTAAGACGCTCCAATTTTCTAGCCAAGAAAAAGAGTCGCGCGTGTGTACAACAAAAATAGAAAAAATTGCTCTCTCCTCAACCACGAGGCTCTCTCTCTCTCTCTCTCTTCTCCTTTAACCACCTATTTGCCGTTACTTGTTCGAGAGGATTGTGCGTGGAGCATATTCCTAGAACGGCATGTGCATTCACCCCTTGCCTCTTTATTTTTCCTTCTCTCTCTCTCTCTCTCTCTCCCCCGTTCATTCTTTTTATAGACGTCAATTTTATAAAAATGGAGAAAATAGAGGGTTGAGATCCGAAGAACACGAGTAAAAAAAGTCGTAAAATTCCTTATCAACAGAAAAATCATTCGTCTCGGTTAAATTTGAATTTTCGAATAATTTTTGTTATTAACAACCCCCAAAAATCATCCCCATCTTCTCATCTCGTCGTTACATAAATACCGTGTCATGTCCGGCTCGAACACTGTGCAACGGCGTTGAAAAACACCCTTTACGACGAACGGAGTTCGCGACCATCATTCTGGTTGCGAGAGCGCCGGACCATAAACCGCCGGAGGTGGATGATGACGAAGTCAGGAAACTAAGGGACGGGAGGTTGATATAGACGACGAAAAGGTGAACGAGGGCGAAGATCGATAGGTGGGATGCAATTATTTGCTGGAAGATGATCTCAATTAAGGGAGCCACTGCTGCCCGCGCTTTCCTAACCTAACTTACGGCTTCACCGTTCTACCTTGGTTCGTGCCCACTACTTCATCACCAAGCCGCCTCCCCTTCTCCTGTCGTTACAACCCCCTTCCCTTTACCACTGCGATGATCCTAACTCCTACGTTAACCCGCCCTCCCCTCTTTTCTACCCCTGCCTCGACGAAAACTCCCTATTACGTCGAAGATAGGGCATTCTACCTTCCTGACTCCTTTCTCGCGTGTCGCACGGAGCGCCCTCTGCGATCCGTTCCAACAACTTTCCATCCGCGCTTACGTCCATATTTCAAAGAAGAGAGAAGGTCGTCTTCGTCGCCAACCCCTTTGACTTCGATGATCCTAAGCTCGACGCTACAACCCCCTTTCCCCTGGTACTCGCTACTTTCCAGGACGCTCGTGGCGCCCTCTCGCGCCGAGCGTAACGCACTTTCCGGCTCTTCTTTCCCTCGCGACTTTACGATCCGCGTTTTCTATCTTCGTTCCAACGCAAGAAGTGTTTTTTCTCGACGTTAAGAAAATAATAAATAACAAAAAAGAGGAGGAAAATGTCGCGATCTCTCGCGACTGTAAACCGAGCCGTGAACGTTTTTACCGATATCGCTATATACCTACGATAAATTTATACTCGTTTATCGCACCAATGGCTCGGTATGACTTTGGTTTCGCGTGCAATTTTTTTTTTTCTTTATTATTATTATTTTTTATTATTCTCGTACTGTCGTTTATTATTTTATTACGATCTTAGCTCGTATAATAAGCTCTCGCTCGCTTCTTCGCGACACCAAGACCATTTGCGACGCGTAGCCTACGACGCCCTCTACAGTGGTATCGGTATGCATCGTCGACGTTGTATAAACGCGATACGTCTATCCCTCGAGGAAAGGATCTCACCGACTATAGACCCTAAACTCGTTTCGTATATATTTATATATACATATATACATATATTTATGTATATATATATATATATATATATATATATATATATATATATATGTATATCGTGTACGTAACGGCGCGTTATAGGTAACGGCACTGCCCCGTGGAAAGCCATTCCGGAAGGTGACGCCCAGAAAAAGGATTTAAAAAAAAGGGAAATATACGAGCGAGGACTCGCCCCAGCCGGCTATCCAGCCTTCGCGGTGTCTCCTTTTTCCCTCCACCTTTCTTCGTAGCCATCGCGAGGCTTTATAGGTATCCTCCGCAACCGCCTACGTAATGGAGACTCGATAACTTTATGTAGGTCGACGAGGAAGAAAGGAACGGATTTATTTTCGTTCTATTTGGTGTAATGATGTAGATCGGGGGGGGGGGGGGAGGTTCGAGACGAGCCGGCTTTCCTTTCTCTCACTCTCTCATTTTTTTCATTCTTTCCTTCTTTTAAAATTTTTTGTTTTTATTTTTACGACAAAACGTAAACGTTCGTCACTTTTCGAAATGATAATTGGAGTTGAGATGTCGCGACTGTCTTTCTTAGGTAAAAAAAAAATAAAAATAAAAATCGATCGGATTCGTCGCGAAAGTTCGATTATAGAAAAAGCCCGCTGTTACGTTACGTTCTGGCATCGAACGAGGCTCTGAATTATTGACTGCCTGTTGGAACGATATTTTTGTTAAACACACCCCCGTCGGTGGTAAAGCTTCGGGGAATGAGAGGCAGCGTGCTTCTACCCTCTCCTACCCCCAGCCCCCCTTCTTCACTTCTCCTCTTACACCCACCACCCTCTACCACGAGAGCCAGAGTGAACAGTGTTGAAGCTAATAGGGTAATATCTCGTCGAGCCTCGGCATAAGTAATCGGTTGGCATCGATCAATCCGACTTCGCCGTTGCTTTTCCCTGTATACCCTGGTTGGGTCTCTCGCAACCCCGTCGAGTCCCACCGTTCAAAACAAAAAAAAGTTCCGTGTTAAACTAGATGTTGCGAGGGAAGAGTTGGCGTTCGTGACTGGCGAGAGAAAAATTTACTCGTATCGACGAATCGAGGGTTAGAGAGAAAAAAAACATTATTTTCGAACCATCGAACGAGAAAAGTGAGAGACGAGAGGGGAAACAAATTTATATATGTGATTTTTTGTCGTATATATTAATTTATATAAATTATTTTTATATTTGTGATTCTGAAAGTTTTTGTACCAACGTGAGGATCGTGAAAAAATAAAGTGTGATTTTCTATCGCGCGAGACAAATATCGCCCTTTCCACCCTTAAATATTATCTTCGCGTGTTAAAACGTTACGATCGAAAATAGAATCGACATTTTTGTATCGACGGGGAAAATATCGAATGGATGAAGAATGAAGGAGAGTCTTTTCTCGGGCGCGAGAAAATATTTTCTTACCTCTCGCTTCGCCCGTCTGACCAAATACGAGTCGTGACTACTTATAACGTTTACTGGCCTACTGGCGTTCACCGATCGCTCGCATTGGCTCGAGACAAATGTCTGTTTGGAGGCCTAGATCGTCATGAACATATGCCTCGAAATACGTCTTTGCGATATCGGATTATAAATAAAAAAAAACTGCCCGGGGAATAACACGTAAGAGAATGTCGATACTTTGGAATTTATCAGCTAAATTCGTCTCGAGCCGGTATCTACATCTGGCTCGAGATACCTTCTATGAACTTTTTACGAAATTCATACGCCGATAGCGATATTTATAATTCGTACGTTTCTCGAAGCGAGATCCAGTCCGACACTTTATCAATTTGGTAAGTACGTTAAAAAAAGAAAGCGACAAAAAACCCAAAGACGTCACACACGTTTTCCAGAGTTATTTGTACAAAAAATTATTATTTACCGTATGAAAAATTGCTTAATTACAAAGTGAAGAGTAAATTAATTTGTTCTCGATATGAAAAAAAATCCAAACTTGCAATCTTTCGTAAAACAAAAATTGGAAATTTTCTTTTTTCACGATAATTGGAAAAATGTAATTGAATTTTATACGAAAATTAAATAATAAAAAGGAAAAAACATTCGAAAACTCCTGAAAGAAAAAGTGGGTTTGTTTTTTTCGCGATTTTTCGAAAATACAATGACGCGCGCGGTATTAAAGTGCGCGCGCGCGTGCCGACAAGATATAATCGATCTCGTTTTACCTCTTAAGCGTATAATTCGATTATCATGCACCGACCACCACCATCACCATCACCTCGTGTACTTTCACTGTTCGGATCACGTGTTTAACAAGCTCTCAGGGCACATCGAACTTTATCAGGGCTCGACATATATATATATATATATACGTCATTCGAACGTCGAATGTGTGTGTTTTATGCGAACGAGAGGCTCGTAAGATTAGTCGCATTAAATTTAATAGCTGTTAAACGACGGTATGTCCATTTAAAGGCATTTTCATCGAATGAAAAATCGATCACTCGAGAAAAAGCAAAACAAAATCCGGACCGTTAACCGTTCGATAATTTTTCAGCCGGCTGACAAAATTTTTCGCGTGTCATTTATGACTATTATACCTGCCACACTCCGGGTGTCTACGGGAGAAATATGGAAGGGAGGTGAAAAAAAAAATTAAAAAAAAAAAAAAAAAAAAAAGAGAAACGAGGAGAAAGATCGCGATATCGCCGTCATACGGAATAAACGTTGTCAGCGTTCATCGTTCCAACACTTTTTATTCCACGTACGTTTACTCGCGAAACGGTTGCTTCATTGTGTGATGCCCTCGGCTTATTACTCTCCATTACCCGAAGGATGACAAATGAGCGTTCGGTTCTTCTTTTTTTTCCTTCTTCTTTTTTTCTTCCATTTTTCTTTTTTTTTTTTTTTCTTCGCTTTCGATGCTATAAAATCGCGTGAAGTATGAGAACATCGTGTTGTCCCTAACCCTGGATTACGCTTTCTATTCGAATATCGTTCAATCGAAGGGTTGTATAATTTTCAGAGAGAATAAAATGTTCGTACTAAAAAAGTTTCCGTACGTTTTTTAACGTTGAGTAGAGACAAATTGTTAGACAAATTTTTCTCTATCGACCCAAATTATCCTACGAATCATAAGAAGAAGAAGTATTTTTACTTTGTTTTACAAAAAAATTAATTTTTCTTTTTAAAACAACGCGACACATTTTTTTACGTCGAAGATGAAAATTTCGAAAATGTCGATGAATATATTTCTAGCAGAGAATTCGAAGACTCGGATCTCAGCCGGACGACAATTTACGAAAACGATTCTCATTTTTTGTTTTTGTTGGAAAAAGCAAAAAAAAAATCCCCTTTTTTCGAAATCGAACGAGCGATTTTATTTTCATCGATTTACGCTTATTTGCACAGCCCAACGGCCGAAATCGTTGCAATAATAGTCAAAGGGCCGTCGAGTGGATTCGTACGGACTTGTTTGCGTTGGTTCCTATACACGATGCAAATAGAAATGGTCGCAAAACAGACTCCCTGATCGACCGATGGTGAACGTAGGATGGCACGGACCGTGCCGTTTCGCCGTTATACCGGCCAATTTGTCGTGCAACTGTGCTGTTCCACGCGCGAAATTAATAATAACCCATGCATGCATTGTCGAATAAACAAACCCCTCGCCCCTTCACCCGAGGGAACGATTGGAGAATTTCCATTGTTCCGACCGTTACCGAATTCGAGGTTGTAAGAACGCGGATCGTTACGAAACGCGCCAATACTACCGAACGCTTTTTTTACCCCCTCCTATATTCGACAACGAGCAGAATATCTATCCACAGTACGATCGCACATTTTGTACGCAAATGCGGGCACCGCTAGCTGATATCACGTGGCGAAAAGCGAGCTGGACAATGGAGAAGTCAAAATCAATCGAAAACAGAATTCGTGCGATCCGGGGAAAGGGGGTAAATTGTTATCGATCGTTGGTGGAAATTTAAGGGTAGTGGGTTTACAATGTCGAGGAAAATTTTACGATTCGGACTTTTTTTTTTACCGGAGAGAAGTATTCATAGGCGGGAATCGTTGGTGACGCATTTTTCAGAGGTCGATGCGCTCGAGGACAATCGTTGATTCGACTAAACTTGTGATTGGCTAACGATAAGTTCGATAACGATATTTAGTCGATAGGACGATGTTTCTTGCCAAGAAATAAACAAAAAATCGACTTAAATTTGAAACTAAGATGAGGGAGGGATGAAATTCGACCGATCTCAATGCCTTCAAGGTCACTCGGTCAATTCGAACATCATCTTACTTCGTTCAAGACACAATTAGCTCGACGATTAGCGAGATCGTCAGAGATCGAAAATAAAAGAAAAGAAAAAAGAAAAAAAAGAAAAACAGAAAAACATGTGTTACCTTGCAGTGGGTGCAGTTGTAGATGACCGAGTATGGTTGAGCGCAATCGTAACGCGCCAGTACCTCCTCGAACTCGCAGTGTAATCTCGCGGCGAGGGCATCGACGAGTAGCAGCTTGTCCAACGCCTCGGAGCATTTACGTCCACCGTTAAGAACATCCTCCAGAGGACCTCCCTTGCCGGGTGCGAGCGCGTTAACGACCGAGTGCTCGCAACAATGACGCAAGCGCAGGCCACTCGCGAACCAATACCGATTATCCCGTTGATTTGAAAAACTTAACGAACTGCCACGACCGAAATTGTCCCGGCAGATGTCCCTCTTGTGCGACGCCTCGAGGTAAAAAAGGCACTGTTCCGGAGCCAACGAGGCTACCACCGTCCTCTTATTCCCGTCATCGTCTTTATTCGTAATCATATTATTGGTGGACGTCCCAGCCGGCCTCCATCGCGAACCACCCGCGCCGCTTCTAGCCCTCTCGTGCACGCCCAACATCTCGATCACCTCGTGAAATGCCCTGTTACCATCCCCCTGGGACTTGGTCGAGCACGGTATAGGACAATTCTTGGGTACTTCGGGAGGTCCGCAGCTACCCTGAAGATCGGCTGGCGCTGGACCTGCCAGATCGCAAGCCGACAGCCAAGGATTTATCTGGTTCACCTCCCAGGTGTATTCGTTGTAGGGATGCGACGTATCGTGACCGAGTAAACTGTCGCGTCGTACTTGATGACCTTGATGCTGTAAGGACGAATTACGGGCCGTAAAATTATCGCCGTGCGTGAGCGGGGATTTTTGTGCGAAGGCCGATGCGACGGGGCCCGAGGGTACGGTCGAGCATAATATCGGCAACGCGAGAAGATACAGGACGAACAATAGACCGTAACTTCCGACCCCTGCCCACTTTTTCCGAGAGCAGGAATCTCCATTTTTTCGTAACGTCGCGACGCGTCTCCCTCTTGGCGGTCTCCTGCGTTTTCTTCGTCCGCGTCTTTCGACGTCGATGAAAACTCGCGGTATCGTGTGTTCTTCCTCCTCCTCCGTCTTCGCCAGATTCTCGTCGCAACCGCCGTTTGAACAATTTTCCGTACCGTCGTTATCATCGATACCGACGATCGCGTCTCCCGATCGGGCAGTGAAACCGTTTCTCTTGTCGTCGCGATCCTCGTCTCGGCATCGACGCAACAACGAAAAGCCGTCCGCGTATTTTCTCTTCTCGTCCGTGATTTTTCTACGACGACGTCGTCTTCTCGGACGCCATTTTCCACGATCTTCGTATCGCGCCGATTTCTTCGTATCGTAAGTACCGCGAGTCTCGTCATCCGTCGACGACGTTCTATCCTCGACCGATCTGCCGTTAACGTCGAACAATCTTCCACCCGGCACGTCCACGCAGGCGTTAGTCTCGACGATCTCGCGATCGCGATCCTCCCCCGATTTCTCTTCCGTGCCGATCTTGCGCGCTCTCTTGAGCACTCTCGGCTCGCGGGAAACACGTTTTCTCTTAGCGTCGTCCGGACGACGCGTACCCGCGACGACGATCGTACGACGCGTCTCGTCGATACCGATCTCTTGCGGATTTTCCTCGCGTCCCAAAAATTCGCCGCCGTCGCGACGATCGTCACGATCGTCAGCGTCATTATTATTATAATCATCGTCGCCATTATCGCCATCATCTTCGTCATCTTCGTCATCTTCGTCATCGTCGTTAAAGGCAGTGTTATCGAGCACTTTGTGCGTCGAGAATCGGTCGTCGTAGATCGGTGAACGTATAACGCCGTGGCGCTCGACGCTGGCCACGTCGAGCGTCGTTCCGTTACCCGGACACCCCTGGCAATTCTTCCGTTCGTCGAGGCCCGAGAATTTCCGCTCGCCGGACATTGAACGTAGGCCCAAGACGTCGATATATTCCGTTCTACGGCGCGTGTCTCTCTTGAAAATCGACGATCCAATCGCGAGATAACTCCCGTCATCCTCGCCCTCCTCTTTTTCCTTCGGCGTCTCGCGACTACATCGTTCCTCCATCGATCGTGTACCCGCGACCGGTGTCGCGTGGTGGTATTCGCGCGATTCAACGCGAAAGGCAGTGTTGCGAGCGAGTCCGGGCTTGGACTCGAGGTCATTTGTACCATCGACGTGATCGTAGCGAGTTTTGCGACATTGCGATAAACGCTTGAACAACGACGTTTTTCTACCGACTCGGTCAATATCCGTGTCCCATTGGCCATCGAGTCGCGTCCTCGACGTAAAAACTTTCCAATTACTTGGTCGCGAACGCGAGCACCACCGACACGCAGAATTATCCCCGTTGTTCCACGTTTTCGTCTTCTTCGCGAATAGCCACGTCGCGGATAATTTTTCGGCGCGTACCGACTCCTCGTGTCGCATCGGCTCGTCTTTAACGAGATAACTAGCGACCCGGCGACCTTGCCGACGCCCTTCCGCAACGAGCGTCGTGCCCTCCCGTAGTCTTTTTCCTCTCGTTCTGTCGCCGATTTTCCCCAATTTCCCCAGCCGCGACGTCTTTCCTCCGTACGTCGTACGGCACTCGTGAATTCGGCCGTTGATAACCACCGGGATTTCCAACGATAGGGTCTGTTCCAGCGCGGCTCGAGACACTCGAACGCAGCGATACCGCGTGGACGAGGTATTCTCGAGGCGTGCGAAGGAGGACGCGGTCCCGTCGAGGACTCGTGTTCGCGTTCTCCGCGCCGCAGGAAGACCCGCATAGCTGCCACGAGGGTCTGAGCCTTCTCTCGGTTCTTCGTCCTTTCGTACGACTTCCTCGCTCCGACGTGACACCGCAGCCTCCTCGACGCCGATTCTTCGAGTTCTTTCTCGTCGCGAACGCTTCTCTCTTTCCACCCGATTTTGATAACGATCGCGTAAACGCCGCGATTTTGTACGGATCCGAGGATATACGCGACGCCGAACAGAAGTAGCAGCAAGAGTCGATGTACGTCGAGGGTGACTCGTTCCAGCTTTCGGGCCCGTAAAGTTCCGCGGAAAATCGGTAAACCTCGACGATGTCGGTTCTCGCGAATTCTTCGACGACGACGACGATGACGACGACAAGGACGACGACGACGACAAGGACGATGCGACGATCGAACGAAAATCCGTCGAGGATCTTTCCGCACTCGGGTCTTTGCGATTTTTCCGTCGCGGCCGAAACGCACGATCGTCGTACGTCACCGATAAACGAGTCGATGACAACTGTCGTTGTTGTTGTTGTTGTTGTTGTTGTTGTTGTTGGTGTTGCTGTTGTTGGCCGTCTCGTAGGTGTCGTTGGTCGCCCGACTCGCCCGCCGGCGCGTCCCTTCCCGAGGGAGTCAGCCCCGCGCGTACTCGTCCCGGGCCGTTTGGCCAGGAACTTGATGTTATCGTTGCCCGTGCGGCGTTCGCGAAGTCTCGACGGGCTCGCGAGACCCCCACTAGTTCCCCGAGATCCGTGGAGCGTGCCGAAAAACGATCGTCGAGCGATCGGTCTGTCTCGTGTCTCGATATGTCGTTGACTCGTGACGAGACGAGGCCCGAAAGGCCGTAATCGTCGACGAAACGTCCACCGGGATTGGCGACGTGCCGGGATACCGCGAAATCGACGAAATCCTTTTTCCGTCCGATGCTTTCGCCACTTTTCCGTGCGCCTCGTCGTCTCCTCTCCCTGCCGTACGTCGGTAAGGACGCCGCACACGAGGTACGAAATCCTTTCGACGCGCGTCTTGCCTTCCCTCCGTTTTCCGCTTCCTCGTAGCTTCCTCGACGGAAGCAAACGCGACACACGCCTCCTCCTCCTCGTCCTCCTCCTCCTCCTCCTCCTTCTTCTCCCTCTCGTCCTCTCTCTCTTTCTCGTCGTCGTCCTCCTCCTCCCGCGCGGGGTGGGGACACGCGATTGCCACTTCCCAGTTGCGGCTGCAGTTCTCGTTGCCTGCCGCAGGCGACCTGCCGCTCGACCTGCTGCGGATGACGTCGCCGTCGAACCCCTCCTCCTCCTCCTCCTCCTTCTCCTGGTGCTCTTTTCGATTAGACGCAACGACGACGACGACGACGACCGCGACGACGACGACGACGACGACGACGACGACGACAACGACGACGACGACGCTATTGTTTTCACCCCTTTGACGTAAAACCAGTTGATTTTCCGGCCCCGTAATTTCTTCTTCCTCCTCCAAACGTTTACGAAAATTACGCAACGATCGTTCTTCGGACCGATGACGACGATTATTAGCCAATTGTTGTTGTTGCTGTTGTTGCTGTTGTTGATGTTGTTGTTGTTGTTGTTGTTGTCTGTGCGCTTTCGGATGACGATGGGGTCGCAGCAAACCCTGACGAGTCTCGTCCCGAGCTCCCAGCAGACCTCCGGGGCACCGTGGTTCATGCTGCATGCTGAACTCGCGCCTCCGGTGCCCGCACTGACTTTGCTGCAGGCACGTCCGCTTATCACGGCCGGCCCTGCAGCTCTCCTACCCTTGACCAAACGTTCTGTTTATCGCCCGACGCCACTTCGCCGTACGATTAACCACCTCCTCCTCCTCCTCCTTATTATTATTATCCTACGTGTCCGTCTCTCGTATCTCTTTTCGCTATGCACCCTCGCCTTTCTCGCTCTTTCTTCCACTCCACTCGTAAAAACGCGAACCGAGCCAAAATCTCGCGGGCTTAAGCTCACAGCCCCGAGGAGAACGTCGTCGTGTCCTCAAACCCATGGACACACCCCGTAATTTCGTATACGAGATTCGTCTACGCGCTCCGATCCAACTCCCACCGAACAACAACAACAACAACAAAGAAAACAAAATCTCACCCGCGCACTCACACGTACCACCTTTCGCGTCGATTATTTTTCTCGTTTGTTTTTTTGTTGTTTTGTTTTGTTTCTATTTTAATTTCCTTTTTTCACTCGTCGACGATGTTTACGCGAAACTCGCGTTTACCGATCCAATCGCACGTAACGTGTATCTCCATCGTCCCTCCCGTCCGTCGTTTACGACCTCGTCGTAACATTTATCCGTGCGACAACGCGTCGACCGCGATTGGAAAAAAGGGATGAACGAGACGAAAAAAAAATCAAAAAAAAAAAAAAAGAAACGCACTCGCGCACTGCGTCTTCTCGCGAGCCTCCCCCTCTACCGGTCTCGCCGAAATATAATAATTCCGCCGCCGCCGCCGCCGCCCGCGCGTTTCCTGTATTCGCGCAACGTACGATTGTTACGCCGTGAAAATAACGTTGACCGATCACGAGAGTGGCCTTAGGAGAGGACGATACGGCCGGTGGCGTTAACCGAAACGAGGAGGAGGACGACGACCACGACGACGACGACGAGGATGAGGACGATGGACGTGCGCCACCACCGCACTGCTCACCGACACTGTGCAGCTAGAGCGACGCGCGCCTCTCCCTCTCTCTGCCTCTCTCTCCCTCTCTCTCCCTCTCTCTCCCTCTCTCTCTCTCTCTCTCTCTCTCTCTCTCACTTGCCCCGGTCTCTCAACACCGACGTTACGAATGCCCGACGCGGCTTTACCCTCGCGGCGCTTCACGCGGAGGGGGTGGGTGATAACCCAACAGCAGTAGCCGCCGCAGCAACGCCAGTCTCACCCTTCTTCATCACCACCACCACCACCACCACCACCACTACCACCACCACCAACACCAACACCACTACTACTATTACCACTCTATGGAACACCGAGCGCACCACTACCAGACAACACCCAGCCAGTACCAACGAACACCTTCTTCTCTGACAGTACCACGGTGCATAAACGCCTTCACGTACCAAGATGGGCTTGACACTACGACGACCATCGCCATCCGACTATCGTCACTACTGTTTGTTCCAGCTGCGGAATTTTGATTTTCTACACATATACATATACATATATATATATATATATATATATATATATATATATATATATATATATATGTACATGTGTGTGTGGGTGTATGTGTGTATGTAGATGGATATATAGATGTATACATATGTATGCATATACATAACTGTATATGTATATATATATATATGGGTGTATGTGTGTATCTATGTTGGTGTGTGCGTGTGTAAATGTATATATATTGTTTTTTGTACGTAATATTTGTAAAATCGTGATTCGAGGAGAGCCCACAGGCCGCGATCAAGGTATAGGATTCTTACGTTCCCGGGGGTTTCGCGACGATGTCGCGTGCGCGCGCCCGATCTTCTCGCAACACTGTTCTACTATTAACGTTCGGGCGCGCTACTATCCAATTCACTCTCTCTCTCTCGAGCTCGCTCTCTAAACGCACTGTACGTATATCGTGCTAACGTAACGATAACGAAGCGCATAAGCGAGATAGACAACGCGTAATTAACGACGACGTTACGAGAAACGTTGATGTATGTCGCGAAGTGACAGGAACAAACGTGAATTGTCGCTAAATTGTCAAAACTATACGCGATCTTTATTTCCGAACGTTAGATTTCTCGTGACTTCAGCTTTCTATTCTCTCTCTCTCTCTCTCTCTGTCTTTTATACGTCGTTTAATTCTATTAAAAATTCATTACGCGTACGTAAAACCTAAGTTATTCGCGATTCGCTTGTATTAATCTTTGATGACGATGATGATCGTGGCACGCGCGTAACCACTGTCGAAGAAAATAGATAAGAAAAACGTCGAGTCATGAGAGAAAAAGATAGAGAGAGAGAGAGAGAAGAAGAGATGTTTCGGATGTGAAAGAAGTTGTTTTACGAGGTGGATAGAGAGAAGGAGTTTGATCGATGACTCTGCCTCTCCCTCAACCCCCGTATATACCCCTCCACCCTTCCCCGACCCCCTTACAACCCCTCTTATTTCTTTCCCCACGAGGCCAAAACTCGGTTTCTGTCACGATTACTGACGCCCGTCATGTCGCCCGACGTACGTGATGGCACATCTCGCGATTTTTAATACAGACATTTTCATCCAATCTTTCATTACATTAATCCAAACGATCAATTTTCATCAATTATTATTCACCGTTTATATCGGTCGATAAAAATTATCGTTTTTTTTCCTCGATAACAGCAACGATAATGACGAAAAAAAAAAAACCTGTCACGACTGTTTTATAATTATTGTAATTTTATAATTGCCCATGTACGAATATACGAGGAATTATTTTTTCACGTACGTCTCGATACGATCGGTAACTCACGCGACATACGTTTCGAGGGAGTTGGAAGTCAACGTTGACTTCTTCTTCGATTCTTCTCCCTCGTCTCCATTCCCTCCGATACACCCTTCTTTCTCTCTCTCTCGTATCTAATCTACCCCTCTATTTCTTATTTCGTTGTTAGTCAGCTATCTCTCGTTTGTTTGTTCCTATGTTTATTTTGTTTTTGTTTGTTTTGTTCCCCTCCTTCGTTTCGCGATAACGCGTACACGCGATCTTCTTTTACTTCGCGACGAGAATGACGAGGAACGACGATGAAAATTGTACGGCAATGGGCAAAGTCGAAGAGAATGTAACATAATTCAACCCCCTCTTCACCCTTTTACCTCTCATTCCGTCGCCATCCCATCATCGACAAAAACAAAAGGTTAAGAGAAAAATAGCGTGCTGCGACTATACTTCGTGCCTATCTCCCCCTACTCCCCCTACCCTCTATTCTTTTCTTCGATAGTAATAAAACAAAATCCTAAAAGAAACAAAAAATCGGAAAGAAAAAATTCCATCGTCCGGTGGCGTTTCTACGATACGAGAAAATCCGGCGACGCGGGGAATTGTCGTTCGCAACCAACCTCGCCTACTTCCCCCCGGTGACGTGTTGAGCACACCGACAGAGGGCGGAGCGAGAGAGGTCTCTCTCTTCTTCGCTATGTACTCTCTGTCTGTCTGTCTGTCTGTCTGTCGGTTCGCGGGCGCGCGCGCGTGTCCTCGTGTTCGTGCGCGTGCGTGTACGCGTATACGTGCGTCCCGCGTGTATGGATGAATTTTCTTCATCGTTCGTTTTTTTGATTCTTCGCTTTTTTATTTAGTTTCACATTTTAAATCGAACGAGAAACGCGAATGAAAAAAATTACTTTAAAAGAAAAAACAACGACGAGAGAAAAATGGCATACCGAACGATAATCGGGTCGAGTCTTTTTCACGTAACGTTTCCCGAGATTTCGTTATTTCGAAAGTACGTTTATTTATTTATTTTTTTTATTATTATTGTTTCTTCGTTGTTATTTTGAATTCGTGTGATAATTTACGAATCGCGAACTTATCGGGGTTGCGTTATCTCGCCGGAGGGGGTGAAGAGGAGAATCCTGGCGCGTTTTATTTCGCGCCGACGAGGATAAATATCTCGCGTTTCGTAAAAATCGTAAAAACTCATCGCCACCATCGCCAACGTTGAAAACTCACCCCCCGCCCCTCTTTCGGTTTTTGTTCTCACTAGCACGTCGTATATAAAACGTGCAAAAGTTCGAGAAAAATTATTGAAAAGAACCGAAAAAAAAAGTACATAAAAAAAAAAGTAATACAACGACGAAGAAGAACGAATTTACAGAAACGAAGAAAGAAAACAAAGTGACGATGAGCATGATATTAGAAATAAGGAGGTGGGGTTAGGGGATGACGAACGATGCCAGGCGGGAAGAAAACAAGAAATGAAATAGCGCACGAATTTTTCTCCTTTTTCCCGGTTTTCTCTCCTTCTCTATCTCCCTCGGATTTTTTTCATTTTTTTTGTTCTTGTCGTTTTCTCGTCTTCGCTTACGTTCCCTGGTGTACCTCGCTAAATCGTAGCTCTTGCTCCTCTGGGTAAATGCATGCGTTACACGTATCTCTCTCTCTCTACATATATATATACATATATATACATGTCTCCCTCTCTCTCTCTGTGTGTGTATGTGTGCGCGTAAATCCATGGACCATACAGTTTCATATACATACGAGTATACGACAGTAGAGAAAGAAACGTCGAAAAGTTGACGATACCTCACGGATTTTCACGTTTATTACTCGCTCTCCCACCATTTATTTATCCCACCCTCCCTCCTGGTTCCCTCTGCTTCCCTCCACCACCGACCTCACGGTCCACCCACGATCCTCACTCTCGCACTCCCTGATATATATTCCTCTATCTCTCTCTTTTTTATCTTTCTCCTTCTCTCTCTCTCTCTCTCTCTCTCTCTCTATTCATATGCCATTGGTATATATATATATGTACGTATGTGTGTGTCTGTGTGTGTGCGTATGAGTCCGTGTACACGACGGAGCCTTGCGTAACGGCAGGTTCCTCTTTTTTTTTTATCGTCGTCTCGTCCCGTCGTTTCCAATATTACCAGCACTGTACTCTCTCTATTATCATTATTATCATTATTATTATTATTATTATTATTATTATTATTATTATTATCGATTTCGTTTCATTTTTTTTGTTTTTTGCTGAATTTATATTTTACCATTTTTGAGCCATTTAATTACACCGTAGCCGCGGTTTTCGATCGACTTCCGACACAAAGTCGATCGCGCTGCGAAGAAATAAAAATGTTGGGGAAAAGAAGAAAAATGAAAGAAAACTCTCGTATTCCTCGTATAATCACGAAAATCGTATTATCGTCGTACATTCGTTCGAGAGACGACTCTTTGTGGGTGGGTTACTCTGTGTATGTGTGTATGTACTGTGTGTGTGTGTGTTTTTTCGTTATTTTTTTGTCGTTTCAATTTATCGTTTCGAACCTCTCTCTCGCGGACTCGACGCGACAGAATCACCGGAGAGGAAGACCAGCCGCGACACGTACCGTAGCGCGAGGGGTTGCTCTCTCTCTCCTTCGAGTCGCGAACGAAGGATCGTAAAAGCACTTTGAGGAAAGCCACCGTATACGAAGGAGGAAACGAGAAACCCCAAAAAACGAAGGAAAAAAAAGACGCGAAACGCGAACGGCACACTCTCTTCTCGCACTTGAAACGCGCCACGCCACGCCACACGGCTTTCTCTTTGTCCGATTTTTGGTTTCGACGTGTTTTTTGTTTCTCGTTCAATTAGTTTTTGCTTTTTTCTGTCTTTTTTCCTCGCTTACTCGATCAAAAATTCGACGAGGAATCTTCCTTCGTTTCTCTCGTCTTTCGTCACGTCGTCGAAACTTTTCGCTTCTTCTCCCGGTTTTTTTTTTATTTTCTCGTTGCACGAGGTGGGGGGTTGGACGATGGGGTTTCCGAGGGAACGGGGGGAAGAGAAGACGGATAGTTAATTTTTCCTTTCTTCTTCTTCTTCTTCCTCTTTCTTATTTCTTCCGTTTTCTTTCGTTTTTTTCGTCGTCGTTTTAAATTTTTTCTTTCTTTTTTTTTTTTGTCGTTATTGTTGTTATTATTGTTGTTGTGTGTTGTTGATGTTGTTGTTGTTGTTGTTTTTTTTCTCTCTTTTCCGTAGTTTTCCCCCTTCAATTACCGTTTAACCGTTGTTGCGTCGAGGGGGTGGGTGGACAGGGAGGGGGAGGTGAAGGAGGGAGAAAAAAAAAGCCACCACCGAGATTCGCACACCGAATTTTGTACGCGATGGAAGACGATCGGGATATTCTCGCGCGGAATTCGTCCGTTGGTCTGGTCCTCGCGGCTCTCTCAACACGGTTAACCCACCGTGAGGCCGGCCTCAACGTTCCTTTCCTCTACCGTCGATGGAGGGCGGGCGTCGCGAGATCCGCCATCTTCGTTTTTGCCGCTCCCCGCCCGGGCAACCCGACGCCTTCACCCCAGCGCCACCAGCGATATAACTCCGCCACCACCACTACCACCACCATCGCGCAACCCCATCCCTCTCCCGCCCCTCTCTCTCTCTCTCTCTCTCTTTCTTTCTCTCTCTCTCTCTTTCTATCGAGCTCTCACTCTCTCTCTCTTTCTATCTGTCTCTATCGCTCTCTCTTTCTCTTTCTGTCTCTCGCTCTCTCTCTCATTCCACGAGCCTTCTCTCGACCCCTCGAACCTCCTATCGCCCTTCTCCCTGACCCATCTCACCCCTCGGCCCACCCTAACCCCTCTCAGCCTCACTCTCGCCCTCTTCCTCGCCCTCGCAACCCTCATCCTCCTGAAAAACGTTCTCTCTGCTCTACGGCCGTCCTTCTTCCTTCGATACTCCTCGTTCTCCTCCCTTGTCCACCGACTAATGGAACATTTGAATATCCTTCTTTAGGCCTCCTCACTTGCTCCCTCCCTCTTTCTCTCTCTGTCTCCCTCTCCCTCTCTCTCTCTCTCTTTCTCTCTGTACGATTCCTTTCACCCGCTTTCCTTCCCTCGTTCCGACCCTCCCAGTCAAACTCACTCACACACACCCCCTCCCCACCTCCCCAAACTCTCCGTGTGTCCTGCTCCTCTCCTCGTTCTCCTGCCCTTGTCAAACCACCCCCCCCCTCCTCCGCCCCACCTCACCTCTTCACCCTCGTTTCGCTCGAGATTGTACCCCTAACCACCCCACTTCAGTCCTTGCCTCTCTCGTACCCCCTGCCCTCTTCGCTTCCTCTCATCCCGCCCTTACCTACCCCTCACCCTCTATCGCCCAGCAACGACTTGGTTCGCTACCCCTTCGGACTCGTTCGTCCTCCCTCGCTCACTCTGTCTTTACGCCTTCTTCTTCGTTCTGTCCTTATCTGTGTATCTCACCCCTCAACCCCTCTTTCTCTCTCTCTCTCTCTCTCTCTCTCTCTTTCTCGCCCACTTTCATCACTCGGGTGAGTCTGCAGCTACAGCTTTTGCCTTTTCTTTCGTGCTTATTCTTCCTCTCCCCCCCCCCCACTCTCTACCCTCGTGGTTTTCTCCCTCTCGAAACTCACCCTCCCTACCTCTTAATTCCTCCTACTCCTCCCTGGCTCTCGAGGATTTTGACAAAAAAGACCCAGCCTAACCCTATTTCCCGGCAGCTGAGCGCCGCACACCCAGTCGCGGCGTTACTCTCGGGCCGAGGGACAAGAGCAAGAGGAGTAGATGGAAGGGAAGAGGGTTCTTCGAGGATGAATACTTTTGTTGAACAATTTTTACCACCCGAATCTCGCATCCCTGGCTCGCGTGTTGTAAACGCACGAACGTGACGAGGAACCGATGATGCTGCTGCTGCTGCTGCTGCTGCTGCTGCTGCTACTGCGAGAGGAGAAGAAGAGGGGGAGAAGAAAAAAAAACACACACACATAGAGAGAGAATAAGACAGGAGAAGTTCCGTGTATATTTGTTTCGATGGAAGGATCTCGGAGGTTTGGAGTGGTTTGGGAATTAGATGCTCGAGGGGAAAGTTCTCGGCGGTGGGAATTTCTACGGGGATGATTCTTTACGATGTAGCAAGGACGAGGTTCGATCCTTGTTTCAGAACGAGAGACGATCGATCCTGTTTTCAGGACGAAACATCGGAACGTACAAAATTCATTTCATAGTTTGCATCAAAAGTAACGAGTCGACTTTCGACAAAAATTTCCCCAAACGATTTTTCCGTTTCAACCCTCGAACGATTATTCCGGAGGATGAAACAATCGTCGATAAAATTGTCCAATCGTTAAATTCAATCGCCGTCGAATGATTTTTCATGAAAATTGTTCGAAGAAACCGTTTTTTTTTATTTTTCAAAAATTAAACAAAAAAAATCCGTTACGATTCTTGTTGTTTTTTTTTTTTATCGTTTTATTACCGAAGAGGGTACGACGAAGCCACCAGTGGGTTAAAGGAACGTGACACTAGCCAGGAGGGATGGTCCGCCGGTACGAGCCAAATATTTCAAACCGGCCACCCCCGAGAGCGCCCTGAGAACGATCGCAGCGCCATTATCGCCGTAGCGGGGGAAAAATGTACTACGAGTGTGGCGCCACCGTTGACTCGACGGATCTATCTCTCGCCCTCTCGCCCCCCCCCCACTCCGCACGACGCCGAGTCCCGCACAAATTTTCCTTCGCACGGTCGACGCGCGGTTGTAGTTCGGGGTTTGGGCTTGTAAACCGACCTCCGGGTACGGGAAATATTGGATTCTCGCGCATGACTGTACACAACGAAGGTGAATTTCTATGTTATATAGAACATACGCGTGCGTAGGATCGATAATTCGTTTGGTGGAGCTGCTGCTGCAGCAGCGACGGAGGGTTAGTCACGAGGCCTGCCTGTCCGGTTGCCACTCGTTGATGGCCGACCATTGAGGAATGAACCCACCCTCGTTATCTCTTTTTCTCTCTCTCTCTCTCTCTATATATATATATATATATATATATATATATATATATATATATAAACTGTGTGTGAGCGAGAGAGAGAGAGAGAGAAAGAAAGAAAAAGATGTATATATATATCTTTTGCTTTCTTTCTCACACACACAGTTTCAATCTTTTCCCTTTCATCTCGAATCTTCGTTTCACCCTCGCACCACCACCACTTGTTACAAAAATTGTCGCGCTATGACCATCATCTAACCCCGAGAACATCTTTTCTCCTCATCGTCGTCGTCGTCGTCGTCGAACATACCCGAAATTCATCCTCGCATCAATCTCCATCAATCTTCGGCTCGCCCGCAAATCATTAACTTAACGCTGATACGACGAAGGAGTCTTTGATATCTATTATCTTTTCCTTTCTCTTTTCTTTTTCGTTTTTCTATTGGGCGAAACCTCTTTCGATCTATTAGTTGGATGAAAAGTTGAGACGTTGATTAATTAATTGGTCGATTAATTGCGGGCGATCGATCGATTAATTATGATCGATCGAACGATATTTTCTTAACTCGATTAACGACGCGGCGACGATCTATAAATATCGTTTATATTTATTGGAAAATTATCGTACGATTAAATTCACTGTTGGTGAAAATTTGTATATCTGCGATTTTAACCAATCGATAATGAAATCAAATGGATTTTTCCAAGAGATTAATCGAGCCCTCTATTAACATTCAATAATACAATAATAATAATCATTACGATTATCAATTATTATTGATAATAATAATCATTCTCATTATCCTAATAAATTATTTTATCACAATTATTATTATTATTAATATTACAATCGAATTCGACGACGAATTATTAACAACAATAATCCTTATTATCCTAATAAATTATTTTATCACAATTATTATTATTATTAATATTACAATCGAATTCGACGACGAATTATTAACAACAATAATCCTTATTATCCTAATAAATTATTTTATCACAATCATTATTATTATTAATATCACAATCGAATTCGACGACGAAATATTAACAACAATAATCCTTATTATCCTAATAAATTATTTTATCACAATCATTATTATTATTAATATTACAATCGAATTCGACGACGAATTATTAACAACAACAATTCTTATTATCCTAATTAATTATTAATTGTTATTAATATTATAATAATTACATCAGAATTAACCGAGTATCGAAATATACGAGCGTGCGCGACGAGTAGTGATGGATTTCCATTGGTCCCTCCCTCGTGCCCGGTTACTGTCTATTATATATATCTATATATATATATCGTAAATCGCAAAACTGGCTCTCGCCCGGTGAGCACGTGGCAGTGGTACGTACAGTTGCGCGGTCAGACCGTAGTAACGTATATTGGCGCGTGCTAAGAGCTCAAGTAGTAACGGCCTTGATGGCTCGGACCGTTTTGGACGATGCGCGAGCAAGTAGTCACGTCGCGTTTCGATACGGCGCAACGATGAAGTACGTACGTGTGGTGTCTCGTGTATAAAGCGCGAACAGATACGAACGAAGAATAAAGAAACACGAGAATCTCGGCAAGCTCGAGGGGTGGAGAGGGTAGGCACGATGACAGACGTAATGGATGAGAACTCTTCTCATCCCCCGAAATCGCGAACGGAATATCCTTTCATACCACCATTACGGGAGTCAATATCGTCGAAGGGCTGACGAGAGAGGAGGAGGAGGGGACAAAAAAATGCAATAAAATATAGCCGTATCACTGTTACGATGGCCTATTTTTCTTAATTGTTTGTGTTTTTCTTTTTCTTCTTTTTATATATCCAATTGAATTTATTCGATACACTTTATCTACGTTTTTTTTTATCGTATTACCTTTTTTTTATGTCTTCTGTTTATTTTTTTCGAAAACGGAGGGAGAAATATAGTTTGATGAAAAATCGTTGTTGAGAAATTTGGATTTTACGAAAAATTGTTGAATCTTGGTAAATAATTGAGATTTTGAATTTTTGGAAAATTTTTGACGATTTAGAAATTACAATTATTTTTCTTGTTTCTGGTCATAAAATGGGAAAAAAGTTTCGTACGAGATTGAACGGTGGACGACGATTTTTCGAGCATCCCGATGAGCAATGTGCCTGAGAGAAATCACGGACGACGGTCGAGGGACTTGACTCCACACCGACCCTTCATTCCGAGGTCATTAAAGTGTCTCCATCCCCAAGGACGATGTACGTGAGAACCAAGAGGGAAAGCGACACCGAGGTCCAACCGAAGAGAGAGAGAGAAAGAGAGAGAGAGAGAGAGTGAGAGAGAGAGAAAGAGAGAGAGAGAGAAATAGAGAGGAAAAAACAAGAATGACGACGAGGGACAAAACTATACTGCGTGATAATAAACCGTGTACATCTACACAATATCTTCTATATTTTGTTATCTATACGTGTTTGTTCGTATAAAGATAACAACAAACCGAGTCACGATCGTAATCGTCGTACAGCGTTCGTTCGATCTTACATCCTTCGGGATTGAACTAGGTACGCACAAAATGGCTGTTTGCTTTACAAAATGGCGGAATTTTCAAAATGCCAAAATTCTCAAAATTGTACAATCTCCAAAATATAAAAATTTCAATTCCCTTCAACAAAAAATGAAACCATGTTTACAAAATTAACCGCAAGATGGCGCCAGGAGTCAAACACGAGAAACAAAATGGCGCCAAATTTGAAAAATGCGATTCTAAGATGTCCCAGCTTGTTTACGTAAAGCACAAGATTTCGAATCTCGAGGACTATCAGCAGTCGATCCGGTGCCAAATGACGAAGGAACAGAGACAAAAATACCACCGATGTATCGCAAAGTTAGCGTTCCTAAAAAGTGGAAAATTGAGGTTATCTCGATCTGTAAGTTACGGGTATTCCAGTTCTTTCCAACCCTCGGTGGTCAGTTTACGTTCAAGATGGTATTAGAAAACGGGGCAGGGGGTGGAAGACGAAAATTCCACGATATTACGAAGGAGACTGTAAAGGGTCGGAAATCGAGGTTGCAGCTATGAGTAAGGCGCGGCATGGCAAGCATTCCGGGGGCTGGGATAGGACTTTTGCTGGTGTAGGTCGACGGATTGAGGGAAAGAGGGATCTAAAGGAATGAGGTGAAGTTGAAGCGGCATTGTGCCGTCACGTGCGGCCACTCGCCACTGCAACGGGAACGTTAGACTAGTGGAACGGATCTCGCCCTTTCTCTCTCTCTCTCTCTCTCTCTCTCTCTCCTTCTCTCTCACACTTTATATCTCTCTTTCTCATCCCCATCGGCCATTCTCATCGTTACAATGTGTCTGGCTACGAACGTGTCCTCTATGTGAGAGAGGAACACGTTGGCAACGCACATTCACACAACGAAACGACAATTTTTATAAACCCGACCGAAAGACTACGACGCGGATGGGGTAAACCCGAATCCGGTACTTGCGCACGAATTAGGGGTGGTGTATATCTAAATATATTCTTGGACGGCTTAACGAAAGAGGTTTTTGCCTACCGAGCCCGGTTAAAAAGACATTTCGGGCATGACTTATGAGTCATGCGCCAGTCCTATTTCTAACTTTTCTACGAAAGGTCGTGGAATTTGAATAAAAGACATTTTTTTAAAATATTTCTTCGTAACGAAGATAAGGAGAAGTAAAAAGTACGTTCCGTGATTTTTTTTTTTTCACGATTGCGTTTCGTCTATTTTTGTCAACTGTCTTGAAGCTGAGACATTTAAAGCACACCGACTGCGCTCGAAAGATCATTTTTATAAAATACATTTTTTTGTCCGAATATTCCAAAAAACAATCTTTCTAGATTTTTGTAAATGTTCATTTCGAATAATTTTTTTTTTTCATATGCATATAATTATTCGTAAATTTAAACTTGAGATGAATCTCGTTACGATCCACCAAAAAATTCGAAACTACTCTAACGACCGTAAATAACAATAAATAAATTAAATCAAACCGATCGTGCGATGTTCTGAGGGAGAAAAACGAAACGTCAGCATTTTTCTTGTCTTTCTTTCTTTTTTTTTAAGGTGCTGAATTCGTTACTACCCTCAAATCTCGGGGGCTTATTACGAGACGGGGGGTACTTTGTCAGACGTTGGTGAAGGATCGATGACACACCGCATAACGTCGGATGGAAGTAGCCTATAATGTGTCGTTACAGATAAAATACACGTGGTTCTATATATATATAAACATATGTATATAGTTGCTGGAGTGCAGAGAAGAAATCGTCGAGTCAGCGTGAGCGCAGCATGTCACGAGGCTCTTTTATTTCGTTCACAAAAAAACTGTTCGTGCTTACATGACTTGGCATAGAACGCGTACTGCCGATTTTGATATCGTAAACTTACTGTTGTGATTTTCTTAACTGATGTTTTGTTTTTTTTTCTCATAAAATGACGAAAAATAAATTATTATCATTGATAAAAAAAACAATGTATGAATATATCGACCATATTGTGATAAGAGCTGGATAATACTCGAAGTACGAGGTACGTAAAGTACACACTACTTTATTCGAGTGCTCGAAGAAGAGCTCCAGTTCCAGGGTGCTTAAAAAACCGTAGAACAATGGAAAACGAGAGCTGATCGCCAATCGAGCGACGATCGATCGTTAAGTTTTCTAATCGAAAAATTATAAATATTCAATTATACATTATGAAAAATAATCCGTTATTTATCATGAAACTAGATGGCTCGGTTGTTATAGTTCGAGTGATTTGAAATTTGTGTAAAAAAAAGCAAAAATTTTCAACCCGTTTGAATTTTTGTAAAAACATTTGAGATCCAAACGAAATATGGCTAATCTCGAATTTATGAACAAACGTCGTTATCGTAATTGGAATAAAGGATATAAATTTTATTTTATTATTTTTATTTCGTGGAATATAATGAGTACCAGCTGTGTAATAAGAGTAGTAATAAGATTAATTAATCGCTACCTGATTGCGATCAAAATGTACATGACTATGCAAATGTACATATATATATATATATACATATATATGTATTTTTCATTTGTTCAGGGATGCATAGTTTCGATAATCGAAATTAAATATACCTTCGACAATCGAACGAAGAAAAATGTTCCACTTTTTTTCTTTTTTTTTTTTCACGAACGCGCATACGTATTTACATGGCTTTTTACAAATTTCATCGTTCTCGACCTGTCCTCGTTTACAAAAATCTTGGAACCACACACGCCTCAAAACTGAATTCGATCAAAGTGACGAGAAATCTAAAAAAAAAAAAATCAAACCGCATCAATTTTTTGGGAAAAATTTTAAAAAAATGTCTCATGCTGAAAATAAAAAATCAAACTCTTTAAACAATATTTACAATTAATATGTAATCGATTTATCGGCATTATTGTGATTTTTTTAATTAGGAGATTAAGTTTCATGACAAAAATTGTGAATCGTGTATTTTTTTTTTTACCATTTGTCATAATTTCGATGATAAATTTTTTGTAAAATTTGTATCCACCCCCGCAACCAGAGGTCTCGTCGAATTCAATTTCTTTTTTACCGTACTCGCTGAACGTACGTGCGAAACAATAAAAAACAAAAAAAAAGTACAAAGAGAAAAAAAAATGGAAACAAAATCCTTCCCACTCGCCATCGATATCTCGGCGTTGGCAAACCCCAATGTGCACTTTATTAATGCCAATATAAAACATTATTTTCTAATAATACAAGGTGAGGAAAAAAGAATCGTATAAGCCTTTCGTTTTTTGTTTTCTTGTTTTTTCATAATATTCACAATCAGCATTTTAGCCTTAGAGATGTCTTTCAAATCTCGAAGTTCTCGAGAGGATTAATCAATCAATCGTTATTCATTTTTTTCTTTTCTTTCGTTCGTTTTATCACCAGAGCGAAACTCGATCGAATCCAATGCCTCGAAAACTCATTCTTACATTAAATATGCAACTTTAAAGAATTTTTACTTTTATTTTCTTTTCGTTCTTTTTTTTTCTTCTTCTTTCTTTCTTTCTTTCTTTCATTACTTCGCGTATAACTCTATGTCCTGCATTAAAAGAAATCCTTACATTCGGTCTTTTTTCTTTGTTTAATTCGTCGTATTCAACAAATTATCATTATTTACATATTTCTGTATCACAGGCTAGATTGCCAACCAAGTCATCGTACGTTTTTTTTGTCTCGACTCATCGGCCCTCGTCTTACGTACGTGTGTGAGTATTTTGTATACGCGTATGTGTGTGTGTGTAGGTGGGTGTGTGTGTTTCCTTTCGTGTATGTACGCATGAACGAGCGCAATTATTTTTATATATTTCAATCGCAAGAAATTTTCAACTTGGCGAAATTTTATTGAAAATAACTGCTGATAATATATATGTGTATATATCTACATATATAGTTTTCCATGATATAGGACAAACTTAAAAACTGCGAAATCAGATCGTAAAATTCGAAAGCACCAAATGGCGCCGCTCTTCGCTTATCAACAACCTCATTTTTCATTTCATTTTTTTCGTCGATTTTATTGATTTTTTTTGTTTTATTATTTCCATTATTTCCATGGGAAAATCACGCGAACGGGCACCCGAGCGGCACGAAGATACTATCGATGAAAAATAAATTCTATCTATACATTCGTGTGTAGTTTTTCCTTGTTTTTGTTGTTTTTTTCTTTGTTTGTTTTTTTTTCGTTATATTTATAAATCAAAAGTCGTTCGTTACAACCTACGAAACATGATACCCAAAACAATTTATCGACTATTTACAACCGTCGTGCGAACTCCAATTTTGTTCTTTTTTTTTTTGGTTTCGTTTCAGTTATCGTATTTTCATTTTTTCTTTTTTTGTTGCCGTTGTTCTTTTTTTCGTTTGGTTCTTTTTAAATACATTTCAAGGCTAGGAAAACGGATTAACGTCAGTGTGGTTAAAACGAGATGGAAATGGGGACCTGGGGATTCATTCGCGAGAATGCTGTTATTGATATTAAAACAAGATCGAAGGTGAGAAAAAGAAAGAAAACTGTTTTTTCCTTTTTTGTTTCTTTTTCCAAGCTTCGATAATTCTTTTCGTCGTTTGAGAGAAAAAAAACGTTTCATCAAGTCCGCGCGACGTTAATGTCCCATTATTCGCCGACTGATGGTAAAACAGAGCGGTGAAGAATCTTATTTGTATAATTGTCGTCGTTTTTTCTTTCTTTTTTCGTTAATCGCGATGAGATTTCACAGCAAATATAATTGCGGAAAAAAGGAACAAGTTGGCTCGAACAACGACGATGAATCGCGATACGAGGGATCTTTCCTTCCTGGCGGACACCTTTCGAGATCTTCGGATTTGGAATATTTTGTTGGCTCTATCACTTCTCGTTACCGAATTTGAAAATATTATTGTGAAGAAAATTTTTTTTTTTTCGTTTTTTTTTCATTTTTTTTTCTTTTTTTTTCTTTTGAAGCGATCTAAACTATCAAGTCATTTTCTTCATCGTCGGCGAATGGATTTGTCGATTCCGCAATTTCGTTGGACCCCGATGAATTTGCGGAAAGCATCGAATCGTGACTCGGCGTTACGTGGACAATAGCGGCCGCAAATTCCTCCGCGTAAATATTCACCGTGTGTAGCTTTGTACTGCTCGTCGAGCGTTCCAGATCCGGTGGTTCGCCTAAATAATCAGAAAAAATATAGAGTGAGAATTTCGTCAAAACGAAGAAATTACAATAACGCCTTGCAAATTTATTTGTAAATTCGATCATCCAGCCATTTCTTACCTGTTTTTTTTTTAATTTGACAACCACTGGCCACTTTCTTAACTTTTGTTTCACCATCGACCACCGGTATGCAAGGTAATTATATTTTCTAATCGCGGTCGAATGACGATCTTTTGACGTTATTGTCGATAACAATTTACGTCAAATGAACGTCATTTTTTAATTTCTTAGTAACAAGAGGAGCAAAGCAAAGGGGTGTGGGATTTTAGCAACATCGAGACAAGGAAATCATTGGGAGAGGTCGATCTTGTGTTGCAAACTAGATTTCAATAATCAGCGCTATTTCGTGGAGAAAATTGCTTCAATTTTTCCTGGCCTAACAGCGTTTCTCGGTGGTTGAAATATTGTTTTTTCTATCTTATTCTATGTCAGAGACGATACTAAAATGATAAATTCTATTGGAAAGATAATATATTCGAACAGAGATCCGACTAATCTAGGGAAGAGAAATAACTCTGCGGAAAAGACTTTTTGGCAATAATTTTGATAAAAAGAAGATAAAAATGAACTATTTCATGAAAGTCCTCGAAACAGAAAAACGTAATAAAAAGTAATAAAGGTAATAGAACGTGATAAAAAGCCTCGTTGACTCACCGTTGATGCTGTGACTGTCGGATATGAGAAAAAATTTCCTCGAGGGTTCTCCATCGCCCGAGCTTTCGATTTCGTTTACGGAAACAGGAAGATTTATCGACGCATCGCTGCTGCTGCTGCTGCTACTGCTGCTACTGTTACTAGATGTGTTGGAATTTCTCCTGAAAATTCCCGCTCTCCCGCTTCTCGCGAATGGATTTTCTCGCTGAGGTGCGAAAGTCCCACCTTGCGTACCTTTGTCCAAAAATGACGATAATTAAAAAATTAGCAAAAAAAATAACGTTTCAACGTCTTTTCTGAGAAAACAAATTTGCAAACATTCACCTTGGTGTCCATCCAATATCAAGGGTGTCGAGTCATCGGCATCGCTATCACTCTCGCTATCCGAGACGACTCTCTCGTCAGCAGCGAATACCTTGCGTTTGCAAACCGGACAAACACGCCGGTTTTTCGTTAACCAAGGATCTATACAGTTCGTGTGATAGGCTGTAAGCAAAAACCGTTTTTCTCACCGATTATTTTTATGTTAAATTTGTCTTTGACCTAATTTAATCGAATTTGTATTTTTTAAAGGAAATATTAATATTCTTCAATAACAAATTGGTACGATTTATGATCAATGTAAAAATTTCTCACCATGTGCGCACGGCAAGACTCTGAGCTTTTCACCCTCGACATAATCGTCTAGACAGATGGCACATGTCTCGTAAGGATCTCCTTTCGTGTACTTGTGCGTAGGAATTTTCTTTAAACTCGAATTCGGCAAACGATGCCTACGTTGCCTTCTTCTGTCTTTAATGCATCTGACAACCTGGAAATATTGAAACGAAGGACAGTATGAAGTAACTTTAAATAAATTTCTAGTAGATTATTTTTTGTTCTAATAAAATTTTCCATATTTTGTTTTTTGTCGCGATATTTTTCGTCTTTCGCTCACCATGAAAATAACCATGACTAGGAAACATATGCCAACGACAATGGCAAACGGCAATAATAAATGTGTGTTGATATCGAAGGGAAGATCGTCATTGATCAAAACGTAATATTGGCTGTCGTACAAATAAATTTGTCTTATTATCTGTCCTGTCATTTCGCTGACGAATACTGACGGTATTGTAATTCCATTGCCATCTTTAGCCGACATTGGTACTGTAAATATTTCGTGAGCAGCATTAACGATCGATTTAGTAATTTTTCAAATTTAATTAATTATTCGTGTTCAAGGAAATAATATTAAATTAATTTCTGCTCGGTGTAAAAAAAGAAACCAAAGAAAGATTATTACTCAATTCGCTATCGTTCACGTTGTGGACGATCGCTGCATCGTAGCCGGCCTGTTGGGCCATTCGAACTTTCACCTCGAAGCTACAATTGTATCGCGCTATCAATACGATCCAATTTCCATCGATATTTGTGTCGTTCGGAGGTCTCGCTATGGCGTGACACGCCACTGGTGGATCGGCATAAACGACCATACCCTGGTAACCATAAATGTTCGAAAGAAATTGTCGAAGAAAAAATGTACCTTTTCAGGAATATTTCGGGATAGAATGTGTCAAAATGAAAGAAACGGATCATCTTGGATATTCGTCGATTGAACGACCAGGCGATGCGATCAAGCGATCGCTTCCTTTTTCAATTGACTTCGAGAGAGTTTGACGCATTTGGTGAAAGCTAATTTTCTCTTATCTGTCTCAGTGCATGGAAACGAGTGAGTCTACGAAAAGTCGACGTCGAATAGTCGATTGATAAAAGTAATAGCTGCGTAATCTTATCAGGAACGTACGTCAGAAATTTGGGATGGTAAACATCGATAATAACGTGAGATAATGAATTGTTATTCATTAAAAATTAAATCATCGTCGATTCTCAGTAAACGATTATTATTATACAATTTTTATCGATAAGTGTCGATAATTTAAAAACATACCTGAATTCCGCCTGAAGGTATGAGACCTCCGAATCTAGCAGGTGCATCTTTGAATTCTTCTTCGACTTGGTGTTTAGGAGTTGCCGGAAACACGAGAATATTCGCTCGTGCATGAGCAACGCAGATCGTCAAAAAAGTCAGCCATAATTGATCTCTTTGACTTATACAAGAGTGTGACATCTTGTTTCTGTTTCTAGTTTTTTCTTTTTTTTTTCGAGTTTCGATAGAATTTTTATTGTTGATTGCCAAAATAGGTTATGTTTGTTTGTCCATACGGAATTTGTTCATCCTACGATTCATTACGAGTGATACAAATTCTACTTGTGTAGTTACTGATGAATTCCATGTGGACATCGATGCTGTCCTGAAATCACAACAAATTGCTTTTATTCCTATAGATTTAACCGCAAAATCTCAAAAATTTTCGTCACGGCTCTGCGCTCGAGTAAATTTATTTTTAACCAACAAATTCGTAACAATGTGTTATAGGATAAATATTAATGTCACGAGCTTACATGTTTAATGAACAATTATTAATTTATCTGTATATAATCGAATCTCGATGAAACAACAATTTAAAGGACTTGATTAATTTCAAATTTAACCGATTAGATTCCTCAATGACGCTCAGCAAACTCAATTCTCTGATCATTCGCAAAAATACGAATACGCATACCACGTCGAGCCTATATACAATGTTCGCATCGATTCGTGTCAGCTGATCATAATACGATTTTTTTTCTTTCATACATAACCTCAGAAATCTTAAATGGACAAATTACTCACAATTGAGCCATACTAATTATGTTCTCGGCTCTCCATTGTTTCAACGAGTGCAAAGTACGCGGTTTATTGCAATGTAAAACATAAACACAATCTATGGGCGTGCGCGCACATGTGTGTATTTATATATATATATATATATATATATATGCACATACGGAATCGCATTTGTGTGTATATATATATATATATAGATATGTCGATTCTGTTAATTAATGAATTGATAGTGCCATGAGAAATATACTGTCGTGATTCATATAGGTCATGTGATAGGAAATGCATCTCGTATTGGAAATGTGGAAGCAACGATAATGATACAGAGCGCAATTAAATAATCTCTCGTTTTTCATACACGTTGCAAATTCGCACACACTCGCTTTAAACGATTGTATATATATATATATATATATATATATACACACAAAGATAGAGAGAGATATGCGAAGTGTATAGAATTATGAGTATGGAAGATTTACATACAAGTATATGTATGAGTTAGGTATATATCTATATACAGAGCAACTGCGCCACGGTTAAGTCAGGTTATGAAAAAATTGATAAGCCTGGTGAAGCTCATCATGTTCCGTCTCTCATCGACCATCAAGATAAGTTAAATGAAGAAATTGTTCGATATTGAGATGATATAATGACAATGAATTCATCGGTTCTCAAACGAACTCATCTCTGGCTGTCAAACGTCGTAGTGTAGGAGCTTACCCCGTATTATCACGTACCGAGCATCGGAGATTAATAAATTTTTTTCTTTCCTCACATTCGAACGTCCGATAATCCGTAATTCACGTATCGCTTGTAAACAGGAGCGAAATTATCACGCGCTTCACACATCGATTTTCCTGCGTCGAAACAACAATGTAAAAATCACCGATAATTTTTCCTTTACACTGTTTTTTTAACGTTCGTTTCCCTTTCACGACACTTTTGTTGCGGAAGTCGACGAGACAGCCTCGCCGGATGCAGCCGCCATTTTATTTACGGCGCGAGAATTCAAGTGGACTTTGAGATTCTCGACTATTTGGGAGGGGACGATGGTCGAAGGAGGAATTAAATGATTGTATATGCAAGGGTGATTTTCTGAAAACGGATATTGAAGATGAGGGATATTTTATAAATAAGAAAACAAAATGGCGGCCAATGCGTTCTCGACTAGGCATATTTATCGTTGTCTAACTTCGTTATTTGAAAATGGCTTTTTTTTTTATTATTTTACTTTTATGCAATATTACATTTATATAGTACAGATAAATGACGTTGTTCGCAACAATTACGAATCGGATTACTGATCGAACTTATTCTCGAATAATTTACAATTTGATTCTCCCTTTTTTTGCGAAAAGTATAATTTGTTTCGTTCGAATTTCACGATCGACCGGACGACCCTCTAGCTAAAAAAAACAGTGTCCCCTGATAAATGCCTAATTAGCTTTAAATCTAATTAAGTGTCGTTACGAACAATGATTATGTATAATTAAAAAAACAACAAAAAAACAAATGATGGCTTTGTACATTTGTCGATAAAAATAAATGTGACAGACTTTTTTATTTCCAAGGCACCTAAAAACGGAGAACACTCGTTGCTTATTATTTTCTTCGTGTTCGAGCACAATGTGTAATACGTTTCTTCGCGATTCTGCACTGTGTGATACCGTCTGGTGTATGAAAACATTCGAAGCATAATATTTACGTTTCGTTTCTTTTTTTTCCTTCCTTTTTTCATTCTTCCAATATTTAAAAACGACTTTATTTAATTTTTCGATTAAATTTTACCCCGTGAGAATCTATCATCGAGCTCACGAGCTTTGAGAAACATACTTTTCTTTCGCGCCTCGTCGAAACGATTCGCTTGAAGATCAATGTCGCGATCGAATGGTCTACGTTCGACTTTCTTACCAATTTTCTTTGCGTCTTTTTCTTCTTTCTGTAAAAACGACGATATGATAAATACATTGTAATAATAATGGAAAAAAAGAGTAAACAAATCACAGAAATTCGTCAAATATCGGTTTTCGAATTGACTCAGTTTTCTGTTCCGTTAAAATTTTTTAATTAAAGTAAACGCTTACTTAATAAGCTGAAAATTACTTCAAATTTAATTGTCACGAAGTACAACGATTCACGCAATGAGCTAAAAATAATGTTTAATTTCTCACCTTTTTTTTCTTGTGCAATTTTTTCTGATGTATTTCCATTAAAGATTTTTCACGTTTTCTCGATTTTTCCGACTCTCCGCAGCGTATATCCTTCTCACCACTTACAGTTGGCTCTCCAACACCTTTGTTTTCCAGCTGATAATACGAGTCAGAAAAATATAAGGTAACGTCCAATAAAAATTTCAAAAGTTTCGTAAAAACAAGCAAACCTTTTCCATTCTTTTGCGAGCTTTGTCAACCGGTGTGTCGGTCCACGATGATCTGTCGGACATGTCGGGGGCTGCTCGAACCCGAAATTTTCGTGGTCCTAATCCAAGATTTGCCGATTTCGCCGGCGGTAATTCAAGCATCCACTCTTCGCGCTTTTTTTCATCCTCGTCGTCCTAAAAAGGTTTAGTCTGTTTTAATCGTTCTTGAGATGTTTCAAAAAATAGACCAGACTATCGTTGAATAAAAATATTCGACATAGTCCAGAAATAAATGCGATGTTAAAAAATAATTTTAGAAATATCGATTCTTTAAAAAAAGGGAACTTACACAAGCAGCTAGTTCAGCCTTCAATCTCCTCGCTCTTCGTTCGAGCTGCTGCTGAACAAGATCGTCCTTCATCGCCGGATGGTCGACCGGAAGCGGTCCCATAAAATCATCGTCGTCGCTCTCGGATTTAACGTTCTCCATCTTTTGTTCTATTTCCCCTTCGTCGTCTTCGAATAAAATAGAACCAGCAACCTCGTCCAGCGAATCAGCATCGACGTTGCTTTCTCGTGTTAAATGTGGCGGTAGCGCAGGACCAAAGGTATCTTCCTCTTTTTCGTTTTCCTCATCCTCGACGCAACGAAAATTATCCGGCAAGCTTGGACCGATGAATCGTTCAGTTTTCTTGTTTCCTTGGATCGATCGAATATTCTTCTGGTCCTGAGGACTTTGAGTTACGTCAGCCTTTTGACTCGTCGCGTCTCCTTGAGCTTGAGAAACTAGCGTTTCACTCGTTTCGTCTCTTCGAACTCTCTGGTCTTCCGACGAATCCATTTTTTGACTCTTTCGGCTTTTGTGAGCTTGAGAAGCGTGAACTTTTGGTGGCAATAGCGGTCCGTAAGCGAAGGATGATTCGGAATCGTCGGAAATCGAATCGCCGATTTTATCATCGACGTCTCTCCTCGTTTCCGTTTTACGACAAACTTTTGTTGTCGAGTCGATCGTCTCGTTGGTCAACGATGAATGCGAATCTCCCGAATTCATCTCGACGATATTATCATCGATATTTTCACTGCTCGCTGTCTCAAAATTCGTCTTTAATCTCAAATCGCTCAATTCGTTACCTAATAAGAAATCGGAATTACGATTATTGTTGCTTGCTTGCAATCTTTCGCTCTTTGCCACTTTTACCTTTTTCAATTCTTCCGAATCACGACGATTTTTCAATTCTTGTCTCTTCAATAAACGCTCGTAATGCTGTTTCGAGACGCGTTTTTTCAATCCTCCCTCGTACTCGGACGGTTCGACGATACTTTTTTTATTATCGGTTTTCCGGGACGACGAATTTTCCGAAGTGATCTCCTCGGTGTCGGAGACTATATCGAAATCCGAGAGATTCAAATCTTTGCACTCCTGTTTAGGCGACAACGACGATGTTCGCCGCGAATTCGTCGAGTTAGAATTTTTTTCCAACGCTTTAGAAGTGATTTTTTTTATCGTATTCTTGTCCTCGTCCGTACGAATTTTTTCACCGATCTTTCGTGACTTTTGCGTCGACGGAATTTCAGGCTTGGATACGTCCCTCGTTCTGCTTCCTTGGCTCGAACGTTCCCGACTCTTCTCGCGCGAATGACGCTTGCGAGTTGAAATTTCGTGGCTCGAATTACGAGATTTATATTTTTCCGTTGATACTCTTTCGTCCTCTCTGTCCCTCGGTCTTCTCTCTTGATTCTTCGAATCTCTACGGACAATTTTTGGCGGGCTCGAGCGTAAATTTGTCTCACGATGATTGAACGAATTTTTCGAGTGTCTCAAGTTGCTTTTCGTATTATCGTGCGAATTTTTCGAAACTTTTGCCTCACGCTCCTTCGACGATCTTCTCTCGAGACTGCTACGCGATTCTTTTCTGTGATCATTGCGCGATCGGTCACCCTCCCGACGATCCCGATTGCCACGATCCCGTGATCTCGAACGACGTCCCGTGTCTCTTCTCGTCGGTGACAATTTTCTTTTTCTCGAGTTCAGACTCGATCCAGAATCCTTGCGCGTTGTCTCGAATCTGAAACGACGACCGTCGTCGCTGTCCTGACTTTCCGAGTCCGAGTCCATCGTCGTCATACTACGAAGGGCTGAAATTAACAGAAAGAAATCATTTTAATCCGACGTAATTCGAAATTATGAAAAACATGAGAAAATGTGTCGCAATTTTTTTTTTTTTTACATTGAAGTCGTTGAGCTGTGAATTTATAATTATTTTTGTTTAATCCTTGCGTTCAGTGGGAAAGGACGTTGTGCAACGTGACCAAAAAATCATATTTTACCGTACCAGCGAATTGTTCAAAGGTCATTCAAGAAATATTCAATAAGCGGATATTTAAATCGCACAATTTTGTTTATTCACCATTGAGCATTAAAGATTCGTATAATATAACAGTAGAATTACATTCGATTAAAATTTTCAACTATTCTACTAATTTCTGGTACCTCTTCATTATTTTTCATCTCGACGCTATCCACGATTTTACTAATTTCAACGTAAATCTCAATTTACTGCTCGATTTTGTTCTTGACTGTTTTTCCCATCGCAAAAGATTCGAACGATATACCAGAAAAATTAGATTCGACTAGACGGTTCTTCTAGAGTCCTTGCATCGCGGCGCTATCGACGAATGAATTCTCTCATTTCTGGTCCTTTACTGGTTCCTCCTTGATACTCGTGGCGTCATGAAGTTTCTCCGTCTTGGCTTCAAAGCGATCTAGGGAAATTTCCTGCTGAGAAGCGATTTTAGGATTTTCCTTCTCGCTATCGGACCCGAGCATCTTGGTTATCTTTGCCGCGCTGTATTTAACCGATTTGATCATGCCGGCGGTAACTATTCCTTTGAGACTCTGCGAGACGCTCGATCTCCATACGATTTCTTGCAGACTCGTCTCTAATAATTCACTGCAGTCAGGATCGCTGGCAATGGCCCTCAAACAATCCTCGGTATCCTTGCTTCTCGGTCCTTGTGACCATGCTCTGACAAGAACGATCTGCGGTTTTCTAGGTAAGCGATTGAGATGGTAAATCCTTGCAGCAGGGCTCGTGTCTTGATGGCAAGTGACTGCTGCCATTTTCGTTCGAGGTATATCGACGTATTTATCGAAATGGCGCAATATGGGCGAATATAATTCGCGAAAATTATCAATTTGCGGCAATACGAGGTTAGAAATTTTATTTTTATCCTCGCCGAAGGTCATACGAAAATCACCGCGGTAGGAGAGGCCAGCGATGACCTTGAAGAACTCGATCTCGGTAAAGTGTTCGGGAAGTAGTAGAAGCGCAGCGTGTATGGCAGAATTTAAATTTTGTACCAAGGCATTTTTTATTTCAGAAGCGTCGTCGGGTTCCACGAGAATTTGAACAGGCTTGTGAAGTCTTCCAGCGAGATATAGAACGTTCCAATCGAGCAAATCCTCCAGAAGCGATTGTTCGGATATCACGCCGTATTTTATCTGGCGTCCTTCGCTCGATTTTATCAGCGTGTTGTAATAAATTTTTGCTCCGAAGGACTCTTGAAAATTACTTATCGCCCTGTGACCAAGAAATTTCATCGGTTGCGCATAATGATCGGCATTACGACTTAGATTCTCGGCGTGCCATTTACTGGAATTGCGAACGACGAAAATGAGATCGAGCATATTTTTGGCTGGATCGACTTTTTGTTTAAACGCGCCTGATCCATAGGCGAAACAGAACAGCATGTTGCGAGGAAAATCCTTGAGGATCTTCTTGTAATGCGAGAGAGGCGCAACCATTTTTTCCATCATTTTTGTTTTTTAGTCGGATTTCCGTTTTGTTAGAATATTTTTCGATTTGTGATTGTTTTTTGTGCCGCAAGGTTACGATTGTTGTTTGTCCCGGGAGAATGGAAGCCCTGTCCGACGAACCGAGTTGACGACAACGTTCTTTCAATCACAGACTCGATTTAAATGTGCCCGCATCACCGTTAACGAATCTTTTTTTGTTTATTTTTCACAAGACTACCTGCAAAATTGGCAGAGCACAGAGGGTTTCAGATAGTCGTTTTTTTCTTCAGAATGTAAATATCCGGCGTGAACATTTTACAAAATTGCAAGCGTACAGAGCTCGAGGCGCAGCAAAGGCGCTTTAGATTAAAATAATTGAATAATGATTTTGTTACTCCGCAGTGTTTAAAATGATTTCTAATTTGGAAAATGACCATGAGAGAGTATAATTTCAACGTAAATTCGCCGAATTTGCAAATATAACATTAGATCGAAATTAGTAATCTAACCTAAAAAAAAAATTTAGCCCATGTCACAAGTTTGTACTCACGCAAATTCAGATGTTTTCCACACTCGATACGAATAAAAGTCTATAAACCAGTATAAGTAAACAATTTTTTGAATGAAAACGTAAATTGTCAACCGAACTCATTGTTTGCTGCCTATGTTGGCCCTCCTTGGCGTGCTATCTCCAATATTCTCGTTAAAATTCATCGCCACTGCCTATATACAGATATATATGTGTAATAGAATTTACCAATTAAAAGGACGTGTTAATGGCGTTGATAATAGTGCTTTTTAAAATTCTTTCGCGATAAACTTTATCGTAATGTAAAAAAACGTAAATTCTGGCTCGCGCGTAACATAACCCGCACCAACGAATGAATTCGTTGCCCGCACTACGGTATGGCTGTTAACATACGCCATACGATTACTGAAGCGTGCTGCCGTCTATTGGCAACGGATGAAAGCTCAATTTGAATCCTTCGGATCTACTTGTATTACGTGAGCGATATATTTATGCATTTTTCCATACGATCTTTCGTTAGAGGCTTGGCCCTCCATATCGATAATACTCGTAATATACAGAGATACCTATTTGTCATAAAAAGTTCACGAACTGTCCAGTAACAATCATATAACGTCCATTTTCGAATGACCATAATTTCGATCACGTGAGTTTGATTTAAAAAAAATCTCAGTATTTTGAAAATGCCGCGAGAAACTTAGAGGACGAAGTTAAGTTGCGCAATTGACTCAATTTCAATTGCTAAGGTGGCAATTTCAAAAGACTTTAAATAATTCAAACATCAATTTGAAGTATGCCTCGACAAGTCCTACGAATATATATAAAAAATAAATGAAAAAAATCGTAGCTGATGAACGAAATGCGTTATTCCAAAGCTCCAACAATAACGAAGAAAATGAGCAGAGCAGAAACAAAAGTAAGTCTAAGAAAGCTAAGTTATATTTATTTTAGTGGATCAATTATTTGTATAACAATAAAAAAGTAGCAAAAAAATAAATATACATTTTTATGAAAAGTCTCTCGTTGGTATTCGAGATTTAGATCTATTTCACCAACTTCCTTTGACCTAGTTTCGTTTTCCGATAATACCAGTTCTGTTATAATTAGCCTCGAGCTGCCTCAACTTTTCACTCGAATTCTTATTCCCGACACCGTTTGAAATTAAAGCCCGCGAGCCTTGCGAACTACCGGAAATGCATTCTACCCACCGGAAGTAGTCTACAAAAGAATGCATCAAGTTTTCAAACATTTCAGCGAGACGTTGGCATTAGCATGTGGAAACTTCATTCGTAACTTTTCATCTATATACGTTGTATACCGAGGCAAAACGAAACACTTTCAAAGTGTCATAAAGAACAAATGCATAAAGCGACCCACCGTGGACCACGAATGTACTACTTTTTCAACGATCCCGAAAGTTAATTTACCGGTTTTAATATTTTTCGTCGAACAGCATCTTCGTGAATTTTAATAACGTCCTCGGGATTAAATATTCTTGTTTGAGAAAAGAAATTAATTAATTTTTTATCAATGGCGGGAAATTCAATTTTAATAGTGTTAATTTTAATTTTAATTTTTTTTTTAATTTCGCTTCTCTCTGGAGCAAGCTTTGTTCATACAAATAGCTCAACGATAATTAAGCGTTCGTTATCGTGGAAAATGGGTTTTCATCATAAATTAATATATTCTTTAATAATATGGATAATCTTATAATCGTGAAAACGCGATATGCGGTTCGAGTATCGTTCGAATTCGACTAGTTTCCGCACCATCGCTCAAGCTGTTCACTTTGTGATATAACCAGTTCAATTTTACGAGCTCGTCACACTCACACACAGACCCCAACACACAAACACGTGGACGCATAAATACATAATATGAATATGTGATAGAAACATATTTTCACGATATTTTCAAACATATGAAACACTCTAACCTTGAGACATTAACTTTTCTACACAAGACTGAAGCAACGAGAAACCAAAATAAATAATGAAAAAAATTAACTAATTTTGTTAATTGTTCGACAATAAAAATTTGTTAAAATTCGTTAAAATTAAAATTAAATGAATTTGAATATTCTTTATTGAGATTTATCGATTTATTTTTAATTTTTCCATTTACTCTCCGTCGTTCGAAAATAAACGAAACTTCGATTTTTCGAAACTTAATGGAAAATTTGGTAATTTTCGAAACAAATTTTGAGAATCGATACGATAATATAGTTTCGCGAATAAAATGGAAATTTATCAAATAGAAGAGACGTCGAGAATTTCGTTGTGCAAACGAAAAATGATTTATCGACTAGAAAAAAAGTGATATTATTTTTTTTTTTTTGGAAAAATACATTTCGTTGACGCGATCGTCTTTTAAAAAGTCTTGCACACGTTGGATACAATCGTATGACGATTTTTTTTTCACTACTCTCGTGACGCCCTCTCGGATCGGAACTATGTGTATAGTATATAGCGAAACAGGGGCAAAGAGAGTACGGAAGTTGCAAGCCGGTCCAGTATGAATCGCGCGCTCCTACCGTGTGGATCGACGACGAGCCCCCTGACGCGCGCTTATATTTTCCCTCGATTCACGCGATGTTTAAAACGTTTCGTGCTCTCGACGAAAAAATATTATTCGCCGTAAATATTGCAAAATAAAAATAAAATTCAAAACATCGATACGATAAAAATTCTTAAAATAAATACAAAATTTTTATTGAAATAAAAATTAAAAATTAAACAGAAAAAGAAAGAAAAAAGGCGCAAAAAATTATGAAATTTTCCAAACTGTGAATTGTGAAATTTTCAAAATAGTTTTTGTGTTTGTTCTTGTTTTTATTATTATTATTATTATGAATTACTGATCTTTTATGAATCATTAAAAAATCAATTAAAATATTTCGATTAATAATAATAGTAATATTAATAATGATAATTATTGTAATTCGTTGGTGATAAACAATCGTGTACGATATCTTTAATTCTCTTGTGAATAGAGAAAATGCTGTTCTCCGGCTGGTCCAATAACAATATTGTCTCTGTCAAGCTGGTGAGTGATATTCCATCGTCCGTTACAATTCGGGCTTGCGTTTACGAGCTTTAATCGACTTCATGAATGAGTGCTTCAAACCATTCTCGCCCTCTCTCTCTCTCTCTCTCTCTTTCTTTCTCGCTCTCTCTCTATTTCTCTTTCTCCTTCTCTGTAAGAGGAAGGGGGGGGGGGGGGGGGGGGGGGGGGGGGGGGTGAAGGATGAAAAGGTCTAGTAATTAGTTTCGCACCGAACGTGTTATAAACTCGGAGTTAAAACGTTTCAAAAACAAAAGTGAAACGAATTCGTTTGCAAAACGAGAAGAAAAATTATATTTTTTGAAATTATGTTATTTATGAATAAAATACTAAAAAATATTTGAACGGTAAGCTTTTAAAAAAATGTATTTATCTGATAAGATAGGTAATATTTTTAATTAACGCTCGTTCTTGACTCTCAATAATAATAATTTATTTTTTGTAAATCGTTGATCGGTCGAAATTTTCGTTTTTTGAATTCACGAATTTTGAAATATTTTGGCAAATAAAATAACGAATTAGGAATGAAAAATGAATAGAAGCATGTTGAATAAATTAATCAAACGATATTTTTGTCGGGTCGGATAATTTTTGATATTTTTGTAGTTACGAAATTTCTTGGAAAATTTTATTTCATTAAATTTATTTACGAATTTTGTTCTAAACGATATTTTTCAAATCCGGAAACGTCGAAGGAAGGAAACGAATGTTGAAAGACCTTGAAAAGTTGGCGAAAGCTGTCGGAATGTCGAAAGTTGCACGTGTGTACCGGAAATGAAATCTTCGATTTATCGTATCAAATATTCAAACTCGTTGACAGATCTGTCCGTGAGAATCCTTTTGATCGTACCAGGAGTTTCGTGGTCGAGGTAAACTTCGTTGTCGTTGATCGACGCGTGTTACAAGTTCAAACCAAAGTATAAACAAGCACTCGTCACCTCCGGACTCGAACATCTTTTCAAGTTCAAAGTTATCGAGAGAATTAAAAAGCCCGGGAAAAATGTTCTTCGCCGAAATTAAACAATTTTCGAAAGTTCGTAAAAAGAAAAAAAGGATTTCATTTTCACGAAATAGTTGATCTTACTAATTTTTCAAATACAAATTAAAAAAAACTTTCTTGAAAATTCTTGAAAATTCTTGAAAATTCTCAAAAATGTATACAATTTTTTTTTCTTTCACAAAATGTCTCGTTTCTATCGTTTTTTATTATAAAAAAATGAATGAAAATTACAACTCGATCGGGTCGCAAAACTGAACGATATTTCCAACCGTTAAATTTCCTAATTTCCCAAAACAAAAACAAAAACAACAAAAAAAACTCGAAAAAAATTTACCGTCTCAAAAACAAAACAAAAAATTCGTCTATCGCGTTTAGAAAATCCTCCCTCGCTATAAACTGTCTCGCGCTAGAAAAGGCGTAACTTTGGTCGACCTTAATTCCATTCGACTGCGAAGCGAAAATCTACGAGGGTGATAAATTTTGGATAAAGCAATTAAAAAAGAGAAAAATTATCCCTACTAATCCCAAAAATATAAAGTCCTTCAACATAACACATTTTTATCGCTGATCGAATATTTCGTCGATTAATTGTACATTTTTTTTTAAACTAAAATTTTCACAATTAATCCTTTATCTTCCCTCTTATCACAGTTTTATTTCTCTCGATTTAAATCCGTTTTTTATTCTCCTTTACCTCGATTTTTCTTTATTATTATTATTATTATTATTTAATTCATTTTTTTTTTCGTCATTCTCGCCATTGTAAGCGTCTCATTGGCATCGAAATTGATGGTTTTGTTCATCGAGAAAAGACCGAGAGACCAGGACCAACCCCTGGGGCATTAGCGAAGTTAGGTGAGCGAGAACGGTAATGATGAGCATCACAGCTCGGGGTGTGCTTCACTCTCGCGCGAAAATCTCGTCGTTCTCACGTGATGTGGTGGCGTCGAGCGGGAGAATGGGGCGGGAGGGGGCAGAGAGGCTGAGAATTAGCTTGAACTTCGTAATTAGCGTTCGCCCCGAGTCATTAGAACGGCGAACGGTATATCGTACCGCAGGAGCTATTCAAGTGCAGGTCTCGCCAAATACGTGTAAGGGTGACATTTTAATATACATAGAAGAGCCCTAAAGTCGTTTCGAAAATTAAAATTAAAAAAAGTAAAAATTAAAAAAATCACCAGCTAAAAACGGGAATTTTTTAGGGATAAAAAAAAATTGTTCGTTCCTAAGAAAAGCAAAAAAACGACGTAAATTTTTAAGGACGACATTGGAAATGACATAGTATTTTATTGTTTGCGAAAATTAAAAAAAATCGCGTAAGGGTAATTTGGGCGTTTATTTATTTACAAAAAAAAAATATTATCTCATCATTATTCGTTTGATTTCGTTATTTTCTGGTTCCTTTTTTTCTTGCTTCGTTTAACAGGAGCAGCCCCTATTCGTTGAAAAAAAAAACAGACAACGTAATGAAAATCGTAAATTTATTAAAAATTTTTAACAAAAAGTGCCTCAAACTTTTGTTCGTGATGTCGACAATAACGCCACGAAACGTTTTACGATTCGAAAAATAAAAACAACACCGGAATTCGATACATCGCTAATTTAGAGATAAAAAAAAATAAAAATCCCGAAACAATTATCCCATCATCGTTCGAATTATTTCGTCATTTGATTATTTTTTTTCTCGTTTCATCGATCGGGACGATTTCCGTAAATTGATGGAGTTCCGGTTATTTTACCATCACAGTATGTTCCCCACTTTGCTTCTCGCCTCTAATTGATTTTGCCCCTTCTTCGTTGCCCCCCCTCTTCCCTACCCCCGATACGAGAAAGGCCTAAATACACAAAATTGTAATTGGAAATTTTCGTTCGTCCTCGATGATGGTTCGATGAAAGGGAACAGAAAAAAACAAGAGAAGAGATCGCGTGAAAAAAAAAAAAAAAAAAAAAAGAAGAAGGAGGGGTCTTAAGGAGGAGGCGGGAGGAGAGTCGGAACGCAGCAGCACTTTCAGCTCTTCTTTCTCGGTTAACCGGGTGACAAAGCGTTGCGATAACATTCAGTCTCTCCCCCCCCCCCCCGCCCGTTTTACGAATTCGATAAATCAGCAGGGATGAGGCAACACCGACGACGACGACGACGACGACGACGGTACGTCGCGTTATATACACGCGCTTTTCCTATTTCTCGAAGCCGGGCGTCGTCTCTCTTTGCTCTCTCTCTCTCTCTCTCTCTCTCTCTCGCTCTCTCATTCTCTCTTTCTCTCTCTCTCTCTCTTTTTCTCATTCTCTCTTTCCCTCGCTCTCTCTTTCTCTCTCTCTCTCTCTCTCTTTGCTCTCTCTCTCTCTCTTTCTCTCATTCTCTCATTCTCTCTCTTTGCTCTCTCTCATTCTCTCTCATTCTCTCTCTTTGCTCGCTCGCTCTCTCTCTCTCTCTCTCTCTCATTCTCTTTCACTCTCACGAGAGAATCTTAGGTTACCCAATTTATCAAGGGGTCTAATTGGAAGAGCGGCGAGAAGGCTAAGGAGAACGAGAGCCATGTAGCGATGGAAAAAGAGGGGCGAAGGGGGCGTGGAGTGGGGCGTGGAGCGTCAAGGTCCACGAATGGGCGAAAATCCTCGAGAGGACTTTTTTTCAGTCCCCCTAGCCCCTCTTCCGCCCCTTGCTTACTCCTCGGCCGCAAAAGCTTGAGGGGGCAGGGGGCTGAAGCCAGAATTCTCTTCCTTCGGGACAAACGTTTTCTCTTCTCTTTTTGTTTTCTCAATATTTCGTAAATATACCACCCCACCAAATACGAAATTCAAAGTTTTTCTTTTCAATGTAAACAGAAAAATTGCGTTTCTTCATTGTCGTATCGACGCACGACCGAAAACATCCCCGAGGGGTTGATGCACGAGGTGTCGCTCGAGATGACGTTCACGTTGTTTTTGTTTTTTTCACCGAGAAAAACATCACGAATGACGTTTAGTATATAATTTTTCAGCAAAGATTACTGAAAAAAGAAGGAGAAAAAATTGGTCTGTGCGAAAATTGGAAAAAAAAATTGATTTTTTTCCATCCCCTTATGCGTTTTTTTCGAAACTTACCCCCCTCGCTCCGCACTCGACCCTCGTTTCGATGAAATAACAAACGTGCACGCGCCTTTTTACCCGAGTAGTCGATTTTGAAACGAAGGCAAACGTCTTCGACCGACAAATCCCCTTCCCCACCCCTCTCGATGCCACCGTTCACCCCCCTTGACAGCCACTCGGTCGACCATGGTAATAGAGCAAAGATGGTCACGTACTCGAAAGAAACGCGTTGGTTCCGAGCAAATAATTCATTTTCTCGTATTTAAGAGAAATAGGTATGGGCCGGGACGAAGTGGTGGGTGGTGGGAGGAGGAGAAGCCTCTCTCTCTCTCTCTCTCTCTCTCTCTCTCTCTCTCTCTCTCTCTCGCTCTCTCTCGCGCTCTCTGTCTTTCTTCGACGCGGTTTCACAAGTGTTCGAGCTATAATCGAGGTATATAGCGCGCGCGTAGGCCGCTCGCGTTAGGCAAATAGGAGAATTCAAGGAAGCCACGAGAGAACGATGATGAATCGAGCTTTGTCAACTTGTTCTCGTTGAATTACAACGAGGCGAGGGTTCTTTTTTTCTTTTTCGTTTTTTTTTAAATATATATTCTTTTTTCTACGCACGTTCGTTCTAATTGACACGACGACGACGAGAGGATGCGGGAAGTTTTGACGCGGGGAATTTGAAATTGAATTAGGAGATAAAAATTGTGTGAAATAAATTGAAATTTATAAGTGAATTTTTGTTTTTTAATTCGCGGCGACCCATCGGTCAAAAAATTAGTTTTATGGAAAGAATTTGTTACCGACGGACGTCGGGAAATTTAATAAAAGTCAGATCGTCGAGTGAATGAGTGAGGGAGAGAAAGAGAGAGAGGGAGGGAGAGAGAGAATTGATAAGATCGGATGTCTTTCGAGAAAGAGCCCCGACAGGGATTCTCGCCATCGAGTATTCCGTTGAAATTCGAGATGGAAAAAGGCTCGGACATGATGCTTTGTGTGCAACCAATATATAAGTGTGGCTCGAACCATCCGCACAACGGACACGAAAACCTTTCACGTTTTCACGAAAAATATTTGGCAGTCGACCGGCACCCGTTTGTAATCGATAGCGACTCTCGCTCGTCGGTTCGCGACACTACGATGGAGGGAGAGAGAAAGCGAGGGAGATAGAGAGAGAGAGAGAGAGAGCGAGCGAGTGAGTTAGGAAAGGGGGGGGGGGGGGGGTTATATCGCACGAAACGGTAAATTATAGCAAACGACGAGCCAAAAAGAAGAATGAATAATGTAAATAATTTTCTTCCATTTACATTCGTCATTGATGAAATCATGCGTGAAATTTTCATTATTATTTCTTCTCGAGGTAAAATCAATTCAAAGAAAAAGAAGAAATCGTGTAATTGAATATTTGTTTCTCATTCGCGTGGATAATAAATATTCCTCGTGATTAAGCAAAACAAAACAAAAACAAGAAAATATCGTGTGATTCTTTTTTTTTTATCGAACTTTTTGTTTTTTCTTCATCGAAGAATTTCACTCGAGAATTCTTTCGACGAATAACGTAAAAACGATAAAATAATGAGAATATTTGCAGTTTTATGAAAAGCAAGATGAAAATTTATCATTCGAACGAATAGTTTTGTGTCGGATCGATTGTTTTTCATTCTTGATATTTTTATTTATTTTTTTGTTTTTTGTTTTGTTTTTTGTTTTTAGTAAAAGAGGAATTTTCATTATTATCGTTATTCGACTTTATTAACAGTGCTTTTAATAGGACCGGGCCCGATTCCCGATAACTCATTTTGAACAAGCGTGATAATCGAGTGAACGTCACGACTGTCAGTCAATCGGTTGAGTCTCGCAAGAACTTATCAGGGAAATATGGTCCCATGGTATCGTCGAGTGTCTATCTAAATCGCACGTGGCGTAATCGAGGCTTCGTATTAGAAGCACCCACATCCCATGATTGCTCTGCTAGGCGACCTGCCACTTTGAAGTTGATGAGAAAGAGAGAGAGAGAAATATATATATATATATATATATATATATAGAGAGAGAGAGAGAGAGAGAGAGAGAGAGAGAGAGAGAGAGAGAGAGAGAGAGAGAGAGCAAGGAAGGGGGGACGACAAACGATGAGCACGGTCGAGGGCTCGTCGAGACACTCCGATAACGAACGTATATACATGCTCGTACTCCACGCTTCGTAATCGATTGTTCATCAGAATCAGAACCACATTTTTCGGTCGTGACTTCTAATCGTTGAATAAACGATTGTTATCCAATCGTCTTATTACTTTTAAATAACGACAACAACAACAACTATAATAATAATAATAATAATAATAATAATAGTAAGAATAATAATGATAAAATATTGATTATTATTGAATTATTATGAATAACTATCGATATTATTCATTCGACGATAAATTGGGGACAAAAGATTACGACACCAGAGTAAAAGCTTACGATCGATGCTATCTCGAAGTTATCGATTTTTGCATATTCGTTGTTTCGGCCAATTCTGGCGAAACGTCGCGATTCCTATCTCGAGAACCGTCGGGTTGTAAGCGGTTATCACTATCGTCGCCGTGTTTGCCGTCAACTTGTCGGAAATTGAAAAAAGAGGGGAAAAAAACGTACGTCGAAGATAAAAAACGACGGTGCCAAAAAGTATTTATCTCCAAACTCCAGTTTTTTTTGTTTCTTTTTCTTTTCCTTTTTGACAGTATCAACTTTGTTCTCGAAATTACAAAGTAACAATCAAAGCTAGCAGATGGACCTGTCGCGAATATTTTCAAAACAAGATTTTTTTTGTTTTCTTTCTTTTTCACCATTTTATTTGCTTTTTAGGAAAAATTTGTTTTTGTCGATTTTTGAATCACTCGACGACGGGACAAACGACCAAGAAGATACTTCGTTAATAATCTTCTTCTTTCGTTTACTAAGCTCTCTTTTTTTTACGTCCAATTTTCCTGGTACGTTTTAGTAACGTCAACATCTCGCAGATGGCCGTGTAATACGAAACGTCGTATACAGGGTCACATTTCCAAATCGCAGGCTGTCCCATTCGTATATATCTATCCATATACATATATATATATATATGTGTGTGTGTGTGATACGACAAACTTTTCGTTGGAGTAGCTTCCCAAGTTTTTCTTCGTTGGATACACAAAAAGTGACGAAAATTTGCCTTGGCCCTCAACGAACACTCTCGTTCTATATATATATATATTTTTTTTTCATTTTTACGGGCTCCTGCTGCCAAGATCTTGTTTTTATACCTGACCTTGACTGGACACTTCACAATTTTATCCACTCCTTTTATAATATTAAGAATAATATTAACCGTGAAAACAATTATGATTATTATTATTCCTTTATTTTTATTATTATCAACAATAATCATAAATTTATCGTTACTTCGTTCGATATTTTCAACCCCGTTGAGATTTTTTTTCCAACATCGTTTTCCAGGAATTTCATTTTTACGAAATTTCCGAAAAAAATATCCTTTTTTTTCGAATTATTTTCATTTATCCTCGCGACGGGAAATCTCGACGCGAACGAGACGGAAAACAGGGACCATTTACGAGCCATTCGCGTTTCCCTTAATCACCGTTCATTGTCGTAATGAAAGATGGAAAACGTTTATCTCGTTTTGTTGGTTTTGTTTCTCTCGTTTCTCTGCTCGAAACTACTGGATAACATCGCGAATGTCACACGGCGGAAGGTCTTAAAGGGTACCAAGTCGAACAAAGGGGTTTTGAGTCTGAATCGGTACGTAAAAAGCGGTTTAACCGGAAATACGAGAAGAGTCAGTTTGTTACGCGCTAAAACCGGAAAAGGCGAGAGCTGGCGAGTATCAAAGCGTTTGAGCTCCGAGCGGGTCTTCTTCTTCTTCTTTGAGCGGGGCAATGAGGGGGGTGGCGGCAGGGGGGGGGGGGGGGGGGGCAAGGGGTAGAGGAGAAGGGCGCTTCTCTTTAAAGTTATATCTCTCTGGTACGTGTTGCTTTCGCCGTTACATTGTGTCCCATTATGGACCTGTAAAGCACCCTATGCCCTCTCGAATTTCAAAGGGGTGGCCCTCTACTTTTGTTTTCTTTTTTTTGCCAGTTTTTCGTTTTTTTCTCTCGTATTTAGTCAAATTTCTTTGTTTTTTTGCTTAAATAATTCGACCACAGGGTAGATCTAGTTGTTATCGAGGGTGATAATTAATCAAGGGTAAGTTTCGCGTATCGAAAACTTAAACCCTTCTCGAATTTCAACGAGGCGACCATTTTTTGGTTTTTCGTGTTTGGTCAAAAGTTTTTTTTATTGTTAGATTATATAGGCTGGATCAGATTACTGCTAAGATTGATTTGATTAATTGATAGTATGTGTAATTTTGTCGAATTTAAACTCAAAGGCGAATTTTAGAGCGAATTTTTAAGACTTTTTTGGTTTTTATTTGTTCATTTTTTGTATAATTCGAGCACAGAACGGATCAAATTTCCTTAAATTCAGTTGAACATGAGAGTGTCGCGTTTTTTAAATAAATTCATACTCAAACCCAAGTACTTCTAGAATTTCCAAAAGCACGCCCCTTTTTTTAGTTCTTTTTTTTCTCGTGTTTTGTTCAATTTTTTTTTTCTGCATAATTCGTTTACAAAAAATATCAAGTCGTCTATCGAGAATAATTTAATTCACGACCCGGAAATTTCGTCGTAGAAAAATTTAATTAAAAAACAGAAACCCCATGACCTAATTTTTGGTTTTTTTTTTAAATTTTTTCCACCCTGCACAATTTTTTACCAAGAGAGACCACTTAGATCTTGGACAGTGGCGAGTGAGAAAGAGGCTACGTTAAATATCTTACCCTCGGAACGTTCCATGTGACGGAAGTAACATCGGGGAAACGGCTATAGAGCCACAAACGTGACAATTACAGAGACTGTAATCTCAACAGCTCGGGACATTCTTGCAAAACGTTGCATTTCCGGTCGAGCTAACCGTTCGTCCCCCGAAGCAGCTTGTCGTGCGATTCGCCGGTTGCACACCGTTGCGGTATACTTTACGATCCTCTTTTTACCCTCTTTTACCCTCTTTTTGCCCCCTTTTTGCCCTCTTTTCCCACCCCTATCGTCGCTTCATCCTAATTAACTTTCAATTTAATTACTCTATCCTGGAAGCACCCGTTTCTTTCCCTCTTTGACATTTTCCGTTGGACTTGTCGGGCGACATTTTTGGCTCGGTAAATCTCGTTTAAAACAAAAAATGAAAGAAAAAAAGATCGTTAAAAGAAAATCTTGCTCGGGGCTTGAAAATGCGTCGGTCGGTCTTTTGTATTAAATTTTTGTGCTCCCAGCATGCCTTTAGGCTTCGTTATCGAAGCCGATCGATCTGAAAAAGATCCGACGAGAACGAATAATAAGTTCGGAATGAAAAATTGGATTACCCCTCCCGTCTCGCAAATTGCACAAAGGAAAGTGCAACAATGCTCTTTTTTTTATCCATCTCGATGTAACGAAACCGTCCGGAAAATTACTGCCGGATTCGCTGTAACGAGAGCTCGGCAATTTAAGAATTTCTGTTTTACCTAGAACGCCAAATAAGTCGAGAGCGTTATAGCGATTGGCCGGTAGGGGTGGTTTTCGATATCGTCGATTTTCTTGAAAATTAATCAAAAGAATTCAAACAAAATTTTGCAAATCATTTCTACGATCGATAAAGCAAATTTTGTATCCGAAATATGTTCATAACAAAATTATCGATCCGTGTAAAGATTAATAATTAACATTAATTTGTTTTCATCTCTCGTAAAAATTAATTTTTCATAATTTTTACATTTTTTGTATCGTTTATTTGTTCGATTAAAGTTTGTATAGCCCGAAAATAATTCGTGGATTTTATCATTATTCGTAACGACGAATTATTGTAAAAATATATGAATTTGTTGACAAATATTTCAACTTAAATTTACCACGAGATGTATTTTCAAAAGCGATTTCATGCGTTAAACATCCTTGAAGTCGTAATGTGCTATCCAAGTTGGAGGTTCTGCCACTGGAATTTCCGTTGGGTTTCGACGAACGAGGTGAACTGTCGGGGAGTAAAGGGAGAACGTAATGGACGTGTAGAGCCAGAAGAGATCCGAGAATCCGATGGTTTCTCCCTCTGTGACGCTCGGTATAAATTATAGAGGCTGCAATTTGGGACTGACGTGCCACAAAATAATACGAATGTTGTCAAACTGTGGTAATTGCCGGTTGTGTAACGAACCATCGCGCGTTTCATGTTTCATGTCGCTTTTTAAACTTTATTCGAGAATTTCGAAAATTCACGATTTTTGTATTTTCGCACAGAAATAATTTGGTTCGTCGAAAAATGACTGCAACTCTGCTCCATCGCAAAAAAAATCCTCCACTCTACATACATTTTCGCTCATTAAACATCAAACATTAAAAATCCGCTAGAAATTTTTAATTTTGTTCATCGGACTTTTGTTATTTATTAAAAAAAAATTATTTTTCGATGAAAAAATTACAAATTTTGATCCGCGTTTATTTTTCCCTGGTTGTCTTCCGGCTTCGAAATTTCACTCGACTCTGCGAGCTGTACAATTATTTATTATTTTCTTAATTAATTTTTCGATCAAACTTTTACGTTTAATTTTATTTTTTTTGTTTTCGTGTTTTTTTTTAATGTGAAAATTAGAATATTTTTCAGCGATGGTCAATCGCGCGGAGAAACTCTTCGGTATCGCCCAGTTAAGCGAGAATATCGCGACCGAGCTTGCGAATTTGATTAACGCAAAACGCTACCCGTCGTAGAATCGCGATGAGCTCGATGGATGAAAATGCATTCAAAATATAAGCAGTGAGCCAAGCTCCTGATATAATTTTCCATTGAATTAAGGTAGACGAAGGGGGGCGGGAGATGGAAACTCGAAATTGTCAATTTACCGAGTCGCTATCGAGTTTTAGCGTTTCGTAGAAAGCGACTCTATCGTCCGAAGAGGTTTTTTTATAGCCTTACCACCTGACGGAAATACAGAGAAGCTTCGCGAGCATTCGTTACTTTTTATTTCTCTGTTATCACATTTTTTATCTCCTTCTCTACGTCACCCAGTTGTAACAGATGTAGCAAAGCAAAAGAAGAAAAAACAAGCGAAACTAAAAAGTGGAACAGAAATCGAATGACACCGAAAGTTCGACGCTACGTAAATCGATATTGTGCGTTATTATTATCGTACGAACAATTTATTATGAAAATAGTCGATCGATTTCATTAAAAAACGATTTTTGGTAAAACCAAAAATTTCTTTTGAATCAAAAAATACATTTGTTTCATCGAGAATTCGATGTGAAATTAATTCGTATTAAACAAAATTGTTACTGTTATACCAACAACGAAATACCAATCGATTTTATCAGAAATCAGAAGAAATGTGCTCGTCGCACATTTGATTGACTTCGACGACCTAAATCGGCTCGGCTTCTCCTCGGCATTGTAATGAACCCAATAAAATGACACGGAATTGTTTTCACAGTCAATAAAATCTGTCAATTTTACCTTGACAGTTAGAATGACGGATTAAAATAAATGATCGCAAAATGTAACTAAATTCACTTTAAACAACTATTTTTTTTAAATCCACGTTTTTGTTTTTACGAAAAAATGAAAAACGATTTGGAATGTAATAAATTTAACACAACTGCACGGAAGAAATAACAGTTTTGTAAAGCACGTCAGTTAGAAGATAGGTTTTCCACGAACGCCATGTATATAAACTAATCAAAAGTGAAGATTTCAATTAAAAATAACCAATTATGAATTTTTCGATGTTTCAGCTGTTCTTTAGGATTTTCCCTATTATTTTTTTTAACCACCCCTGTATTAGAGCGAATAAAACAAAACAAATATTAATCAAATCGGTCAAGCCATTTTTCAGTTTTAGCGAGACTAACGAGCTCCAATTGATTTATAAATAAATAAAATTTTTGGTAAAACAAAAATTGCATCGGAAAAAAGAACTAAATTCAACTCACCAAAAATCCGTCGAGACATCAATTTGTATTAACAAATTACCATTGTTATATAACACCGCAATATAAAAATGATCGATCTATTTTCTTATCTTTTAATAAAAAAATTATTTCCAAAAATAAGATTTTAGCCAAAACGAAATTTTCTTCACACAAAAGAAAAATTTGTTTCATCCGAAATCTGAAAATGATCGACCGATGTTTATTCAGTTATAAACAAGGTCGTGGCAAAAAAAAAACAAAAAAATCCTTCCATGAAAAAAAGGGTGAACTGTTTTGTTTTTTTTCAATTTTGTATTTTTGGGTCACATCTCGTCCGAACGAGCACACGCGCGTTACACAATAAATATATGTATATATTTGTTATGTGCATAGGACACGTGTACAAAGCGAAATCCTCTAGAGAAAAGGTTGAAATCGAATATAAATATCTATGATATGGAGCGACGAAGCCTACGCGCGCAATATTGACGCTGTGCGAATGGGCCGCTTCGAAACGTGAATAAAGTGCTTCATATTCTCCGTTCCGAGGATACACCGAAGTGCAGCTCGGTAAACTCGATCTTCGATTTCCGGGCTGGAAAACTCGCATGACGTCGATACCCAGGCGTACTATCAACCCCGATCTTCTCTTTCTTGAGATTCGATTTACCAAAAATACATTTTTCATTTTCTTTTCTTTTTAGCCAAAAATATTTTTTTTTTAAATTCCAATTTTCTTTCTTTTCTACATCACTTTATTTCCATAAAACGTCGTGATCGCAATATATATTTTGAGGAATATTTTTTTAAAGCACCATCGACTAACCCTTATCGTTCGAAGATCGGAGGAAAAAAAACTCTCGTTTTTCCGGTTTCGCATTTCCATTCGGTTTTTTTCTTTGTCTTTTCTCTCGCGGTCAAAATGACTTTTTCCAATGAATAAATTCTTGCCGGCGTTTTTCCCGAAATTGCAATGGGGGGTTTGGTCGTACGATGTATGAGTATGTAGGGTGAGAGAGAGAGAGAGAGAGAGAGAGAGAGGAAAACATGTTCTCGCTCGAGGAATTTCCCTAGGACTGTCTCGTGGGATTTCGGGGCCACACCGGTGGTGCGGATCATTTTCCATACATAGCTTTATATCGCTGCAAGCTAAAGACAGGGTGTATATATATATATATATATACATATATACATAGTGTATTTGTGTGTGTATGAGAGAAAGAGAGAGAGAGAGAGAGAGAGACAGAGACTTACACAGAGCAACACTAAAGTTTCGAAGCTTTTGACGGTAGGAGAGTCGAGGGATGGTGGAAATTGTTGAAACGGGCATGCGCAATTCTAAACTCTCTCGCTCGACCACCCACACTGTTTCGAAATGGCTCGATAAACTCGAATCGTATGCCACGACGACGACGACGACGACGACGAGTAGCACCACCGTGAGATTACGTATTTCGTATACGTTCGGTGCATTTCCTCATTTTACATCGCAACCCCCCACCCCCTCTTTTTTCTGGTACCTGGTTGTACTGGATTTTTTGCGTACTTACCAATCTCCACTCAAATCCTAATCCTGGCGAACTTCGCTGGCGACAAGGAGAGTTAATAAAACAAACAAAAATGAAAATAAAAGTTCAAAAACAATTTTTAAACAATTTTTTTTTAAATTGGAAACAAAACTTTAAAAATGAAGAAGATAAACGATACAAAATAAACAAAAAAGGTTTGTAAATCGAGGACGATAGCGAGTAGCACCACCGTGAGATTACGTATTTCGTATACGTTCGGTGCATTTCCTCATTTTACATCGCAACCCCCCTCCCCCTCTTTTTTCTGGTACCTGGTTGTACTGGATTTTTTGCGTACTTACCAATCTCCACTCAAATCCTAATCCTGGCGAACTTCGCTGGCGACAAGGAGAGTTAATAAAACAAACAAAAATGAAAATAAAAGTTCAAAAACAATTTTTAAACAATTTTTTTTTAAATTGGAAACAAAACTTTAAAAATGAAGAAGATAAACGATACAAAATAAACAAAAAAGGTTTGTAAATCGAGGACGACAGCCAGTAGCACCACCGTGAGATTACGTATTTCGTATACGTTCGGTGCATTTCCTCATTTTACATCGCAACCCCCCTCCCCCTCTTTTTTCTGGTACCTGATTGTACTGGATTTTTTGCGTACTTATCAATCTCCGCTCAAATCCTAATCCTTGCGAACTTCGCTGACGAAAAGAAGAGTTAATAAAACAAACAAAAATGAAAATAAACACGATAGGTCGAGAAGAATTTTGTTTTTGTTTTGTTTTTTTTTTTAATTGGGAAAATAAAACTTAAAAAATAAACAAGATAAACGATAGAAAATAAACAAAAAAAAATTGTCTTAAAAAAAAATGCGACGGACGATATCAATATTTGGGAAACATAGAGTAAACGTTAGGGGTCGATAAAAGATCAACGGGGTAAAGTAAATATAGGTAGATAATGGAAAATATTCGTTCTCGTTGTTTTTTTTTGGTTTTCGTCGTAAAACGTTTGGTAAAATATATTCCTTATCGCATCGCAGTTCGTGAGTTTTATCGCGCGATAAAAAGATGAAGTTCACGAAGGGAAATAAAACGAATGAAAAGGGATCGTGTGTAACACCGTAGAAAATACCAGGTGATAAAATTGTTTTCTTCCTACTTGCTGATGAATTTTGTCGAGGAAGTCCGTTGCTTTTTTCAAATAATGTTGAAGCCCGGTTTTCCGTTATTCCTCGTATTTTGTCATTTCCTGGCTCGAAACTTTCATAAGCCGGTTGAGCCACTTCGGGGCATTCGAAAAGCCCCACAAATAACTCGAACAGTTCTCGAACTGTTGACTCAAGCGGACGCGTATGAGGTAAGGGGTAGGTTTTCCCCATTTCGGTAAGAAGGAGCGATGGCCCACTCCTCTCGGCCATGGGAAAACTTTCACGACTACTTCTCGCGAGATAGTTTCTCATTAGCGATGGCGGACTATTGTTTTTTTTCTTTTGTTTTGGCTTCGTTGATGTCTTCGACTCTTCCCTTTATCACGGCGTCGAAATTGGGGAAAAAAGCAATCCGGACGAAAGGTCGAACGTACCGGAAAATACGAAAAAATAAAAAGATTTCTGAAAAAAAATGAACAAATAAAAATATCGCTGATACTTTCTGATTTTTTTTTTTTGCAATAATAACTGTAAATTTTATATAAAATGTCGGAAAATGGAGATTCGTGCGAAGTAATTCGCCCAATTTTTCGCGACAATTTGCAGAAGATTGTATCGAAAAATGTGAAAGAGGGAAAAATAAACGAAAAAAAAAACCAAGTTTTTCCCGAGAAAAAGACAATTTTCGCAAAAGTTCCGACCCTTACAAGTCAAAGCCTCTGGGATTTTCCCAGTTCATTTACTCGCGTCGACATTTTCGCTTCGGAGCGATATCGCTTTACCCCCGAAGCCTTCGTATAAATACGTCGTTTCGTTAACACGAAAAAAAAAACAAAAATCAAACTAAATTTTCGATGAAATTTTCGAATTTTTTCGTATTAATATGAATAGAAACGACGTTTATAATTTTATTCGAATAGTTGTCGTTCCGAAAACTCGTCGTGAACCCATCGATGCAAAAATTCACGAAACAATTTTTTTTCCGAATATTTAGAAAAAGAAAAAAATCGTAATTTTTTTCCCAGAATAAACAAATTTTCGACATTTTTCCGGGATATTGGTTTTGTATCTTGATACCGAGCTCTCTTTCGCGGCCTACGTGATTATTCAAATAGGGCTGTTAAGCCATACCGGGGGTTCGTGAGACGATTTAATACATTTCACATTACCGGTAGAACTATATATATATATATATTCATGTAAATATATATTTTTTTCATATATATATATATAGGATGATTTATCACCCCCAATTTCCCTAAAACTGTGGAAACAGCTGAACACTACAGTTTTATGTTCATGAATAAAAGTTATTTGACACGTGGAGAAGAGAAGAAAAAAAAATTACGAGTATGGGGTGGGTGCGCTGAAGAAGGGGGGGGGGGGCTATAAAATATTCAACCGTAAAGTACCACGCCTACTTTCTCTTCCGCAAAATTTTTTTTACCCCTAAACAAATTGATTGATTATTCAAATTGTCCGGACTCGTCGCCTCGCACCTTAATTTATTTTGTTTTTCTCATAATTTATCACAACGATGAATTATTATCGATATTAAAAATTAAAATAAATACGAATTATTTATGAAATTTGATTCGTCGAATCGGAAATAAACAATTTATTAATATTTCATCAAAATTGCTTTTGCTCAATCGTATTATCGATATTCATTTGGGAACTATTAATATCGGTTAAACAACGAGGCGAAAAAAAAAAAATTCCGATCATCGTTTTATTCGATACGGGAAAATTTCACGAAAACTCATTTTTCCAAATTAGATTTAATGCCGCCTCCTAACCTCGTCGCCTCGACTCCATTTCTCACTTGTCTTTTTTTATTTTTTGTTTCGAGATTGCGAGGGACGCCCGAAGTGGCCGTACGAGCAGCTGAAAAACTATTATCGGCGTTCGTAGAACCCGCGTTTTCTGTTTTTTTTTTGTTCGTTTATTTCTTTCACGAGACGACTGCCTCGGTGACGATTATTCAACGATGTTGTTTTTTACTTTTCATTCAACTTTTTTAGTCACTCGACGGTAAAACGCGAAGATAAAGCGAATACAAAAAGAGTGCAGAAAGCAAATCGTCCTTTCAACGATGCTTGATACGTCGCCGCAAGAGAATAGCTTACACGTTCGCGTAAAGCTTCAACAATTGGCGAGCGATCCAGGATGGGAGGCGATTATTATACCGATCGTGAGATGAGAGACAGAGAAAAATCTCGACGAGAACAGGGTGGTGGTTACGATAAGATGGTAGAGATTACGGTTGCTATGAAAATGTGAAAAATTCACGACGAGAGCGTCTGAGCCTCGCGAGGCGAAGAAATCGATATTTATGCTGCTCCATTACTCATGATTTACCTCAAATTCTCAAAAAAGCATGCAAATGAGATTTTCCCATGACGCATGAATATAACATCGGCGTTGTTGGCTTTTCTTCTGAAAAATTCCCTTTAAACGATGAAAAATCTAAAGATTTCAAGGTTTTTAGATTTTTTTTATCGGAAAATTGCAACGAACCAGGATTGAAAATGTGATATTCGTGTTGTACGGTAAATTTCCGATACCACGAAACCCCGATAAAGTCGTTTTGGAGAAAAACAAATTTCGACCCCCTTAAAATGTCGATCGTCGAAAGTTCACTTCCGGGATTTAGGGTAGGTCGAAGAGACGAAATTTTCTTTTTCGTCCGAAAACACTTTGTAGCGAAATTGCCGAATCGAAAATTCCCCGTATAACACGGATATCGCATTCTTATCCTCGATTAATCACAATTTGTCGGTCAAAAGTTTGAAATACAGTTTTTTTCATTTCCGTCGTGAATTGTACGAGCATAGGTGCGAAGTTGAATAGAAATCTACGAAGAATTCAAATTAAAGACAGTCCAATGAAACGATGACTTTCTGGCAATACGCCAAACGTACTTCGTTCGAAAAGTTTCCACCATGATCACCGAGCAAAGTACTACATGAATGGACTAGTTGCATGAATGGACCGATCTCGATGAATTGACCATTCGTGCTATTCACCCATTTCTATCGCATTACCCAAAGTGGGCCATCCATGCAGTTTCTTCCTTCCAATTTCCATCGTCCAATTTTGGCTTCCTGTGGAAGCCAAAATTGACTTTGTAAATAAATTGAAAACGTATGAAAGAAACATCGTACAAATAACCATCTTAGGCCTCTTTTCTCCTATATCTTCGTCGAATTAAACTTAAATTTGAGTTTTCGCCATTATTTTACGGAATTCAATATTTTATAAATTTGACGATTTTTTTTTATCCCAACGAATAAAAGTTATTCGATCTAATAAAAAGAATAACTTTCTTTTTATTAGATCGAAATTAAATATCGCAGCCTTAAGGTATTGCAAAAGTTCTGTCAGTTCTTAATTCTTACCCTGTTTGCCTTTCTTACCCTCTCTCTCTCTCTCTCATTTTCTCCCTTCCTGCTTTCTTTCGTATCGACCTTTCTTTCGTCGCAAATTTCAATTAATCACGACTCAACGAAGAACGAGAGAACAATGACAATCGCTGATGCAATTTCGACCGGGACGTTGGTAGAGTTACGTTTGTTGCAGTCGACCCTTTTCCCTCTTTCTCTTTTACCCCTAATTTGCACGGATTCCTTCAAAGTCGATCGTGCCCTCGCCTATTCCCACCCCTACATTTTTATATTATTGTCGTGTCTTCATAATTGAGAACTCCTTCATTTTTCATACAACATTTTTATCGACCTTTTTATTCTAACAATTATTAATTTATTCATCGAAAACTTTAGAAAATAAAAATACAAAATGAATAATAATCGAGGATGGATATTCCGAAATATTTGTTTTCGGTCGAACCAAATACCGATTTTGTTCTTTCTTCTGACACAGCTGTTTACCACAATGTATTTTTATTCCTTTGTTTTAGATATTTCGCTCGCGATAGAAGCCAACGAGACAAAGTCGATTGTTTTACGAAGAACAATTTTGACGAAAACGATTCGAGCTCGCGACGATATTTCCGTCGGTATTTTCGTGAGGTTCCATCAGAACGAGGAAGGAATCGAACTGGTCGGAATTCGCGAAGAAACCGTTTCGCACCATCTTCAAAAGCAACGCGAGAAAAGCGATGGCCGATCGTAAAGTGTACGAGGCAAAAGTTCAATAAAATTTATACGAGGACTTCCATTTCGTACGTTTCAACGTTACTACATAAAACATCGTACCTACAACCCGTATGAAACGGGCGTAGAAAATCTATATTCGCGTATATCGAAAGTTGCCGGAATATTACGTAACCAAAATTTACCGATCGATGACAGGAGGGTTGTGAGAAGGAAAAAATAGTTGGAGAAATAGAAAATGAAAGAAACGGTCAAACGGAACTGACGCCATAGCGAAGAAAAAACCGGAAGTGCGAAAGAGAGAGAGAGAAAAGAAAGTAATGGGAATAAAAAAATCGAAAACGGAGCAACGAAAAACCTTAAAAGACTTTTTCACAGTGGCAGACGTCGAGAGTCACTACCAGAATTTCTTTTTCTTTTCATCTACACTCGCCGCTGGAAGCGGAAAAGCCGGATGTGACCGAACCAACGGAGAACTTGGCGCGAACGAATTTACCTCCCGTCGCCATTTTTCCGCTCGGAATGCTCGTGTACTCTTGTAAATGGACAATTTTGAAGACCAATCGTGAAGAATTCTTCGAGGAAATTGACAATAAAACAAAATTTGTCAAGAAAACAACAACAATAACAAAAAAACGAAAATAATTACGTGAATTTTCTTCACACAAAAATGAGAATTGTCAATAATCGAGTTTTAAAGAAGAATAAACGAGTGAAATAATATTATTCACGTAATTAATTGTTAATCGGGATGTAAATTAATTGGTATTTACGTTTGGACAAATTCAGCTTGAGAAAAATCAAATTTTTCATTTTTTTTTTTTTTGTAAATCGTCGATGTCGTTTTTTTCAAATGAATTTGTTGAATTTTAATATTATTATTGTTCGTACTACATATCGTCTGTAGCGTTTTAAACGATGGCACGGTTCCCAGCCCCTAAAGATTGTGAAAACTTGTCGAAAAACGTCTTAAAAGAAAATCGAAGACACGTGGATCGTTGTCCATGTCTGTCGTCATGACGAAAATGCCGGAAGAATCACTGACGAGCTATTTTCGTCTTGTTCCGAGTCAGAACTCACGAATATCGGCCATTAGCGCGTCGCCACCACGAACGTTCATTGTGCGTGCGTCAGTGACGAAGTTGACAGAAGTGTCGAGTATGTGATTTCGAACTCGCCATCGTGAGATTTTATAGGTTAAAATAGATTATACTCGATTCAAACCATAACGGGATAGCAAACAAAAAAACAAAAAAAAAGCCGTGGGACAGTGTAAAAAGAAATAATTAAAAATCCACATTATTAGCAAATTCAAATAAACGAATGAAAAGTTCATTTTTGTTTAGTCAATTAATATAGATCTCGATCGATAACGAATTATTTTCAACGGTAATTAACAGAGTCGAATGATTTAATTGAAAATATGAGAAACGGTTGATCGATCGAAAGATATTCGTATTAAAAAAAGAATAGAAAAATGGCCGTTTGGACGAACGATTTGACGGCAATGCTTCATCACGTATCTTGCAACGTTAGTACAATCACGAGCCACGCTGGCAGCACTAGCGGCGGTGACTTTCTCAGTTGCGCCGATCAGTGTGGTCTGATATTCACGGGTTATGATCATTTCTGCACCGTCGAGCGTATAAGCGGTACTACGATTGGCACCACGGTCGGACATGGACACCATTCGTCGACGGGAATCGCTACTACGACGCTCTTATGTCGCCCTTGTGATTATTTGACAAACGGCTGTGACGTTAACGTCTCACTCGTACTGAACGGCCTGGAGACAATCGAGGGAGCATTTCTCTCGAGGATATCGAGATTCAGAGACTGCAATTCCAGTTTTCTCGGCGAGGTGAGTCTTGTGCAAATATGCTTATGAGATTACGAGGTTAGGTCCAATGCGCATGCTTCGAGAGCGTCACCTCGAGTTTTATAATCCAATTTATTCGTAAATGGCTGAATGCTATGGAATAAAATTGAAACTATCGTGTAGAACGTAATGGCAAGAATCCATCCCTACGAGATTGAATTTTTTCTGACGCAAAGTACATTTTGGAATAACAATGAAAGTCGGTATTAGTCATGTCGTAAACTGAGAAGTAAGGTTAGAATATCGATGACACTGGGACTTTTCTACCAATATTTATTTTTATCGGTTGTATTCGACGTATCTATTTTACGTCTTGTTTTTTCATTAACTACCCTTCCAATTCATCTTTACGACGGGAACAACTTTGACTGCGCAGTGAGATGCGTACACGCGATAAAGTTGATACGAAGCGCATAATTATTTGTAAACAGGACGATATAGATCGGTCGAGCGTTGCAACGAATGAAATAAATGAATAGGCGTTGGGGTGGAACGATCGAGATAGAGAATCGAGTGCCGGGAGTTAGCCAACGAAGCTAGATATGCTTCTGGAATAAGGGTGCCCGCGTTTGGCTGCGTTTTTATTGAGTTTCTTAACTACCCTCTTCCAGAAAGCACAATTATTCGTGAACTGATAAGAACAAACTTATACAAAGATAGCGAACTTATGCATCTGTATGTATATATCGCATAATAAATTCATACTTCTACTTTTTATGAATTAATTTATATATTCATTAGTAATTATGCATAATTTTTTATTTATAAATAAAATTAACGATTCATGGGAAATTATTGACTGAGAATAAGCAAAGAAATGAATTAAAAAGAAAATTGAACGTGAAGTTTCTTGAATTATAGAAATTTCTGAAATATCTCTTGGATAATTATTATCTCTTTCTTTATGTTAATTCGATTTTCCTCTGTTTTCAGATCCTCGAATGCTCGCCAACGTTGAATGTAACGTCGGAGGACGTCGAAGTGGCTTGCTCGCAAAGCACGAGATACAATTCTTTGTTGAAGGGACGCAAGCTCGACTGGAGCTTTTTGTTCGTCGCCGTTTTCATTTTTGCCGGTGGTCTTGGCAATATTCTCGTTTGCCTCGCCGTTTTTCTCGACAGGCGACTTCACAACGTGACGAATTATTTTTTACTTTCTCTCGCCGTCGCCGATCTTCTCGTCAGCCTGTTCGTCATGCCGCTTGGTGCGATACCTGGATTTTTGGGTAAGTCGAATTATCAAAAATTTCGCCCTAAACGTCGCTCGATAAAAAATAAAATTATACAAAACTACCCTTAAATAAAGATCTCAGAAAATTTCATATAATTCCTCTACAAAAATCGTCGAACCTTCATTCCCTTCGACCCTCGAAGAAAATCTCAAAAACCACCCGAAACCACGTTCAAATAATTCGACAAATAAAAACCACCCTTAAAATCAAAAAAATTCTGAAAAAAAATTGTAAATTTTTTCAATATTTTCAAATCTTCGTAGAACGAACGAATTTTTATAGACGCTCGGAGAAAATCGCGTGGGAGCATCTTTCGTTGAATGCGCGAACGAAATTTATTATTCCCCATCTCCGACGTATCTGGCACTGATGCATTTTCCAACTCGACTCACCATTATCGTTTTTTTTCCTCCCTCTATTCTACTTTGCCTCTTGCGAAATTTTGCACGCTTAAGTGCTCGTCTTCGTGGCTTATTCTCACAGAGTCGAGTCTCTCTGTTCTTTCCACGAGTCTTCGTCTCTCTCTCTCTCTCTCGCCTCCCTTTTCGTCGTATTCTCCGTATCTTTGCAGAACGTACGCCCACCAGGGGATCCGTTTAGCGGAT